>VZRU01000532.1:127537-207531 GCA_013398155.1 Pedionomus torquatus
TGGGGCGGGGGGGGAAATAAAAATCAAACCATGGATTTTTTTTCCTGGAAAATGCTGTCCCTTTGTCCCCTTACTAAATTTCTGAATAGAAACTACATAGACATAAACAGTAGAAATATGGAAACTCAGAAACTCTTCAATACTTTGCAAAAGAAAGAAATGGAAACAAAGAAAAAGAAAACACCAGAAGCCATCAGTCATGCTGTCTTCTCCTTCAGTCTCAGGACCAAGTCCAAATCTATTAAAGAAATTACTCAGTAAACACCCTTTGCAGAGTTGATTGGTGCAGATTTCCATCTGTAAACAGCAAGGTTACTTTCACTGCACAGACTCTATCTGGTGTGAATATGAAGAAATTAAAGTTGTAGTGAGCAGCATGGATTTAAAGTGTCTTCCTTCTCTTTTAATGACCTGTTGGCTTACTGATTTCTTTTCCAACTGGATTCAGGTTTGGATACAGTGCCTGGACTGGGAAAAATTGCAGCAGCAGTAGTTGTTCATTTATGTTTTCTTTCTTATTCCTCTTTTTTATTTGTGTCCTTTCCTTTGTCTTCTTACCACAGAAGTAAGCGCAGTTACTTGTTTCAAAGGAACAAAGAGATTAGTTGACATGTTTAACCTTTGCTTTTTCATAAGTTTTGCTTTACATATGAACTTTCTGGTTGTTGTTTTTACTTTCTAATTTAGAAGCCTCAAGTTAGTTTTGCCCCAGACTCTGGCAGTTAATTATAAGTAGTTATTTCACTATTTTTACTCATCATCTTTCTGGAGCAAATTAAAATGCATTTACTTCATATAAACTTCAATTTCTCTGAAGTTTGTTATGTGATGATGGTTTGGAACAAGGGGACCCAGCAGAGGCCTGCCTTCTTGGCAGAGATCTAACACATCAGTGTTTTGTAAGACGATATTTTGCATAAAATCGCAAGCTGTTCCAGCTGGCTTTTTTTGACTATTTGTGTCTATACGGAAAGGCAAAGAAAAGAGTCTGAGAGCAGGCATAAGATTTCCAAGCCTCATGCATACTACCAGAGAGCACTTGGCCGTACCTGCATCTCAGTTTGCCCACTACTTTTTGTATCGGTGTCATGATTTCAGCCAAATTTACCAAAACCAAACTGACAGATTTTGCCCCCCAGAAAGAAAGGGGAGGAAGGGATAAGAGAGATTTAGGAGTTTAGAGTCAATTAAGCTACTTTAATGAAATGTTAATAGTAAAATTAAAGTAAGAAGAAAATAATGAAATAGATGCAGTATACACAAAACCATATCAAGCTCCTGGGATGACAATCACATCACCAGCAGGCACCAGGAAAAGTCCCAGACTGGACTTGGTGATCGACAGGAGCTGGATTCCAGATCTGGAGTCAGGAATGATCAGATCACGGTCAAAGGTAGGCAAACAAGCAGGGTCCTCCTTGGACATCGGCCATTGAAGAAAAAGAGAATTGACCCTTTGATGCTGCTTTTATACTGAGCACCATGCAGATGCTATAGAATAGCCCAGTTGGTCAGTTTAGTTAGTTAGAAGAGGCCCAGCTATAAAAAGTAAAACTGTAAAACAGAAAATTGGTTCATTTTACCTCAAACCAGGAGAATCGGCCAATATTTCAGAGCACTCCTATGCCTCTACAGGCCGCATGAATAAATATAGTGAGCTTTTGGAGTAGGTTACAGAGGGATGCTAAAGAATCTGTCATTTCTAAGAGTAAGTTAGGTACAGTAAGTCTGAAGTAGGAGCAGCCTGAGGAGGCAGATGGATCTCGGTAACACCTGAGGCTCTCTCCCAGCACTACTTATTTCATGATATGTCTGGCTGTATGACAGCATGCTAAATATATCAGAGCCTGACTTCTGCAAGGAGGATGAAGTACATTTTTGGATAGTCTGTCAGTTCACACAGTGGTGATGATGAAGAACCTGGATTAAACTGAACAGAAAACCTACAAGCAGACGCTAGGAATTCCAGTTCCCTACAGGTAAGGATATTTGTCAGGAAAAGCCAGAGTTGCACACTGTACAAACTCACGCTTTAGGTTAGACTGGGCCCAGGCAGCACTTGAGTGAGATTTAACTGAGAGGAAAGCTTAGAAAGACGGTGTCACTTTGTCAGAACTGACTTCTGTTTTCAAATATCTTGTGTTGTTGTAGGCCATGTATTAGGCCTTACAGACCGCACAATAAAAAATTAACTAAGCAGGAATAATGACATTACATTCAAACAGAGTAAACGTTGAAATTAAATATTTTTAATAGAAAATATATCAGAAATATTTGGCAGAAGAAGAAAGTGTTTTTCATTGGTTTTCTTCATCCTCAGAGAGTGACAGAAACAGGTTGTTATTACTCTGTGGAGGTGCTATGTAGCACCAGTTGTGGCATATCAATGCACAAAGTTCATAAAATCATTTGCAGCTTTCAGACTGTAATATCTCAGGAGGGGTTTTGTTTTCTGTTTGGGTTTTCAAGAAACCATACACTGCTAAGAGCTAGGGGAGAGAATGAGAAAGGGACCTATGCCCCC
Organism: Pedionomus torquatus; assembly: GCA_013398155.1. Taxonomy (NCBI): domain Eukaryota; kingdom Metazoa; phylum Chordata; class Aves; order Charadriiformes; family Pedionomidae; genus Pedionomus; species Pedionomus torquatus. Next base: position 130,062 of record VZRU01000532.1, read on the forward strand.
TAAAGGTCATAAAATTTTATTTTGAGAAGAAATAAATGTGTTCTTCTCAGTAGTAACACCCAAAAATGTCATATGTAAATGAAACATACACCTGCTTAGATTGCATAATTATGGACAGAGAGTAAAAACATAGATATATTTTGGGCAGCCAAGCCATGTAGTAAAACCGGTGTGTTCTATCTGTCAGCATATTTAAAAACTCAACTATGTTCATTTGTTATATCAGAGGTAGATTCAGGTTGATGTAATTAAAATTTTGTACAAAAATTATATATATCTCCATATACACACATATATACTTGTCTAAAAATGTAACTTAAGTTCTTTCTTCCCAAGCTGGATTCTACTGAACTTAAATAAAATAATGTCAAATCACAGTTTCTCTGTAAGTTAAATTCTAAAATTCCAGTTTCATTCCAAGAATGCTGAATTTTAATTTTCATGAGCACAATTCTCCCGAGACCACACTGGGAACTCCATAAAGCATTTTCCATAGGATATAGTATTTTGGGGTTCATTGTTTATGAAGTGACATTTTTAGCTGAGAAGTATGATAATGCACAGGAACAACTTTTCATAGATACTTTTTTTGCCTGTGGCAACATCTGCAATGATCTTGGCCGGCACATGGTTCTAAGAACCAGTGAAGCTGACCATGTACAAAAGCAGTCCATCTTACTTTTTCAGTAATTGTGAAAGTAATATATCCAGTATAGATAAGAATGGGCTCCATGGGATTTTCCTTGCACTCCAACTTGTGGTGGACAGTAGTGACTATAATTTTCTTCCCAGCATCATTTGTATTGCAAATTATTTAAAGTAGACTGTGATTTGATGCTAGCTGGGTAGGCCATGACCCACAGCCACCTGAGGCAATGCACTTTTAATAAAAGTAGTGGAAATGGTGCTATGTTAGAAATGTATCTGGCACCAATTCTCTAAAAATGCCCGATAAAGTTTTATATGTATAAACTATACTCTAATATATCATAGGTGTTAATGATACTTGGAGAAAATGACAAAGAAATAGCTAATAGAAAAACCCTCTAGAGGTATTTCAAATAAGCATGTCAGACTGATGTTAATTTGATTCTCCTTTAATGCACACCTGGAATAGTCATTATGCTACTCAGCAGGAAGTTCACTGTGCTCCCCTCATGAGTAAGTGGTGTCTGACACCTTCTGCTTGTACATTTTATGTCACGGTTCCATAAAGTGAAAGCAGGGAAGAAATAGACTTTGTGTTTTCATTTAATTGTGTTATGGAAGCCTTAACAGTGTTTTCAAAGAAAAAACCCAACTCAAACTGAAACATCTCCACCAGAACAGATATAAACCCCCACAACCTCAGCGTATATGTTTCTTTAAATGATATTTCCCACTTTTCCCCTGCTTTTAAACCATTACTTTTGTATTTTTAGGTGTAGGACATGCAATAATTACAGAGCACAGGCTGTGGAAGTTACAAAGCCTGGCTGTGAATTTGCCCATCGAAACAGGGTAAAATGTAAGGACTTTCTAAAGTTTATATTTTATACATGCAATAACACTGGAAAATTGATTTGCATAGAAGTCTCCAGTGTTTCAGGATTTATATGCCTGTGTTATTGGACACTTACATGTGGACACTTGCAAGTATAGAATTTGTGTATGAGTGGGCACACCCAGACACTTTGGAGCAAGACATTTTTCTGACCAAGCTCACTTGAAATGATTGAATTTCCATTCAGGGATGCCAGAAATACTTTCCACTTTTTCTGAATAGTATAAGAGACCAGGTTCGAGTTATATGGCTGAGTTTGCAGTACAAATATATATTGCCAGTATGTTTCTGAATCTGAGCTTTTCCTGTATCAATTTCAAACTTTGATTTGAAAGATATGAAGCTGTAATGTAATAAGTGTTGTCAGTTTCATGCAAGGTATGTCCAAAACCTGCCTTCTTGCATACCTTAAAAAAGTTTGGATATTATGCCTAGAACTGTTTCTACAAATAATTCTAGGTAGCTACATCAGGGACTGTGGGGATACCACTAGATTTTTGAAATTTTTACTTAATTTATTGAGCTTCCTTATGTGGTACAGGGTAGCATAGTGTATGTATAAATGTGAAAGATGTTTACATCCAGTAAATGTGTATATTTCAGAATAACAGGAGAATTTCTCTGTTATAACAGTCAATTAATAACAACCACAGAGTGCTCAGGGCTGAGGAGTTTGACTGCAAATTTCTTTCAGAAAATGTTTTCATGGAGAAATTGATACAGAATATGGACAGAGATGAAAACTGATTTTAGAAAAATATTCATTTACAAAGATAATTGATGGTATACATATATCAAGTGAAACAATCTCAGACGATAAGATATTTCATCTTGTAAGTAATGTAACTAAGCAGATACAAACAGACTTCTCAAGTTTATTTTCTCCAAAAATACAATGCCCATTTAACCACTTCTGTGAGTAGGAGGTGGGAATGAGAGTGAGGGATGGAAGGAGAGATGCAGCAGCTGACCTCCTCCACATGGGACTCTGGAGGCAGATAAATCCACATCATGGCTTTGGGACCTCTCTTCTGCTCTCAGATCTGCAGCAAATAAAGTGGCTGCCTTGCAGGGCACTACCATGGCCACTGATGGGCTTCCAGAGGAAAAGTCAGAGCACTCATGTCTTGAAGTAAAGAGCTCCAACAGACATGCAGCCACTATGAAAGACACAGCCTTCACTCACTTAATAAGGCCTGGGTTTTTTTGCTGCCTTGGCATGGTCTGTTGAAATTTCAAGGTCCACAAGTTGTTTTTTGTTTTATCTTTTGTTTTTTAAAGGTAAAAATCCAAATGTTTACCACTGAAGATCCCAGTTCATTCTCCTCTTCTGTTTTCTTTTTAGATTGAACCAATCTACTCCTTCTTCACTTTCTTTTTCTCAGAGTTTACTAAGCAAAACAAATCCAAATCAAACCAGAAAACCCCTGGGGAAAAAAAATACATATTTAAGAGCCTGAAACAAATGGGACAACTTCAGTGACACAAACGTAATTAAGTGTAAATATATAGCATAAAAAGGTGGTAAATCATGCCTCAGAAGGCTGGTGTGTTTTACAAGGCACCAAGAACTATGCTGGTTCTTTCTTTGAGCAAGAGAAAACTTCTGATAGATTAATGCTAAAATTATTAAATTATTTCTCAACATCTTAATCTACACAAAAATTTGCAAGTGTAGTTATTAGAAATTTGTACCATCCAATGTTACAGTTTTGGAGAGCATTAAGCTTTAATTACTGGAACTATTAGGAGGACTGTGACCAATGGAGCCCTGCTGGTCTATCGTAAAATTCATGTCTCCAAATCTGGAGGCTGTAAGTAAAATTCAGCTTTTAGATAAGCAAAATAGAAATCCATGAAGTAAGATAAAAGTGGATCCTGGTTTGTGATTTCTGTTGACTAATCCCAGTTAATCAAGCTTTCCAACCCCTTGGGAAGATCCAAATCTAGAAGTAAAGACCTTGATAATTAAATTCTTCCTTTAGAGGTCATACAGACAATGGCTTTTTATACTGAATAGTCAGATCATCTGGTTTACTTACAGTGGGAAAAATATGTGAGTTGTTGACCTTTTACATAAAATGTTTAAATTTCCTGTGTTTCTGTATATACCAAAATATGTGTATATAGCTGAAATAGCAAGGTCAAACATACTGTAGAAGAGAGATTTGGAAGAAGAAGTTAACAATAGATAACAGAAGAGCCCTTTTTTCAAACAAGAACTTGGAGGAGTGTTTTGCATGATATAAATAGGAGAAGGCTCCATGCATGGAATATCAAATTATTAAGACTGAAAGCAAAGGAAAGAAGGAAGGTCTGCCTGTTCAGATACGGAGGATCCACAAATTTTAGGGTAAGAAATCAGATCTGGGATGTCTGTAGACTGCAATGATATGAAACATGGAAGGAGAAATTACTGTATGACAGCATGCAACTTTTTGGAATTATTCTGATTGCGTTCTAGGATTTATATGTCATTGCCATCAGCAACTGTCTCCTGATAACACCAGCTTTCAGAAACATGTGGGATTGCCCATTCCCAGTAGACCAGGGTTTAGTAAAAACAGTAAAAATATTTGCCACATAGCGTGCTCTGAGTGTGAGATTCCATCAGCCTCTTTGCAGAAGAGAGTTTCCCAGTAGACCCACCTCATTTCCTTGTTTGTTGTTTCACAATTATTTGTAATATATTAAATGCCATTGAAATAACTCTACTGTGAAATTAAATTTTTAGTTATTTCCATGCTGCCATTGTGAAGCTACAGTAATGGTTATTGGAACTAGCAAGATAACCAAAAGTGATTTTACCGGCTCAATATTCAGTAAAAAAGTAAATTTCCTAACATAGCAAAGCATATACCAACCCATTTCAGATGCAATCAATTAGAAAAACACCAATATTTTAGACAAATGATGGAATTTTCTGAACATATTAAAAGTTAATAAAGTATCAGTTACTTTTCAGCCTACCAAGGTGTCATCTTCATGCAAGTAATAGGGTTTTGGCTGTTTATTGATATGTCCATAAGTGAACTACCTCAGTAGTCTGCTCCTGTAGGTCTCAAATCTTGTTTGCTAGTGAATGATGAGAATTGCTGAATAATTGTAAAAATAATTGATCTCTTGCACTGTACCATTTAGCTTATTCCTAGAAAGTTCTTTGTTCTCTAACCATTCAGATGAACCCTTCCCCAGAAGCACTTCCCTCTGTTGATTACTATGGGTTCTTGACTTCAAGACCATTTATCTACTATAAATAAATGACACCTCTAGCTGTGTTAAATGTGCCAGGGTAAATGTCACTTTAGTACAGTAAGGTTTTATCCCAATTTTAGAGAAGTGTTTATATTCCAACACTAAAAAGATTACTGCTGCTGTGATTCAGGCACTTTGACATAGTTGTGTTACGGTATTGATAAGGCTTTAGAAATGTGTAACTGTCACCATGTCCTAACTCCACAGTGGATAGCAGGAACTAGGAGAGTCAGAACTGCCTTGGGTGCCTTTCTGACACCAATTCTGGCATCAAGAGTGCATTTCAGTAGCTATCATCAGATCCATCACAAAGGACAGGAAACTCTTCCATGCTATGACAGAGTGTAGTCTGGGCTTTCAGTCACTCATGGGAGTACTTTCAGGCAGAGGGAAAAATGACCCATGGTTTCTTGACTGCTTCTTTGACTTCCCACAATTAACAAAGAGTTTACCTTTGATAAGACAGACTGTCCAATTTCAATGAGAAGCAAAAGGGGGAAATTATATGTAAAGAGGTCGCTCCCACTGCACATTGTATAAAGACTTACTTGAACAGGCATCCTCCGTGAAGAAAATTCCTTTCTCTTCAGGTAAGCAAGGCAAAGCCATACCTAGCTTACGTATCCTGACTCAGCATATGATACTCTTCTGCTGCTCAGCACAAGAGGACTCAGGTAACTGGGGGGCTGCCCCAAATCAGAACCGCAAAGATCCTTAAGTTATGTAATAGTAAATGACATAAGGCTGTCACAAGATTAATGCAACTCTAGCATTAGATGAGACCAAATAAAAAATCTTGAGGATTTATACTTTGGACTTGGAGGCATATCACTGGCAATTTTTTCCATTCAACTACTCTCTGTATTGCAATAAGTTAAGATGAAGGTGTATCACACAGCTATTCCTAGTGCAGATGTTCTGGAGCAAGAAACTTTGGAGCTGAACTCAATCTTCTTATCTTTTTATAAGGATGTTTAAATTTAGGGGTTGGATTCAAGCCCATCTCTGATTTACATGCTTCTTACATACTACATATAGATATGTATCTATAGATTTAGATTGGATGTTAGGAAGAAATTCTTTCCTGTGAGGGTGGTGAGGCACTGGAACAGGTTGCCCAGGGAAGTTGTGGATGTCCCATCCCTGGAAGTGGTCAAGGCCAGGCTGGATGGGGCTTTGAGAAATGTGGTCTAGTGGAAGGCGTCCCTGCCCATGGCAGGGGGTTTGAAACTTGATGATCTTTAAGGTCGCTTCCAATTTTAACCATTCTGTGATTCTATGAGTGTATATACATATATGCATATATATGTATATAATAACCATATGTACTTCTGTTATTGGCAGCATTCTTTCCAGAAGATTAACAACTTCTGGCATTTCTGTGTGCTTACAAATATACAGAGCTAATAAAAATATAATTGAGCATAGCATAATAGGTTTGAAATAAACCATCCCAAGAATATTTTTTTTAAAAATATGGCAGTTGTCAATTTTTATTTCTGAGGACAGGAGCCACTAGAGGCCACCATACACCTCCAAAAAGGGAGGTTTCTTTCCCAAGGGAAAATCTTAAAACACAATTCACTTGTATGTAACTGACTTCACCTTTCTTTTATTAAATTTATTTGCAAAATTTACAAAGAGTTTTCTTGTAATTAGGTTTTCCTTTCTAAATAATTCATTTCTTGTAATGCAGTTGCACTGCTTATGTTCATGACAAGAGGCTGAAGGCTGGGAAACACTAAATTACATCACTTCAGGGAAAGGTGTTTTCTCTGTGCATTACTCCTGGATAAAATGAATTGGTTAGTTTTAAAAATATGGAAAATAGCAAAGTGGTCTGCTTTGTGTGTTCAAATAGGTGCCTTTTGAGAAAAGACCATGCAATTTTACCAAGGAATCATTTATGCCAAAGCTGTAATTGAAGTTATGATGCATTGCAATTACTTTGATTGGAGCTAGCTTGTCGCTTTAGGTCTTCAGGTTTTTCAAGGAAAATGTTATGTTCAGCCGCTCATCTAACTACTTAAAATACATACAATTTCTGCAGGAGTCACAATAAAAATAACATTTAGAAGAGTTATCTTGATTCTTTGGCAGAGGCTTCATACACATAATTTTCCACCTACACCCCTTCTCTTTATCCACACATTAATCCCACTTGACTAGTAATTGACAATACAGAGCATCCCGTAAGACTGAGTTCTTTGTTGGTGTTAGAAACCAGAGAACCCTGAAATCCTCAGTGGAAAGAGTTTGCTTTAACAGTAGACCACTTAGATTTACAAGATAGATAGATACACACACACAGCTAGTTGGATACCTGGGCAGACGTTCAGTCCCTTTGTGTATTGATGACACAATTCCACAGGACCCAGCAAAACTGTCTGTATAGATTCTCACAACCTAGCCAGCAAGATTCATGGTTACCTTCACAATTTTTTATGGTTTTCCTGTGAGAAATGTAAAGACATATCAGCATCTTTCTAATAGAAGCCACTAGAATTCAGATTCCAATTAAATATTTTTTTATTTTTCCTGTTTCTATTTGGAATATTCTGGACTGGGTTTTCCATTCTCAGTATGCTTACATTTAGAGCAAGTTCTCAGCCACAATGGAAGGATTAAAAGTATCAATTAATACTAATGGATACTTCACAATTAAGATCTAGAGGCATTCACTGGTGTCATAATGAAACTCCTATTAAAATGAGCTTCAGTCCTGCAGTTTTACATTTCTTCCCTCTTACATGCAAAAATTGTTTTTCAGCTGAAAGCAGCCTTCCTTTCCTCTAGTTACTACTTGATCTCTGTGGTCAACCAGCTGAAGTGCTTCTGATGCTTAGCAGAATTGAATGTCCTTCAGCTGCCGTTGCCTTTCTGGAGCAGCCTGAACACAAAGAATAGTTTATTGAGGAGGCTAATATGTGCTGCTATGCCATGAATTGTACTTGCAGTGCGTATCAGTTTCAGACTGTGTGAGACTGTCAAAGAACGTGTTAAATTTTTATTAATATTTATTGTCTTTGCCCTCATTTGAGAAAAATGTGAAGCATGAAGTTATTGAGAAATTTAAACTCATATTGAACATATGCCATTTACAATATCCCACTAAAGGCTTTAAGTTACCAACGATCTTTGTAATGCAGCATCCTCATGATCTGTGCTCTCCTAGGTAAAATTCAGTGGTCAGATACAATGAAAACAGACTGCCTCTAAGAGTGAGTGATTCATGAGAGGGATAGAGATCAAATGTTGTTCCTGCATGTTCTTTATTTTCTGAAAAGTCAGAACCTCAGTGTAAGATGATAGCGTAAGAACAGGAAGTATTAAACTGCTGCCAAGTATAATACCCCAGGACAATTACAGACTGGTGAATTCTGGCATAAGATACTGATCGAGATATAAATCTTAAGTGGGGGTAACAGCAGCTTTGATGATTTATTACAGCATAAACCTCTCACTTCAGTAGGATAGTACCATCTCTCACAAATGGTGTCCTGGATTTTCAAAGGGTCGCTTGGATATTAGGCATCAACTTTTTGAGAGCATTCAGCTGTATTTGATGATTGTGTTCTCTTAAGAGCTAAGTGTTTCTTGCATATTGGAAAGTGAATATATGTAAGGGAAAAGGTGTGAGGAAAGATCTAAGTATCAGTTATTCCATTCACACATGTGGAGCCGCGTTCTCATTCCTTCACTTTCAAACCCACGGCACACTAGAAATTTTACTGCTGAGGGTTTTTTTCTAATTATTAAACTGCAAATGATAATCAGTAACACATAACTGCCATGCTGGTGCCAGATTTTAAGCTGAGCAGTATCTTGCTGTCAAGGGGATACTGCCTTGAGCAGCAGTTATGGCTCATGTTTTATGTCTTCCTCAGAAGAAAATTGCTGTTAAATTATGGGCCCATTGAGCAGGGAATGTCAGTGACTGCAAGACACAGTGGCCGCTTTTGAAACTAGTTTTGTTTGTTTTTTGCTGGTGTTTTTGTTTTCAGTGCAAACAGTTTTGACCATAAATCCATAATCAACTACTTTTTTTTTTTTTTAAATGGATTATATGATGTGTATCAGAGTTCACCTCATAAACAGTAGGGATGAAAATTGTTTTGTTTTCTCATGTTTTAGTTTTGGAAAATTTATTTTTAATTTTTGCTTCAGGCAACTGCTCACTTACACAAAGAAGTCATTTTCTGAGGCCTAAAATTATCACAGAATTTGGTGAAATTTCAGCAATAAATTTTCTTCTGGAGTTGAGTCAGAAAGTCAAAAGATTTCATTTCTGGCTTCATAGCATATTGAGAGTTTTTAGACCTTTTTTAGACCAGTGTTTGCATACTTCATTAATAGTATTTCTATTTAAAAACAAACAAACAAACAAACAAACAAACAAACAAACAAACTATAATTTTAGTCAGTTTTTGAAGAGTCTTAAAAAAATCAAACCTGAACCTGAAGTTAAGGTAAGTTAAGCTGACTTTTTTGTTTCTTAGTTTTTCCTTGTTCAAAGGAAAAAAAAATGCACGGGGATTTTGTGTGATGTTAAAGTAGGGTTCCCTCCCACTTCCCTGTTAGGCAAATAACTGAAAGTTTACTCAGTGCCACAGGCTTTTTTATAACTTTTCTAATGGCACCTTCTATTTCTTGTTTTTTGACTCAGCTACCTGCAGGCTGGTTTTTGAGAAAATATCTCTTCAAGATGTCATTTTTTGGTGAAACTGTTATTTGTCCATCATATCAATGTAAAACTTCTGTCAACATCAGCAGGACTTTTTTCTTTCTCTCTCCTCTACTTTCCAGAAGCTGTTCAGCTCGTTTACTTCTCTGTTATGCTCCCTTTTCCTAGACTGACCCCTTAACTCACCTGTTTGCTTTTACCTTTTTCTATTCCTCCGGATGACCATTACGTGTTTCTATTAGTTTTGCTCTTTCTATTCCAACATCTTGCACAGATTTGATGTGAGGATGAACACATCATTTTGCAGATGTGACCCCAGTAACTAATTCTTTGGCACCAACTGCCTCCCTTCCTCTCCCACTGTCAGGGCTGTTCCTGATGGGTGAAATGACCCCCTGACCCACATGCAGTAAGCTGGAACTCCCTTTTTCACAATCTCAGCAAAACATTCCTCTTTTGCAATTCCCAGAGGAAGTAAATGAGTTATAATAATGGAGGGAAGGGAGAAAAAGCTGTCAGTTGTTTCCACCTCTGGATATTTTGGTTGCAAGGAGCGATGTTATTGTATTATTAAGAAAAGGATGCTGTGCTATTCTGAGACCTCAGGACAGGAGGAGGGTAAACAATTTTTTTTATTTCTGTGTTTACAGATACAGGAGACTATCTGTCTCATTGGTCGTTTGGACTCAGAAACTGGTTAACAAAATCGACCTTCATTTGGGAGTTTCAGGTTGTACTTTGGATTGGAATAAAATCCATACTGATCTTTCTGAGGTTTAGTCACCTGCTTTGCCTCCAACCACACCTCAAACACATATGCAGGCTCTCTGCAGCATGGGAAGCTTGTTGCCATTGTTTATCCCTGCTTGCAGGTTGCCTGGAGTCCACCTAGATGCCTTTTCCCTGGTGGAGGCAGGGAACCATGAGATCCTTACTCTGATGGCATCCCCCTGACCCCAGCCCTGACCTCAGGAGCTTTGGCCACCCAAGAGGGGACAAGGCACAGGGGTCTTCTGCAGAAACCTGCACTCCTCAACCCCTTGGGAAGCCTCTGTATTTAACCATGAATGAGGTCAGATGACTGTTAAGAGCTGGTAAGACAGTTTCTACACCCATGTGTGCATGCATCTATAGTACTCAAAGCTAAAGAAAGCTAGATAGCAGTTGCAATGATGTGTGTGCTACAGGTAAGTGCTAATGAGACATCTTATTATAACAGCTAGACACAGTGCATCAACATGTATGAACATCACTTCCCAGTTTTAGATAGGGATGAGACCCAGAAAGACAACTGTTTTGCTTTATATTTTGTAAAGCGGATGAATCTGTGTCCAGGTTTGAGGCAAAACAGAACCAGTTTTCTGTTCAGTAATTTTACTTTGCAGATAAGCCTCTTCTAACTAACTGTAATCTCTGAAACTCTCTGCAATTAACAGCATATTATGGAGACACTGTTTATTCTCAGAATGATAAAACCTGATTATTTGTAATTTATGGCAAGGAATGGTATGCAGAGAGGTAACACTTATTGCTATAACAACCAAGGTCAGCTAACTTTGTTATATACCCTATTGAAAGTCAGAAGTAGAAAAGCATAGAGGTCACATTTGTGAGGTGTAAGGGACAGGAAGGTGACCCAAAACTGACCAATGGGGTATTGCATCCCATTTGTCTCATACTCAGTATAAAAGCTGAGGGGTCAAAGAGTCATGTCTCTTTCTTCAATGGCCAGCATCTAAGGAGGACTATATGTTTGCCTGCCTTTGATCCATAGCCATGCATTCCTGAATCCAGATCTGGAATCCAGGTCCCATCCATCATTGAGTCCAGTTCGGAACTTTTGCAAGTGCCTGTTGGTGATGCAGTCATCCCCCTGGGAGTTTGATATGTTCTTTTGTATATTGTATGGATTTTATTATTTNAACTCATAAGTGTCTTTCCTCCCTCTTGGAGAGAGATGTGGGGAAGAACATCTGTCATTGGCTTCAGTGGCCAGTCCAGCCCAAACCACAACAATCTGAGATGTAGATCAGCTGTGTCCTACCATCTTGTAAGATGAAAAGTGCAGCATTTTTCTCCCTTTTTCCATTCAGCCCTGCCCAGATCAAAATTGATTTATTTATGTATCATTATGGACAGCCTTGGAGCCAGGTTTATTCAATTGCTGTCAGAGAGACTTTAGACATTCTGCAGTGAAAATGGCGTACTCCCCAGCAGAGAGCCTGTTGATGAAGGATGGGCAGCTGGGACCCATCAGGTACCATTGTCACATCCAAACAGCCAGTAACATGACCTCTCCCAGGAGAAATAGGTACCACAGTGTTACTTGATTCAGGAGGCCAACACTGCTTTGGCTGCTTCTCCATTAAAGAGGAAATAAATTGTGGGTCTTTTTCAAATGCCTGCAGGTATTTGAACAGGCAAATGCCTGTTACTTCTGCAACTGAGAAATAAGTTATCAGATAGACAAAGAGAAGAATAAATATCCTAATGCAAAAAGCAGGAAAGTAAGACAAAGCATTCTATAGCCTTTTCCAGAAAAAAACACCTGCAAGTACATCTGACCAGTGGAGCTTATAGTCATCATGATTATGATTATTGCTTACAGCATCTGCTTTCGATGGATATGTAAGTGCATGTCAGAAAGAATAATTTAAATTTAGCACTAAGACATTGTATATCATATTTAGATAACATTGAATAAATATAAACACAAAAGACAGAAGAAATGACATATAGACAAAGAATAAAACTATTCATCCATGTCTCAGTTCTTGACACCCTAAACTGAAAATCAAGATTGTTGCTTTGAAGAGCACTAAACTAATGCAATTCTGCTTTTGAATACCACGTCCTCGTAACAAACTGTTGAGATGGCATGACCTTGTTTGTTACTTGTGGAGAGAACTATGACTCATGCATTTTAGCTGGCAAGAAGGATAAACCATCTCAAGCTATGCACATTCATCAGTGCTCTGAAGAATTATGTACGTTTATACCAGACAGTTTATACCAGGTAGTTTTAATACAACAGTGATGCGAAACTTTCCTCAGTTAAGTAAGTTTGGTGTGAGGTTAGAGATTAAATAAGAAGGTGTTTGCAACATTGTTTTTGGTCTGGAGGTGATTTTACACTAATAAATTTCACACCTGGCATGTAGTACCTTATCATTGTTTATTTTCCCTGGGTTATGGTAACATTTTCTATTAATGTATTTAACAGCAGCAGCTACTAGCATTACACAGGATATAATGCGTATGACTTCAAAAGCACACATACATCAATGCAAACTCAATTGGGACCACATTCTGCCGTAAACAATATGGAAATAGGAAAATGCAGATAGTGCACAGGGGAAAAAATTAGACCCTGACATTCTCCATTTGATTTGTATATATAAAATATGGTACATGGACATGATTGGCAAAGCCTGCAGTAATCCTAGACTTGGTGCCCTGGTTCTGACACCTCCATGATTATGAACTTAACATGTGGTATGTGCTTCATAAAACAATTCTGCCATTGTTAAGCTTCTTTGCACAGACAATGGACAAATTTATTGAACTATGCACATTGTGAATGAAAATTCAGTCTCTAAGGATTACTTTGTGCTTGCCAGGACCTGAGCTATTTCCAGTATATTTGAGGACTTTCCACAATGGGAAAACATCTAACTGTGGTATAAACAGGGGAAGAAAAAAAAAAGCCTGTAACTGTTAAAACTTCCACTAATAGGATTGAAAACTGAGTAAATGTGCCTGGGATGGCAAAAAGCTTCTCATAGAACATTGCATATCCAGAATTAGCTATTCTTTTTTTACATGTAGCAAATTCTTGGCATATACAGGAAAACATCCCATTGTATGCATAACAGATATAAACCTACTTATCATAACAGGACGACCACTTCAACAGATGTCATAAGCCTTGTTTCACATTTAATATTTCAAGAGTTGTTGCCATTTCCAGTTGTTGATATAGCCTTACTGACTGCATCTTTCAAAAGTTGTGGGATACTGCAAATCACCACACAAAAAGACCATTGAGAAAATAAGATGATATAGAAAGCATGACTTCTTGTTTTCGGCTACATTTTGAAGGCATGAGCTACTGCTCTAACTCCATTTAATATGGACATATCTTTATGGGTGAACTCTTCCAAATCAGTGCAACTTCCTTTCTACTAATTTACTATTTGGCTGTCATTCTCATAACACCAATAATGCAAAGTCCTCATACCTTCAATTTTCCTTTAGGAAATGGATCATTATTGCAGTTTTACGTATGGAGGGGCAAACAGGGGGAAGTCCAGATGCCAGGTCAGTTGCATACCTAAACAAAATGTTGCTTTGATTGTAGTTGTGCAACCCCACTGATTTGCTGGGAACAAATGAAAACTGTAAATCAAGATGTAATGCAATTGTGCCTTTATCTGGCGTTCAAATTCTTAAGAGGACTTTGTTTTAGGCCCCAGACAATTAAATTTTAGGCACTAAAGATGGAGACAATAATGTAAGAAAAACATCCACCTCACACAGAAATCACCTGAAATCATTAGGCTCCTTCCTCTTTGCCCTAAAAATTCTCTTATAGCTGTATTTCTACTGCTGTCATTAATCAGGACCATCCCAGTCTGAGAATCCAGATGGCTCACTTTCCCTCCGCTCCATACTGGGGTCAGGGAGGTTGGCAGAGCCACCCCTGAATTTCTCTGCAGTGTCTTGCAGTTACAAATACATAATAAAGAAAGAGAAGCCTTGGGACCCAGTCCATTATTCCAGTGCTGCTTCTGTTTGCTTCTCTTCTGTTTCCAGCTCATGTCTGTATTCTGTCTCTGTTCCCATAACCAGTCCCACATTTTTACATTGAATAGACATTGGAATAAAAAGGATTTTTGCATTTTCTGACCCCCAGACTTATATTCCAGGAGTTAGGTCCTCTTTCCTAGAAGAAGCAAAATCTGAATTTGACAGTTCTTTACCCAAGGACGTGATTGAATTCTGACTCACTACTTCCTAAATAAATGCTCTCTCCATGGGGCTGCTGTCAAGGGCAGAGGGCACCAATTCCTGTTGCTTTAGCATTGGTATCTTAGCAAAGAAATCACTAACTCTTTCAAATAATGTTTTATGGGTGTCAAACGACATTTCTAAATCTTAATTAGACAGTATAGCCTCTCCCCATCCCCGAGTAACACATTCAAATATTGGAGAAGGATATGATTTTAGTCCTATCTTCTGCACAGCATTTCTCACGGTGGGTAGGTAGTCCCCTGTCCAATTATGTTTTTTGGAGCTGCTGCTGTGAATCTTTTCTTTTACAAGTCCTCGAGGTTTAATTCTGGGTTGTCAGTGCAGAGCAGTGATGAGCCACCTAAAAGCCAGTGTCAGGCTGGTGGGAACATGCCTGGCAAGAAGTGAAACATGCACATGAACAGTTAGATTTAATGACATAAAAGAGAGCCACAAAAAGTGACTGTCTGATCTTCACTATTATCCCAGCATTGCAGAAAAATAGGGTTGGACAAGATTTGCAGAGGTTGTGTGGTAATTTTAATTTCTCCTTCTTCAACCTCAGAAGAATCTGTTTATATGCTTGTCTAATCTGCTTGAAAAGACTTGGAGTAATAGAAAGAATATAACCTCCTCACATATTTTATTCTTTTTATCTCTTCTTATTTCTAGGAATTTTTTCCTAGCAGCTAACTTGAATCTTTTTGTAGCTGAAATTTATGTCATCTTGCTTTTGCCCATGAATATAGAAAACAATTTTTTTTTTTTTTTTGCTTCTTTACAGAGTATGTGAAACAGTTTTCCTTTCTTGTGGATTATGATGTCCTCCCTCCATTTTCTGCTCTCTAGTCAAAACAAGCCCGTTGTCAATCTTTTTGCTCTAAACCAGATTTTCTAACCCTCAGAGCAGTCTTTTGTCTTCCTTAAGTGTTGTGTCTAAACCTGGACACATTATTCTAGCTAAGGCTATGGGAATGCTGAATTGACTGAAGAACTACTTAAAATTTCTGATTTTTGTTTATATATCTCAGTATGTTGTGTGCCTCCTACAACAGCATGATACAGTTGACTCATGTTAGATCCACATTATGTCAAGATTCTTTCATAAAGAACTGCTAACAGCTTGTTTTACAGCTGTGTTTCTGCTGTTGTTTATTCCTTCATGAGTGTAAAATCTTGTATTTGTTCTTATTTTTTCAGACTTTCCCCAGTCTGTCAAAGTCAATTCCCAATGCTGTCTTCTGGTTATTTTATCATCCTACTCTCTCTTTTCATAGTCTGTAAATTTTACAAGCCTCTCTTTTCCATCATCTAGGTTCCCAAATAAATATTTAAGAGGACTAGAACACCAAAAATAAACCATTATTTGTTACATATCTCTCTATTTTTCTAGCTTTGAAGTTATTTATAATTATTAATTATCAACCAACAAATTAGAATGATATCTTGAAATCTAAAAGCGAGGAAGCTTGAGGTATATTGCATGCCCAGGAAAAATCTCTGGAAGGTCAGACCATTTAAAATTGCAGAAGCAGGGAGAGCTCTGTCAGGAATTCCTGTCTGACTCTAATTAGAACTATTTTAACTGTGGCTCTTTGCCAGATTTAATTGTCATAGATAAGATAGTAACTGGAATTAAAGATCCAAAACTACAGATAGGTCTTCTGGAAAATGCAGACTTAAGCACATGGAAAGCTTATGTCAGTCTGCATTAATCTGCAGAAATCACTTAGAAGAGACTGAAAGTACAAGAAGGAAAGCAAGATGTGGGTACGCCAAGCAGACTGAGTGGTGGGACAGGCAGCTGGAAATGAATTCTGTGAAATAGAAATACTCAGATCAAACAACAAGAAGTCACAAAACCAAAGTGAGCAAGAGATGGGAATGTGCATACTCAGGTGATGTCTGGAATTTGGAAAATGCTTTAAGACCAGTGAGAAATGGAACAACAACAACTTTAGAAAAATTCACAAGCCAGAGCAAGAGAAGCCAAAGAAGGAAAACACAGAGTAGAGGTGAGTGGAGTGTGACTGTGCTGAACACACTGAAGCAAAACTGCATAGAAAACTTGAGTACCATGCATCTCATCTTTCTTCAGTAGTCAATTTTTTTTTATAATTTCTAAGATAATTGTGTCTTTTAAGCTAGATGCTACAGTCCCTCTGTAATCACTGGTAAGAAACAGACATCTTCATAAAAAAGAATATTAAATAACCCTGCAGCCTGGGACATTGGTAAGTGATGGGCAGGTCACTGTAAGGACCCAGTAAAATCATATATAAAATGGAGAAGGTGAATAAGGAACAATTATTCTTGTTAGCAGTTGTCAAATAATGACAAAATTTGGAAATGAGTGCAAAAAAGGATAAGAAATGCAACTGTTAGTCCACATGTAAATTCAGGAGCTGCAGAACTGGAAAATTATTCATAAATGCACTGCCATGGTGCCTCCAGAGGAAGCTGCAAATAGTGGTCAGAGATGTCTAGTTTGCCTACTGCCTAGTAAAAATAGTGACTGCTGGCTGGGAGGACAAGAGTAAGAGCAGTAAGAGAAGCACATTAAGTATCACAACATGTTTATTCACTTTTCTTGAAACACTTAGCATTTAGCCCAGTTGAAATTGTCATACAGCATAAGAGGGAACTTTGATCAAATCCACTGTGGTTGTGCTGGTGTCTGGAGACTCCAAAGAGAGCAACAGTAAGTTAAATAAACTTACAAGTGTTTGAGGTGATAATAGCAGGGTGTAACCTCCCAGGCGTTTATGCTAATTGCTATTTGTAGTTGCACAATTTTCAGTTATGGAGGATAGGTATCACCTTCAGTTATGAGGGTGATACATAAACATTAACACCTCCACAGTCAGGAGGTGGATAAACTGAGGTGGTTGGGTACAGAGCATGTATCAGTCCAAGAGATGACATTGAGAAGATGTGTCCCATTGTAAAACGCTGCTCCCACATGAAGCCTTGCTTAAACTGCATTCTTTTAGGCTCTCAAATGGCATATTGGCCACTTACATAAATAAACCATATTCTTTTTTTTTTTTTTTTTTGGCACATCCTTCAGTGTTCAACTGACAGACACATCAATCTAGCTGGAACTTAAGCTAAAGGGTAGAACTACTGAGTCATCACATTATGTTGGTCTGAGTTGATATTTTCAGTATTACACAGTGTAAAATCAATCTAAAGTGTCAACTAAGTTAACAGGTCTGTAAAGCTCTGAGTCCAATGAGACCATTAATGATGCTACAGAAATTATCACATTTCATTCTGTGAGCTACCTTTCCGCTTAATATCAATATACCTCATTTTTTATTATATATGAAATTTTGTCTCTGTATAGGTAAAGTTAGGCTGCTTATTTTTAAAAGCAGAAAATATTTGTTCAGTTCCAATGTACTATTCTGATTATTTCTATTCTAAAATACCAAATGACTCAAAACAAAGGCAAGAAACCCGGTGGGATACTCTACTAGGGTACTAAAAAGCAATTAGCTTGGAAACAGTTGGCAGGCTGTTACTTGCCAGGTCTTAGTGGAGGAGGTGTAGGTAGGCTGAAACAGAGAAAACTCCTCAGAGACCTTTCCATTGCTCAATGGATGAAGCCAGTGTAGTTCACTAAACATTTTCACAGAAATGAAGGAAATAATTGTGTTTGAATAATACATGAAAACATATAAGACTTTGAAGCAGTGGTAGTTCATATGTATGGGATTTATGTACATACATAGTCTGGAACTTGACTTTTAATAATAAGGCATTGAGCCACTACAGGATGACCAGGGCAATTACTAATGCTGCTCTGCCTAAAAAGGTTTCTGTTTTTTATTTGGATATTTAACAACAGAAACACATTCAAGACACTTAACTATTGAAAAGTGAAAGGCAGTTTAGCTTTTTATGCATTTTTAAAATGTTTTTTAACAAGAGGAATTGTGTTTTCTGCTGGACAAGCTTGGGTGAAAGATAATAAAGAAAACATTAAATTCTATGAAATGTAGCAGGAGCTGTGAAAAAAGATTGAAGGTAAGACACAAGCTATTTATGTTCTAGAATGTTCTGTGATTATAAGAAAATAGAGTTTGTTCAAGGCTTTCACATCTCTCTAATATAAATTTCTGTGTAAGCATATGGGAGAATCAGTGGCACGATCAGGCTTTGTGCAATGGCACAGGTCACAAAGCCAAAATCTATTTTATTGTTGTATGGTGGGTCACATTAGCCTCTACAAACACTTATCCAATGGAAATATATAAAGCACTCTTGATTTTTACTGTTATCACATATCCAAATTATCTTAATTTACTGGAAAACCATCACAAACTAAACTGTAAATGGCATAAAGGAGTAAAATGTACTGTTTATTGACCTTAGTTTGGCACTATGTTGTCATTTTATCAATCTTGCCTACCATTTCACATCAGGACCACAACACTGGCCGAGAAAAACAGTGTTTTATTACCGGTTATATGGGAGCATTAACACCCAATTTCTCTGGATATTCATTGTCTACCAATGGATTCAAGTGCTAATCATGTGTTAAGTGTTAATGTGTATGATATAATTTACTCATCTTGGTTATTACAGATTTCACTCTGTTTTTTACAAAATAAGCTTTTTTATTTTTTTTTTTTTTTTTTTTTCTTGTGGGGGTTTGTGGTAGTACATTACAGCCCAAAATGTAAAGTATTCATCCACTTGAGTGACTACTCGCTTAAGTAGATTTATGATTATTGTACTGTGATAAAAAAACTCATGAAATGATTACTTAAGCTATTCTGTAACTGCTGAGTTTCTGTTCCAGGGTAATACACAGACCACAAAGACAGTGTTCTTTAGAGGATGCTAGAGGAAAGAGTGTAACCTGGTCACTAAATATGTCCTATAACTAAAAAAAAATAAATTAAATATTACAATGGACCTAAAGGACTGAAAGGCTCAAGCAAGTATTTGTTGAAGAGTTGTAGCATTACAAAAGGGTAATTACACTTGATCACAATAGCTTTTTTGTCAGAGAATATAACTAACTTTACAAGGAATGCCTTTATTTCGTTTGAATAGGTGAAAGGCTGATAGGAGAAAAAAAATCTACAAAATCAGCTGAAGGAAAGTGACCTTGTTTTCTTGGAAACTGGAATAAAACAAAACAACTGAAACTTTTTAGAACTTGCATGGAAAAGATTGCATAATAAGTAGAAATCTGCTTACTGTAATTTATCTCTGAAACCATCTGGTCTTTCTTGTGAAATGTGATTAGTGGTACTTGATTAAAATTCAAGTACTTCATCAAATTATCATTGTTTAATTTGGTGGCAATAATGCTAATTATATGTATGAATTAAGACTGATTTCCTTCAGTTGTATTTATCCTTGCTATTTAGTGTTTGTCATCCTTATGATGAAAAAAGACAGTGATGCATCAGGATAGTTGAGTCAAGCTGGTGTAGATATATACTCTCCTTGAGCTGCATGGGAACCGTTTGTTTCAGGATTCATCCTATTGGACCATTAATAAACTTCCTTATTGAAGCTTCTCAGGCCATTCAGGCAGAGGCTGACCATAATCAGTGTCTTGCAATCTGCCCAGGAGTGGTTGTTACCTCATGGACAAATGTTTGTGAAATAAGGCTCAATCTAACAATGTTCCAGTCTACAATACCCAGCTAAAAGCTTTAATGTGGGGGGAAATTAGGTCATGAAAGGACTGCATGCATTTTGCTTACTTGCCTTTGTAAAAATGAGAGATGTCTTCTCCATCTGCAGTTTCTTCAAAGCTGACTTGGAGGTCATTTCCACCCATCTCTCCCTTCCAGATGCTGTTTAACCTATATTAGTGCTTTTTCTCAAAACCAAATGTAGTTAGAAGCCTATCATAAAAATAGCAAAACAGTCCTTTTCAGTGTGGCTCATCATGATCCTGTAAGAGTATGTGTACAGAAGTTTATCTTTTAAATTTTGGCAGTATTAACCTAAAGAAATAGGAGTCTGAAAAGTTTAATTAGCTCACCTGCAGCTTGAAACTAACTGCAAATATCAATTACAGGGCTATGAGATTAATTTCTGCATAATACATTGGAAATAGGATATGCACATCAGCCCTACAGAGAAGTGGAACAGGGTTCTCCTAAAGCTTATTCTAGCATCACAGTCCACAGTTATCTCAGATGCATCAGAAACTACACAGCTGCACAGGCTAAGCTTGTGCACTTGACTTTTAGTTGATCAGTGAAAGCTACACAGAAACCAAAGTTTTGCTCTTGATAAAATAGATTTGTTACATGCCCAAAGGATGTTGACAGATGACGGGCAGTCAAATTCTCTATCTTTTCTTCATGCAGCTTCTGATAACAGTTTCACCATTCATTTTCTGAAACAATCTTGGTATCCAGAGCCTTGCAGGAAAGCGAACTCAATCTCTCAGCCAGGATCTACCATTTACTTTGCAGATTTCTAAAAAAATAGCATCTTTTTAGATCTAAAAGATTCTGCCAGGTTCCCAGGCCAGGCATCTTGCACAGCTACATAAACACATTGATGCTCAGACCTCATGAGCAGTTCGGTTTTCACCAATGTCTTCTATGTTTGCAGGGGGAGAAATTATCAGTCTTGTCAAGATGTTTATGGGTCAACAATCATGTCTGTTCTGAAGAAATATTTAAAATTTTAGGTCTAGCACTATCTTATGCTTTTGAGAATGGTGACTGGTATATATTTGGTTTTGGATTTGACCAGGCCCAGACTGGCCCCTCTACTAGACAGAAACAATACTAGTACATTCATATGGTGTTCATCAGCTTAAATCTGAAAATCTTTAGTGCTGATTTTTCTTTTAACATTGCCTGAGCTGAACCTGTAGCAAATATTACAAATCAGCCTACCTTCAGCCAAGGCTTGATCAATGCACACTGAGTGCCTGGGTTTTGTTTATGCTATGAATTTGGTGATATACATCAAGTAAGAGACAGTCCTAGACATAAAGTGGGATTACTTAGCAAAATATATAAACAATATAAGAAAAAACATAAGAATGTGTAGGTAGGGACAAAGACAAAAAATACAAGATACCTAGATGCATATTTTTTACATAAAAATTAAGGAAGAAGGCAACTTGTTAATCACAGTGAGCAAGAATAAGCTTTCAGCTGCT
Source organism: Pedionomus torquatus (assembly GCA_013398155.1). NCBI lineage: Eukaryota > Metazoa > Chordata > Aves > Charadriiformes > Pedionomidae > Pedionomus > Pedionomus torquatus. Next base: position 151,710 of record VZRU01000532.1, read on the forward strand.
GTCAAGAGGCAATGAACTCATCCATATCTAGTAATTTTTTTCATGAGATTAATGCTGTCGGTTTGGTTCTTATTTACTCTTGATGTACAGTTAATGCTTTTCTAGCAGCTCTCTGCCAAACAGCAAGTTTATCCCTCCCCCACTGCCCAGTAAGCCACACAGGTATTCTGCTTTCCACTGTTATAAGGACATCTCAGATATCACATGGTATTGCTCTGAAATTTACCTTAATTAGGATTAATGAGTATAGCCAAAAGCCCGTGTTTCATTTTTTTCCTGTTACTTTCTACTTACTTTTTAAATATCTTGTGTAAGTGGTGAAGAAATTAACTCCTTTATATCAGAAGGAATAGTGAAACACAATTTATTTTTTACACAAGTCAAGTAATATTTTATTTACTGTTCTGAAAGATTAAATTCTTTAGATAATATTCTAGAGCTATAAATTACTTGCAGACACATTCTTATGTATAAAGGAATATACACAGGAATGTATATTGAACTGTATATTAAATGAATAGCAATGAATTATTAGTCCATCTGAGAATATTGAAATTGTACTTAAACAATTCTAAGATAAAGTATACATTGCAATATAGTCAGAGATTGTATTGAATTATAACAGTAATTTGTACTTGTGTTCTATTTTTATCCTTTCACTTTCACAGTGTTACATCAAATGTCAAAAAAGGGGAAAATACTTTCAAGGAATACTTTTCCATTAGTGGCAAAATATGTTGGATTAGATTCTACAGCAAACTTTTTCATCTGGTGAAATGTTCAGTAGTTAAAAAGCAAAAACACATGGTAGCTTCTGAGAATTCACAGAACGATAGAACTCAGGGTCAAAAAACACTGTTTGTGGTCACTAAACTTGATGCCTGTATTATTGAAACTAAGACTTATAACATCTTTTGGGAGTGATGAATATTACAGATATGAATATTACAGATAGAATTATGGTTTAATGAAAAAAAATATTGAGTGTTTCAGAGAAAAATCAGGTATTAAAATATATAGGTTTGATTAAATTATTTTCTGGATGGCAAAACAAGAAAAGCAAAAACAAACATGGTTATTGCTAAGACACATTCCCATTTTGCCTGATTTTATTTACATACTTTTTCAGAAGTAACTGGGATCCATTGTACTAATTTTGCCATTCAGTTCTTCAGGCTTCACATCAAGTTATTAGATAATCTAGGTGTTTAGTGTATTAGATACTTTTTTTAAAAAAAAAACCTCTTTCCCAAAGCTCTTCACCCAGAAATCTGCAGAGCCAGCTGAGCTGTGGCCTGGTACGTGCTATGTTATGACATAAATCTGTGTCAAAGCAACCACACTGTTTGGCAATTTGCAAGTGCTGTGTTTCAATGTTGACTTGGTTACTGTGTGTTGACTCATGTCTCAATTCCTCAATACCTTATATGGTCAAATAATACTGCCTGTTAACTATTAAAAAATAAGTATTGCCATACTTTGCTGAAAAAACAACGCAATGGAAAAAATTCATTCTTCCTTCATCTTCTCTCATTTCTTCCTCTCCCACTCAGTGTTGAAAAAAAATATTACAGAGGTACAGCTTTTTGTTGAATGAAAGAAAAAGTTATTTTTGGTGGAACTACACCAGATAACCCAGAAGATGCTATAAGCCAGAGATACTTAAGAGACAGAAAACTTCAGTTCCAGGCCAGGACTGACAGAGTTTATTTAATCCTGGCAGCTGAACTGTCTAAGAGAAGGATCTCAGCCTTAAAGTAGGATACTTAGAACTGACATGCCACTTGCCTAGTGTGTTATGAAAGCATGCAGAATAAGTCACTGCAGGTTATTGTGCCAGTAACAGTTTGGTTGTGGACAGTTGACACAGATGAGAAAAAAAGTCACCGTTCCACAAACTTGTCAAATTCCATTTTTTTCCCTTTCCAAGCATCTCTAAAGGTTCCATATCAATATGCAGTTAATATTCAAAAAACAAAGTTGTACAATTTTTGGCCTTAATTTTTATACAGATTATGAACAAAGAGAGGGTTTGAGATCTCTATATACCCTTCCACTGTGGAAAAACTCAACTAAATCCTGATCTAAGTCTTCTCTAGTGTACCTGAAATGCACTAGAGTCTTTCCTGTTCTGCATTCTGGGACGCTGCCACTCCTGGACAAATCAATGGCCAGAATAGAAGGAGAGAGAGGTAAAAGTGCTTCTGATTCATAGGAGCATTTTGAAATCTCACTGGGACTTAGACACCTATCTGAAATGAATGAAAGACCGTGGAGTCTGAATACACGAGCTGCTCACTCTCTGTGAACAATGTATTTTTGTTCCAGATAATCTATGCCCAATGTCCATAATGGCCAGCCAAAGTCTATCAAGATTGATCATATTAGATATAATGGCTTTTTCAAGTGGCTACATTGCCACTGAATCCCAAAAGCAGTATAATCAAGGCAGTCCAGCACTAAAACAGCCTCTGCCAGCCCACGTAATACCAGATCTCTCTGGAGTGTGGATACAGTACAGAAAGAGCTGAGCTTAGTTCTGGTGGACCTAGCTCAGATCCAGAGCAATGGTATCACACTGTCTCACTTCATCTTGGTTTAGGAAGGGCAGGCAACAGTAATAAGAGACCTAACCCTTGCTTGCACCTTGAAGTGCTGTGCTCCACCTACCCCCAGAAGTCCTGAATCTGGAGTCTGACCACATGCTGACAACTGCATGTCAGGAGGTGATCGTGGTGTGCTCTCTCTGTTCCCCTGGCTCCTTGGTAAAGACATGTGATTCCACAGAAAAATAAGTCTGCTCCCTGAGAGCCTTGCTCCAGGTGCCTAGGTACCCAGAACACAGGGGCAAACCCTTTGTGGATCTGGGAATGGGCAACCTGTCTCTGCATAGTCTGCAATTTGCCATATCTGTCTGAATTATTGAGATAAGGAAATTAAATTTAAAATTGCATCAGGGAGAGAGTCTATCCTATGAGTGAGGGGATGTACTGGAAAACAGTTATCAGTGACAAACTTTTTTTTTTGTGAGGGACAGACATGTTGCAAATTATTCCTTCCAAAGCAGTAAGAGGAAACCCTCCATCCAGCTATTAAAATCATGCTTTTAAGCAAAAATAGGAGCACACTATAGAGCTCAGATCCAGGGTTTTTTTTCCAAATAGAGAGGTGTTAGTGCTCCAGTTCAGAACAATCCTTACCTCTTCCATATGATTTCTGCATATTAGAATAATCTATCAAACTCTGTGGAGAAAGAAGTTTGAGTCTGTTTTTTCTCATTTGGCTTGTGAGTGTTTTTCAGATGGGGATCAAAACAAACCATATCCTGCCCCTGTGGAAAATACATTTATACTCAAGATATGCAAAACAGGATATGACAAAATTCTGGAGAAAAAGTACAGCACTGCTGATACATGAGGTTCTGGTATAAATCATTCCTCAGCCCTGGGATTCATGTTGGAATCTGCTCAGATAGATGATTTGATGCTTCTGAACTCTAAAGGAATAAATAGAAAGAAGAACAAGAAGACACTGATTTACAGTGTAGATGAAGTCATGTGTTTACACTACAGGAGTCAAGTCCTCATCAGGATCTGTAATTGCAATGTATAATCTACTTTGGGTTTATATCCAACAAAAGACAGAATTATCATATAGTTATTTCATCAGAGCTTTGGTCACATGTTAAAACTTCTTAATTAATCAACTACAACACTTATTTAAGTTGTTTTATAGTTGGGGTTTTTTTGTGTTGATTTTTTTGTGTTTTTTTTTTTTTTTTTAAACTTTAGCTGCTCTTGGATAACTTCTACTGTTTCTTTCCTTTAATTTGAAATTCATTCATGCATGGCCTTTTCGTTAAAGTAACTTAGAAGACCAGTATTTTTATCAAGACCAATTTTAAATAGGTGTCATAGGTATATAAGTAAAGCATTATTCAAATGGGACATAACCTGCTGCTGTCAAAAGCATCTTCGTGATCTTCATTTATTTTTTATGCATGTTCTATGTGGCTGCTTCATAGTTACTGTTATGCTTTTGCCAATAGTTCTGTGCTATAGGTAAGAGCTATATAAAATCAATAATAAAACCTGTTTTTCATTTTCTCTTAAATAATGCTTTTCACACGAGACAAAACTTGAAGGATGTACTTGTTCTGAAGTAAAAGTGGCTAGTATTATTAAAAGGATTTTCCATTGAGGAATTAATGAAGTTCATAATCAGCGAAAGATGTATATCTCACCCACCTTGTGTACCCCATAATATTATTGCAGATGCCAGTACTTCAAACTGTAATTTTTCAGTACATTCAGCATCTGCTCAAACTTTAATGTAATGAGGAAAATATAATTTTCCTGTTTTGTAGCAGAGAAGGACTAACCCCAGTAATAAAGAGTTATGGAATTTCATCACTAATGTTCTAGTTGCCCAGTCCTCAAATTGTACCTGAAAATGAGGAATTTAAGTTCCACAAACAGCACTTGAGACATAATTAGGTCAATCTGAAAAGCTCGGTTGCTGTTGAGGGGTAATTGAGAAGGGCTGTTGAATGCTGAAAGCTCTTGAACTTCTGTTGCTTCAGGCACCTCTTCTGATGTGGTGCAGGTTGGAACCACCCACTGAGAGCGGAGGATTTTGTGTGTTATACGTGAATTATTAAAAAAGGCAGGCTTCCTTTTTAAATACAACTGTGTAGTAGAAAATGGGCTCTCTAAATAAGTCTGCAAGAGGCTTAGTTATTCACCTTCATTTCCCATTTTGCTTCAGCCATTCCAACCTCAGTTTTCCATCTCCAAGAAAAATCCCCCCAAGCAAAACATAGGTAAAGACTCAGGCCTCAAGAATTGTCACACTGTGGCAACTTATTTTCTGGATTATGGTAAATTTTAAGTTGGATGTAAGGGCTAAAATGCTTCAAACCATTTGTACTTTGATGATAAGAAAAACTAACTAAAGTGCCTGAAGTGCTGTTTTAGGCTCCAGTGTTCATAGTCAAATCAATCAGTATAAAATCATAATAGGGGTCAAACTTCTTTCATCCTAACAGAATGTCAAATAGTGATGATTAAACACAAAATGTATATACTACAATAATACTACTTATAGGAAATAAGAAGCAAATACAACCTATTAGTCAAATAAGTTATAAATGCTTGCCTAGCCATATAGTCACTGTTTACGAAGTTCTAAAATCTGTAGTGCCTCATGATTTCAAGCACTGGAAGACAAGCATAAGAATCTTCAGTAAAGATTTTAACAAAGATACTATGTTAGTATCAAAAATTACCAAAGGCAGCTGTTGCAGATGTTTGGATTATAGGACAGAAGAGATGCTTTTTTGGATGCCTCAGTGTTTCCTTCTGTCTTGGTATGGATATGTATTTGGGTGGTAAAGGAAAACTGCCTCAGATCTTTCTTTTTACTTTTCTTTCACAAGATGTTATACACATTTCCTCCCATGATCTTTGCAGCTTTTATTGACACAAGCATCTGAAAACGTGCTGAGAGAGCAACAAGCAGCAACAGAGCCAATTTATCCATTGAAATAACTTCATCTCTAATAGAGACTCTTCCATATGCTCTTCTTTAACATATGAAATCCTCTCCAAGACATCATAGAGAGGCAGTGAAAATGAGGTTACTACATCGAATGTGTTGGACTAAGATGCAGGGAAATGTGTACATGAAGAATGACCCTGCAAACACAAAGAAAGATCCCACAATATAGAATGTGAAACTGCATAACTTCTTAAACCTCATTGTCATACACTTTTGATAGCAACTGTCAGTCAGCTGTAAGCACCTTGCACCTGAGAAATTGAGGGTTCTCAAAATTTTTTTCATTAGCTTCATCAGTTTACATTTAGATAAACTGAGCTGAAGCAGGGTTAAGTAAATTTTCCAGATGACACTTTCAAATTATATACTCCCATCCTTCCCCAGAGAACACACTCAGAACCAGTGTATCTTCTTTTCTTGGGTTTGCTTTTGTCAGTAATTCACATATTGATAAACCCAAAGAAATTCCATTATATTTTCAATTTATTTTCCAGTTTATTTCTCAAATCTGTTTGCTGTTACCTTCTTTCATTTACTTGAGCTCTCCTTGTATTACAGGGAAGTGAGCAAACCTTTTCATAATTCATAAAAGAAAAGGTAAAACTGAATCATCCAGCCTGACTTCTTGCATGTCAGGAAGGCAGGCAGGCAGGCAGGCAGGAAGGAAGGAAGGAAAAGAAAATTGTTGTGGACGTTATTACAGATACAGTATACTGATACAATATATTATATAATTTAATTTTTTAATAAAATTTCCTTTTATATTCATCTAGAGAACTTGCTCTTGACATAACTAACAAATATATCTTCTTAAGACCAATGTGAAATTTTGTTTTCAGTGTTATTAAACAGAAGTCTTACACCAGTTTTCAGCATTCTGGCATATAGTCAAACAGTGAGTCAATAACAGAATAAAACCATGCTGCAGAAAACTTGCAGACACTGGACAATATTTCCTACATTTTTAAGATATATTTTATCTTTATGTCAGGTAGGAAAATATGAGGAGTGTTATTTTAGATCCTGGTTTTAATCTTCCTTTCTTTTACATGACTAAAAAAGAATAATAGATCACTAACTCCTATAAGTATTCGTATTTCAATGTTAAAGGACAGAGTGAAATAAGGTGACCCATTAGCGCGACATTTAAAAGTACCTGCTCAGTTTAGGATTCTTAATCTGAGCTTGTCATGATAACTGGTAATCAAATAGGAAAACATCTATTGTTTTCAAACTTTATTTCCCTCTCTCTTTAGGACATTTGTCTTTACACCTTTCCATTTCTGACTCCTGATTCCAGGTTTATTCTCCTGAAGCAGAGACATCCTGGCACTCTCCTACCCTCCTTTCTCAGTGCTCTCTGATCTAACTTTTCCCCTCTAACTGCCCCATCCCCCCCAGCTCAGTTTAGCTTTTAACACAGGCCTCCATGGAGGCTCATGGACTTCTCACTGAGGCTCAGCAGTTATCAACTGAAGACTCTGACCAGAAATGTTCTGTGTGGATGAAAATGGATGAAAGCCTCAGCTCAGAAAGCACAGTGTAATAGGGACAGGCCCAACAAGGTGGTCTCTCCATCACCGCCACATTTTCTAAATCCTCAAAGAACTCAATCCTTTTTTTTGAGAAAAATTTAGTAACCAGGTCGTTTTAAATTGGCAACAAGAAAATGAGAAACTGTAAAAAGCCCTAATGCAACTCACAGCTGGAAGTCTCAGAATCACTTTTTGTTTTTCAGGTGTGCATATGCTTCCTTAATGGTTTCAGTCTGTGATGGAAAATATCAATAAAAGCCACCAAGGATTTTATTCAGTGGAAAATGCAGTTTTCTGCAAATCTCCCCAGGTTAGTTCAGTTTTCTGTGACCATGTGAACGTTTTGCAGATCTTAAATCTGGTATGACCAAGGAGTTGTATTAAATCATGATGTGTTGACAGCCTCCCTCCTTTCACCCCTTGCATCTTGTGATTGCAAGGGGAGGAAATGGAGTGGGTAGAAGTGGGAAGGGAAAGACGTGGGAAGGGAAAGACAGAGTCTTTCATCCTTTTCCTCAGATGCTGCCGGTTGGTGCTGTCAGGGTATAGGCTAGCTAAGCCTCCAACCTAATACACAGCCCCGAGTACATTTCAGAAGTAGGTTAGAGAGTAGCCAAATGAAGAGTCATCAGTATCAATGGCCAGATTATCTGATTAGAGCTGTTGGAGGATCTCTCTATCATAACAGCACCATGATTTTTAACGAGAGTAAATAAAATCTGTAGCTCAGTGTAACTCCAGTCAGTTAAAATTAGTAGAAAACATCTCATCAACTTCTTTGGGTTGGCATCAGGCTTTAAGTGCTAAGTCTGTTGAGTGCTGACTGCATCTTTATCATTTGGCAGCTGTTTCCAGCAAAATCAAAAACTGAGCTTGTAGAATAAAACCATGGTGGTCTCCTCAAAAAAGAGATGAGGCATGAATACCCTGTATTTCTGAAATGTGGCATGTACTTTTGAGATGCTAATGTTTCCCACTGCTGCTACTTTGTGACACAGGAAAGTTATAGTTCTATTTGCCAAACAATATATAATTTCAATATAACTGCATTAAAAAAAAAAAATAATTATCTTCATGTTCAGGACACATTCATCATCAGAATCCTTCAAGTGTTGATGGTACATAGTACCATCAACATAGTGGTGGTACATAGTGTACCATCAACATAGTGATGGTACATAGTACCGTCAACATAGTACAGCAGTGATTTCCTAATCATTTTCAGATTTATACACAGTTTAAAAGCTTATAGAATTTTGGTTTCTATGTTGTCATTAGGTATATTTTCAATCTGCTATACATTTTCAGTGCAGCACCATGCCTCACACTTGAAGTGTTCAATCTGATCTATTACTTTGTTGTTCGAGTATTTTGGTTTTTAATGAATAGTTGAATTATTTGTCCTTTTTATGTTATCCTATGTATTTTCTTTCTGCCTGGTTCTAGATATTAAGCACTGCATTTTGACAGCTGCCAATAGCTTCATTTTATGATGGACAGTGTTGAAGTTACCGGTTTATATATTCTAATTTGCATGCCATATATAGATATTTCTACTCACTTCTCCGTACATATCTGATCGTAATTAGAGGGTAAAGAATAAATTTAAAAATGTGTTAGATGTATTTAGTTACTTCTCTTGATGAAATGTATGCAAGCAATTTTCTGTATTTTCAGATTCATTATTCATTCTTTCTAATTACTTACCAAATATCTTCTGATAATTCTTTCTCTCCTGTAAAGTTGTTGAGGGTATTCATTAGTCAAAAGCAAGCTGGCTTGACATGGTGTAAAACAGTAATATTTCTATTCAGTTAAAAAGCATATTTCATAAAATTTTGCTCTGAAATCTGAACTTTTGCATGCTTTCATTTAAAAAAAAATGCAATACGATATACAATACAAATTTAACATTCAGATTTTGCGTGAATTGATGAACTTCCCCAGTTACTCAGCTTTCTAGAGTTCTTGTGTTAGTGTTTGGTTTTGGTTGCCGTTTATATATATTTATAAGCAAAAGGATGTCTGCAGAAAACACCAGCCATGGTGTAGAGCTGATGTGTTGAGTAGTTGCACTCTGTACAGCTGCCAAAAATTCAGCTGGAGAGGCAGGCTAGGTTCTTTACATCTTGCCAAGGATGCTGAGATTTCTGAACCCTCTCAGAGTAGTGACCTGCAGGGTCTTAGCTTTATTCTTACTTTTTCCATCCTAAATATTCTGGTGCAGAGTAGCCACTGTTAAAGATAATAGTATTAGGTCTCTCTTCATCCTTTCAAACTCCTTTCTCTAATACTTATTAACATCTTGTTTTCCCATTGAAATCTCACTTTCTCAATGAAAACCCCTTAGAAGAACTCCCATTCAAAATTAGATGGGATCACAACAGGTGGGAATATCTAATTGCAATAAAAATAGGGCAGTGACACCCTGGGAGGTCCCTGGTATGAGCAGAATGAGTCCCAGATGGAGTAAAGGATGCTGCAGAACCCTAGTTTATCTTACCATCTCCTTTGGTAACATATTGTCTAGATTCCAAAGTGATTTGGCAGAGTTTCTAAGACCTGAGTTCAGAGTTTGCTGTCTTTCTGCAAGATCAGCTGTAGTTAAACACACGTTCCTGTCCTCAAGTGAAGTGAAAGCATGCAATATGTGAAACCCTAAAAGTCATTACCAAGTAATTTAAAGACCTGTTCTGACTTTATGTGAATCTATAGAAGTGACCCAAAGCGAATAGTGGTCTAATTCCATTTTTGCCTACAGGTCTGAGCACTCAGTAATATCAGAACTGGTATCTTTCAATTTCTGTGTGCTTTTCTGAAGCTGGCTAAAAACCAAAATATGTTGTTAATTTGTGTCCAGGGCTGCAGATTCTCCAATAGCTTTGTCTTTCCTTAATAGAAATCCTAATGTCACTCTCATTTTTCTAATATAAGATTGTTGTTATTATTAAATAAATAAATATAATCTATTTCTCTGCTCATCTGTAAGTAATTGCAATAATTCTAGCCACTGATTTAACACTGTTTAAAAATGAAAACAGAAAAAAAGAACTATAGCAAAGTGAAGTTTTGAGGCTGTGCCTAGATGACCACTAATTCTGCCAAGAAAAGATGGAGCATTTTGTTTTCAACACATTAGAGGCTAAATGAACAATTATATAACACAACTTCATTTTTATGGTGAAACATTGTCTATTTCAGAAGAACAGAATTATAGTTTACTAGGCATTTAATAGAATAATAAAGCAGAAGATTCTAGGCAAAATCTTCTCAGAGCTTCATGATAGGTCTCAGCTGCAGACTCCCACTATGTCTGTATTTGTTTCACACAAGAACTGGTAGGCCTAAAAGAACAAAATCGTGTAGCTGAGATGCAGTTTATGATATTGAAGGAGCTTAAATCTAAGTTTTAATATCTTTTTTTTGCATTAATCTTTCTAATGCCTGGAGCTTTCAGAGTTTTTTTGAAATCTTCATGTTTTTTCACATTTTTCCCTAAAGCCAACGTATATACAAACAAATATAAAGACAAATATATTGTTAAATATTTATTGCCCTAAAACATATATAGAAGTTCTGCAACAGTGACCTTTCTGGATTTTTTTTTTTTTTGGTCTAAATAACTTTTCACTTGAGAATATTAGTTCAACAAAATCAATATTTTTCAACAGCAACATCATTCTGGCGACACTGTGTTTTCAAGCTCAGTGAAATATTTTTCAGTTGTCTCCTTTAGTCACTTTCAGAAACACATTGAATGTTTGTTTTAAAACTATGGTGTTGAGAACTTTGTTTTGACTGAATACTTAAAAACAACATATTGAATTTATGAAATGAAAATGGTTGTTCCATAGAGTATTCTTCTACACATTTTGCTCCAGCATATGTTTGTTTTAAAAGCACTTTTTTCATTTTTGTTGTCCACTTTGGCTACAGAAAAATATCATTTAGGAAGTTTTAATAGGGAAGGAACTAATTGTCTAATGAAAGCTGAAGGTAAGTCATCATATAAAAAGTGGCTGTTTTCCTAATCACATAGTAACATTCACTTTGGAAAAAACCAAACAAACAACAAAACACAAAACTTTGGAAAATAAAGACATTAATTGTTTTCCAATATTCAAATAATGCACATCTGGTTTAGGGAGATGAAAGTTAGAAAAGTTTGGGCCAAACTTCACTCATCCGATTTGTATACTTATTGCATTCTTCATATAATTCTGCATGCATAAATCATGTAATCCTGAAATATTAGAACTAAATTTCTGCAAATACGTATTTATTGCCATGGTAGTGAAATCTGATGTTAAAAGATAACTAATCTGGTGCAGTTCACATATCGTAAAACCACAGCTGAAACATTGCTCTGATTTCTGGCATTGTATACATATCTCTAAGATCAGCCTTGCTAGGTTTATACAGATCCTTATGAGCACACAGAGGTTGGCAAGCAATGATATGCTGCACATTTTTAATTTCCTGAGGACTTTCAAAGGTTTTTTATGATTAATTATTATTCTGCTTGGGATTAGCCAAACCTGAGAGAAACCAAGATAAAATAACAGGATATTTGAGCCTTTTGCATGTCAGATTAAATTATTTAAGTATGCAAACAGAGAGAGTTTTATTTGTATATTGCAAATCTAGGAGCTTTTTTGTTGTTATTATCATCTGAAAGTTGCAAAACTAGGTTATAAGTAGTTTCCGCAATTATAAAATAGCTAAAGCTCCAAAAAGGATAGGATTCTACAGATATAGACTGCCGTTATGATCATTAGAGATGCAGCCAATATCGCCCTGGAGTGAAAGTAATATCATCCTATCATTTCAGGCACACATCTAATCCAACACCTACTGTGTAGACATCTAATGCTGGGTGGCATGAATCCCACCTTGGGTGTTGCTTAGCTTACATTCATTCTGCTTGACTCAGAACTGGCATTTGAGTCCACTTTTCCTCACGTGAATTCAAGGCTTTGTTCATGGGCTTTACGAGAAGGTGTAACTGAGGTTCATAATGTCCCCAAGCATGAACACAAAGTGTATTTAATTGCATTGCAGCCATCCCTATGTGTCCCATCAGCTCCTTGGAAAGATACAGTTTCCTAGGCTATTACTGCCAGAGCATCATCTCAGTCAGCCTGAGCTTGGGTTCCTGCAAACCCATGTAGCCCTCTTGCCTAAACTGAGGGATATTGCACGCAGTAACACAAATGGAAAAAGCTGACAGATCTCCTAGGGCTTGAGCTCACTCTTTGGTATAGGCTTACTTTGCTGCTTAAGTGAATTCTATAGTGAGTACTGAGACTCACTGACATTGCAACTCATCGTAGTTATTTTAGAGTACATAAATTGCTTCCTGGAGTTGTCAGCCTTTCTTTGTGGAAGCATGTGTGTTGTGAGCTGAGATAAGCTGCCTAAAATTTAGGCAGTGTCTAATGAATGCTGCAGTACATACAGAAGAGACATGTGAAGCATGGCAACACCGTGTAAAGCTCTATCATTTAACTTCAAATTCATACTGTACAGAAATGATAGCTTACGTTGTAGTTTCTGTGGCATACCAGCTAGTGACACAAGGTGTCTTTCAGCTACCTGGCATGAATGCTGCTGGCACTCCAGGAGATTTCATGAGTTTCTAGTCCACCAGTCTCCTTGAAGTTTTGGTGAGATTAGCACTGAATTATGCACCAGAGTAACATCAGTACTAAAAGCATGACCCAGCTTCATTTTCTTTGCCAGATGCAACTTGCCTTTGGAGAGGACATCTAGCAGTTAGGTTGCATGAACTGTGGGGCATGTGGACGGAACAATTTCATTAAAATTGCACTTTGTACTACTTCTGTATTATTTACCAAGCCAGTAATGATGCCATCTAATAAGGGCAGTTTTATAACAGAAGGGATTTTTTTGTTTGTTTGTTTGGTGGTGGTGTTTTTTGTTTGGTTTTATTGTTGTTTTGTTGTTGTTGTTCACTTTTTGTTTTTTGTTGTTGAAATTCCAGAGTAAATAAGTGAACTTTATTGAACTTTTTTATGGCGTTCTAGAATGGGACTGCAGCAAGTTGCCACTTCCTTATTAAAGCGATGCATGGACTTTTTCCAGAAGAGATGTCAAATAAATAAATAAAATGTGCTTATGACTTATTTGTCAAAATGTATGTGGCTTTCTTAACACATCTTTTTGTGGCAAATTACCTTCAACCATAGGTCCCATCTTCATGGTTAGATTGCACCAAAATGTGATTTTATCTGACTTGACATATATTAAAAGCCTGCACGTTCTCTGTTTTCATTTTTGGTATCTGGCTTTTAGTAACTCTTTCAGAAATGCTTTGCTTTTTCTTTTTATATGAACAAGGAGGGAAAAAGGAAAAAAGTTTATTCCTTACAGTAAAATATGACCGGTCAACAGCCCCTACTTCTCAATCACCATTTATTGACCCCATTTCTGGGAAAGGCTCCATCGAGCTACTCAGGTTCTTGGCTTGAGCCACTAACTAAATCTTCAGCAGTGCTGATGAGCTCCTCTTTGAACACATTGAAGTCAAAGCCCTGAGAGTTTCATTCCAGAGTTCCCTACTGTTCCTAACCTCTGGTTAACAACGTGTCAAACTATCAGCATCAGTAGGAATCTATAGCTGCTCATATTACTATACTCTGCTTTGATGACACAATAACAGGCTACTTGGAGATTTTATTTCCAGCACAAGAGCAAGTTCATGACACGTTTGCTACCATAGCACAGAAGCAAAGCCAAAGCTACTAATAGGGACAAACAGAATATGAGGCACACATGTCTACATGCAGGAGGGGAAGAGAATTTTTTTTTTTTTTCTGCTGGAGTGCCTTCACAAACTGGCAACTATTATGTCTGCAGAGGCAGAAACTGAAAATGCTGCCACCCATCATGACTCTCAATAAACTAGATGCATATTTTAAACCATTCACATTCTTTCTATTGTATGAAGTTATGAATACATTTTTTAAGCAGATCTGTTACTATGAGACTTCACACACAGAAGCCTTTTGTGCCTAAGTTCATGACCAGTTTTTATGAACTTAAGTAATTAAAGGTGTGGCAAACATTTTTCTTTGCACCTGAATTATTGATGGCAAAATTAATCATTTTTTTCTCTTTCTCAAGTAAGGTACATTTATCTCCAGAAAGTATTTAGAGAAGTCTTTCTTTGTATCATGAAAGTAATCCCCTCAGAGAATTTGCGATCCACAAAGATTTAGTGAGACTTTTTTTCCCTTTCAGCATCTTGCTTTTTCATGTTATCCCAGATACAATGTTCTGCCTCATTTCTCTAAAAATAAGGAATTTTCATCTATTCTGAATATATTCAGAGTGTGGCAAATAATAATCTTTGAATGCATGAAAGCTTCAAAGACTGTAGGACCTATCGGATCATTAAAATGCAATAGAATATCAAGAACTGAATAACCTTTCAGTAGACATGTGCAACATGAATGCAAATAATTTGTTCTGCAACTGCAAAACAAAATACCGTTAGTAGCTTCAAATAATCTTTTAATTTCTGGTGTTTATTTTCCGCAGTAAAAGCTAGTAGAAAATATCCTATGCATAGGGTCATTTTGGAGACTTGATTATGATCCAGGTAAGCTGTATCAGAAATCAACAGAAATAGTGAATTTTAAATACAAGCTTTTTTATTTTAATTTAAAAAGTTGACACAGACGTGGTCCTTCAATGTCTCACATATGATGAAACAGTTCCATATATTGTGTTCACCCCTTAGTGAATAGTGAGGCTTCTCTTTGCTACTTCTCTGTGAAGCAATGATTGTTTCTGTAAATGTGGTTGAATTTCAGTTGGATAAATCTTATAGGAGAACTATGGCTACAAGTCTTGTTTTTTTTGTAAGATTATTTTCAATTGTTAATCACAACTGGATAAATTGTCTTCAAACATAATATATAGATGTTCTTTTCTAATATTTACTCATTTGCATTATTCACAATGTGTTATTTTGATTTTCATCATTCATTAGAAGATTTAAAAATCAAAGAATGTAAGAAAGACACTCCATTTAGTAACTGCAGAAGTCAGTGTGTATGTGTGCCAATGTGTATGCAGGCAAGTGGGTACTTATACCCATGCCTATGATCAGTCAGGTAATTGTTTTCTGTTTGGAACAGGTATATCTCATATAGAATATAAAGCCCCGGCACAGTAGTAAACCTCCAAAAATGACTGTCCAAAATTGTAAGAAAATTGGAAATCAAACAGTGTTAGACTATTTTATAGTATTTTGTACCTTGTTCAATCTTCTTTTACATAAGAGAGCAAAGCATTTGGCAAGTCAGTCTGGAAACAAAGTTTAAAAATAACTAGGCTTTCTTCTTCCAGGAAGACAGAAGAAATAGGCAGACTTGACTATCTGAATGAACTATCTATCAGAGTCTGAATTAAATTTTTTGATTAATGTTTTTTCTGTATGGAAGCAATGCTTGTATGGTCGATATATGGATGTATCTGTGCATTATTCCTTTTTCTTTGTTATTGGTTACTCTTTGAATTTATTGGTCCATTTCAGTTGCAGTAAATCAACTCCTTAGGCATAAGAACATTTCTGGATTAAATTTCTGTCTGCACAAAAAGAACAGACTGTATCTAAACCACATTACTGGCAAGAGGTCATCAGTATGCCTTAAAGTGAGGAAAAGAAAAATGGCAGATGGAGAAAAGCACATGGTTTGGAAAGTTCATGATCAGCAGGCAGTGCTGTCAAACCAGCATAAAATAAACAGGAAAGAAAGAGCAGGGCATGCTCGTGTTAGATTAACTATCTGTTACAGAGCACGTAGAATCAAACCAAATAAAAAAAATTAGCCACCACAATAGTAAACATGAATCTGTATTGATTGGAATTCCAGGACTAACTAGGAAAGCTACCGATTAAGCTCGGATTTGTCAGCTACACATACACAGTGGCAGCAGTGGTTGCAATAGAGAGATTAAAAGCACTGAAATAAGAAAACGCTATGGTGACCTATGTGGGCTGGGAAAATACTATATGTGGCTGCAATATGAAAAGTCCTAGACATTATCAGTGACTGTTTTATACACTACCACACCTGCATCCCGTTTGAGAAGATGCAAACGTCTAACTAGTTTTCAGGATCTTGTTCAAAATCCTACAGCTGCAGAAATTGCCATTACATCTATTGCACAATAACTACTACTAAATTGATTCAACAATCTCACAGGCTCCTAAAGGCCAAAAAAAATTAATGAACTTGTGCTCAGCAGTAAGAAGGCGATTGACATAAAAATAATAAAGCTTGTTAAAAAGAGGCTAAAAAAAGCAGCTGAGAGAATTAAATCTTTGCAAGACATACACAATTAAGGATATCATACTTGAACCAAGACATCAAAATATAGCAACTGATACAGGCCCAAGAAAGAGTGAAAGGAAACTAGTGGGACTAAGCAGTTTTTTAAGGGAAGAAGGTTCTTAGAAGTAAAATGGCATTCTTTCAGAAGGTGAAGTCCTGTCAAACTGTAGAAAATAGAAAGGCTCATAAATTTGGATAGATGAAATGTGAAAATAAACAGAAAAGGCTAAAAAAAGATCGTAAGGAACAACTAGCAAAAGGAACAAAAAAAAATTGTAATGACTATTCAAACACTGCAGGATCCAGAAGTCTGCCAGAGAACTGTTGATGACCAGGGGACAAATTCATACTAAAACTTTCTTTCTTCTACATTCTTTTTTGCTATTGTTTGTAACCTCCTTACATTGTGGTTGCAATGTGACATTCTAGCCAAAGTTCTCAACTGCATGACAAAGTTACTGTGCTTTTATAATACAAGAGGCAGAAATTTGATGGCACTGAGGAGCAACTGGTATACCATTTCTTGAAATAAGATGCAGTTATTGGCAATGAGCTGTTATTGAATTACTGATTATTTTTTGCTGAATCATGACATTTTATTATTATTTCTTTTTATGTATCAAAGCTTCATTCTAATTTTTTTTTGAAAAATGGATCATTCCTTCTGGACAATGTACTCAAAATTAGACTTAAATTCACAATGCTCTTTCTAAACTTGCTGAACACTAAGGAGTAATATAAACTTGTGGAGATAAAGAATATTTGCTCTCTTGTTATTAGCTCTAATCAGGAACATGTTTCTTCTTTCTGTATTAAGACTTATTCTTCCCTCTCTTTCTCCCTTCTTACAAAAAAAAAAAAAAAGCAAGATAATAAAAATAGCATGAATTTATCTCCTCTACATTACTACAAATAGTTTAACTGTTCAACTGACAGGTTATTAATTAACAGGGAGCTTGAGGTAAATAATTTTTTAAAAAAAATATGAAACAGACTGTCCTAGGGATATTAGTACGACAATGTTTCTGACATAATTAGAAAAGAAAAAACTTATATATAGCTTAATTTGTTTAAGAAATCTTTGTCTGTGGTCATATATAACTTAAATCAATAGATGTTCCTGTTGTTCTTGTGATGTGATCTAGTAAATATGAGGGTCAGTGATTTGGAGACAATGTCTGATCCACCCTTGAGTTACTATATTGAGTTACTATATTTCTTGAAAGAACCAGCATTTGATATCATGAGTCTATAGGGCAGATTGCATATTTGATATCAATGCTGGCAACAGAGAATCTATTCCTTTGCTTTCTTCTAAAAGCTGATGGCCCGTTTCCGTGACTAAAAACTCTTAAAAAGGAGACTAACTTGTTTCGGCTTTTTACAGCATTGATGGGAAAGCTGCAGAGAGAGCTGAGAGAGCTATCATGCTGCTGTTTTATGATTTATCGGTGTTCAACATTCTTCTGTGACCACAGGCTAACTTTTGTTTACATTTCTTAGAAATTTGACATTATACCAACACCACTCATATGTCATATCAATATTCCTTTTCCATTCGCTTTGGTTATAAAGCTGAAATTAAATCAGTATGGACCTCCCTCATGCTTTTTCTTTTACATATTTGCCACATTCTTCTTTCTGGTTTTGGTTGTTTTTTTTTTGTTTTTTTTTTTTATTCTCACAATGCTTCTCAATATTCCTCATAATGCTCACTCTTCCTCCTCTTAAGATATTATTCTGGCCTCAACAGATACATGAGGAGATAACTATCCTGAATAACTAAAATTTGATGGTGAAGATATCCTGTGGCATACATGATGGTCTTGTTTCTGGTTTGAGCTCAAGGATGCCAAAGAGGACCTCCTGCATCTCAGATGCTTGCCTCTGTCACTGAGGTATTCACTGTTCTAAGAAGGATTTTAAAGGGCTTTCAAACAAAAAACCTCGGGGATCCTTGGGCTCATTGAAAAGTAGACCATGAGTATGTTTTCCACTCCTCAAAGCTTTCACTACAAAAGAAAATTGGTTACCATCTAGTTCAAATTAATAAATCTTGCTTGCAAGGGTCATTGTTGCTACAATAATTTTGGATTTGTTCCCTTTACTTTCCACTGGTGAGCATGAGTGTCCTGCAGCAGCAGCTGTGTGAAGTCCATTCCAGCAACAGCTGGCCTAAGAAATGAAGAGACGCCTAAAAATGGCTGTCTGAATAACTTGACTCCAAGTATACTCCCTTGGTATGTTTAAATGTTAAAATTTCATTTAGAAAAGCCAAATAAGATGCTCAGTCCAGCTGCAACAGAAATTATTGAATTTAAAGGAGTCACTAGTGAAGCACTAGGCCTCTCAGAAGTAAGGTGAACTCATGAAAGGCAGAACTATTACCCATTTCTGGAAGGCAACAGATTTATTTTTTTTTATTTCCATTGTCACTATCAATGGGATAAAGAAGTTGAGTTTTGTTTAGAAATTAATATTAGAAGAAAATAATTTGTGAAAACAATTTAACTTTTCCGATTTCATGAGGGACAAAGATCTTCCTGGGCTTTCTGGGAATCCCAAAAAAGTAGAAGGTTCTAGCAATAACAGCTGGGTAGAAAGTAGGAGAGAAAATTTGCACTATTTGTGGTGTAAATATAGTTTAACACAGCTATTTTGGGATGTGGTGTTAATATCTCATGGCAAGAACACTGAAAATTCTTTGTTCAAATGTTTATGTAGAGATAATGAGTAAGTTCTGTGGTGTATAGGTTGTCCTGGTTTTTACTCTTTTCTAAAGTGCATATGAATTATTTGCAATGCTCTTCATGCAACAACCATCCCATCAGATGTAAACCTGACAGTTTCCTAATGACCTTTGAATACCAACTGACCAAGATGGCGTGATTATCTGATGGCTATTCAATCAGCGGCTAGGAAAAAAAACACCCCAACAACATGCAGGTATAATCAGTTTTTATGGTCTGCATTCAGAAATAATTTATTACCTTAAAATATTGTTCTTGTTGCCAAAACTGGAAACAAGTTACTGAAAAAACATTTTAAGATGAGCAGGATTAATATTTCTTCTTCAGGAAGAATTTCTTCCAGACGTAGTACTTTTTTTTACTTAAATAAGCAAAGATTGCATTGATTTAATGGCATTGATTTAATATACTTGGAGTGCAGAAGTTGAAAGGAAAATTAGCATTTTACCTAAGTATTATCAAAGTTACTTTACAGGTTGTAAATTGAGCACAGTTATACCACCCTTAACCGTAGTTTTATTACCTTTATTACATCAGGAGTCAGAAGCTTGGGGAAAATTTGTATTTTTTTCTCCATTAACTTCTAAAGTGGAACAGATTCCACTTTCTTCAGAAGACAGACCAATAAAACACAGTCTATGTTCTAAGAAAAGGAGTATGCAAAAAACTAATATTGGAGTACAAAGCATTAGTGAATGGTAAGGTTGTGAAATAACCATTTCTCGAACCAAAGGATGTCTACTAGCATTTACTTTTCCAAAAATAACTGCATCCCATCAAATAGCTTTTATAAACAAAAATGTGATTGAGAAGCTAATCATTGAATAGTTACTTACTGTGATCTTCGCCCCTGAAAAAAAGCTCCACATTTCTGAGCTACATTTGATTTTTCCAAGTCTTGGTCTAGGTACATAGTTCATCCCCACCTTGACTTCAGCTCTCCACGAGAGAGAAGTCAAGTGCAATTAAGAACTTTTACTTAATGCCTAGGAGACATGGGGCAGTCCAAGTAGCTTCCAGTGAGCTTTAGCACACTCTAGTATCTACATTTCAAGACAAATTTGACAGTGCAGTGCCACTGGCAAAAGGAGCTGAAAGCTCAGTCAGAGTCTTTGTGGAGTTTCATGGACTAACTGACTGTGATGCACTGACTGTGATTCCACTGACTGTGGAAGGAAAACATTTAAAGTGTCTTTGTTACCATCGAAACGTCCTTTGCATTTATGCCAAGAGAGTAGCACAGTACCTGAACTGTTCCATTCCTGACAGAGTTACACAGACAATCAACAATCTAACCCACCACATAAGGAAAAAATGTTGAGTCTACAACTCACCGCCATGTGGGTTCAGAATCTTCCTTTTTTATGTTAATTCCTCAAAGTTTCTGTAAATTGTTATAGTACATTGTCAAATTAATTACAATGTAGTCTGGCTGAAGAGAATCCTGAGATTTCTTTTCCTTCCCACCATCACTTCTTGCAATCATTTCATCATGTACACCTCATGAATTATTTCATAACACAGGTTTCCCTCCAGCGCTGGCCCACTTTGTCATAATATCTGTTTTGAGAAATTGTGGCTGCCTTCTTATAATTACTACAGTGACTTTTTTCCCCTTCTCCAAAGATTCTTTGGCTCAGTTGCAAGGTTCTTATTCCAGAAGAGAAGCACGCATAATTTAGAAGATAAATACTGTGAAAGAACAATCACAGGTCAATTTCAATCATGACATAAAAAAGTCAGTCAAGAAAACTGAATTTTGCACATAATTTTGTGGATGTAAATGACACCGAGAGAGCACTTTGAGCCTGTTCTATGAATCAAATATTATTCTTCAGTTTTCTATTGAAAGAGCACTGGAAATAGAAAAAGACCCACTTTTTGTCATTTTTTATTAAAATGTGGGAAGGTGAAGTAATTCAATACTGCTACTTCTTATCAGCTTACTGGAAAACTGGTTTCTGTCAAGGCCACATATATTTTGCTTTTGGGGAAAGATATTGGGGCTTTCAGGAGATGAGACAGGTTATGGCAGACACTGTAAGAGATCCAAAAGAGACAGAAAATGTATAGCTAATGAAATTTTTATGCCATGAAATTCTTATGTATATCTTCCAGCCCACATTTATTTTCTATGTAATTCCAAATGAATGTTTTTAACATCACTCTCTGGCGTGGCAGGGGGAGTAAATCTGTCAATATAAAATGAGCACAAGTGAAACCAATTTTCCTGTAGACGACTTACTTGTTCTAGTTCCAGTGGACATTATATCCCTTCATCTTAAAAGACGCCATTATTTTTTCCACATCTTTTTATTTTAGTAAAAATCAGGAAAAAAAATCTGGTTTAGTGTCTGCTGATGTGGTCCAAATATAGCACTACCAAGGACTCCTCCCAGTGATTCTGAAAATTAAAAACTTTTTCTTCTTCGCATGTGTTGTGGTCTAACCCCAGTGGGTAACTAGGCGCCACTCAGCCATTTGCTCATTTCCCTCAGGTGGGATGGGGGAGAGAATCCGGAAGGCAAAAGTTAGAAAACTCATGGGCTGAGATAAAGAGAGTTCAATAGGTAAAGGAAAAGCTGGACATGCAAGCAGAGCACAATAATGAGTCCCCATTGGCAGGCACAATAAAGAGTCCCCATTGGCAGGCAGGCGCTCAGCCATTTACAGGAGAGCAGGGCTCCATCACGAGTAACAGTTACTTGGGAAAAAAGGTGTCATAACTCCAAACATCTGCCCTTGTTCCCCCAGCTTTTATTGTTCAGTGGGACATCTTATGGTATAGAATACCCCTTTGGTCAGTTGGGGTAAGCTGTCCCAGTTGTGGCCCCTCACAACACCTTGTGCTACCCCAGCCTGCTGGCTGGTGGGGTGGGCTGGGAAGAAGGAAAGATCCTCACACTGTATAAGCACTGCTCAGCAATAGCTAAAATGTTATTGTGTTATCAATACTTTTTTTGGTCACAAATCTAAAACACAGCACCATATGAGCTACTATAAAGAAAATTATGTCACTCAAAACCAGTAAGCTTGTTATGACCTTCAGGTTCATTGACTGTTTCCTATGTTCCCTGTTTGGCACAATATTGTTTAGTGAAACACTTCCTCCTAAAACAATGAATATTCCACTCCAACGGTTCCTGACATTTAGTATCATCTCTTGCCTGTAAGCAGAGAAGATTGAACCCAAATGAAAGGACATGTGAGGATTAAGAACATTATTTCCATTATGTCAGAAACTATACAGAAGTGTTCTACAGTGAGAGATTTATCATATAGGTATATTCACATACAGAAGAGAGGCATATTCTTATGTAGAAGAGAGATATAGGCATATATGGAAGAAAGAACAACAATGATTACTGTGCTAAAACATATCCTTTAACCAAGTATCTTTAACAATGACTCACTGTCAGGATGCAAAATTGCTTCAGCATTCATACTGAATGTCTGTTATATATCTACTAATAAGAAAAAAACCCAAAAGTTTTAAAACTTTCATTTCCACATTTCTCTTCTGTGCTTCTGTGAAATCAGCCAATGTTTGCTATTTTTTTTCCCCTTCCTTTTTTTTTTTTTTTCCCCTTCCTTTTTTTTTTTTTTTCCCCTTCCTTTTTTTTTTTTTTTCCCCTTCCTTTTTTTTTTTTTTTCCCCTTCCTTTTTTTTTTTTTTTGGTTGGTTGGTTGGGTTTTTTTTATACCTAGTGAAAGGTTGATTTAGGTCCAGTTTAAATTAGGGGTGGCAAAGTAGCTTACACAGTCAGCAGTTCTGACAGCCAGCCTGCCTGGTGAGCTTTTGCTGAGATGAATTATTGTAGTTTGAAAAATAAATCATTAATTGTCATAGCATTCTTTGTCAACTGTGAGATTTCTTTTTACTATGTGTTACAAGGTACCAGGTGCCTTTGATGGTCTCTTCTATATAAATATCAGAATTAAAATAAATATCTTTATCAGATAATTTGAATGACATAAAAGCTTTTGAACTTAAGGTATTAAAAGTTATTCTGTTTTATACCTCTGGGCTCGCAAATTACCCTCAGACACTATTAGAAGTATTACATGATAGTTCAAAACATGGCAAAAGAGGCAGAAAGAGAAAAATACTGGTTTGAGTTCAAAGGAAAAGTGAATCAGAGGCTTTAAAGGGATAAAACTTCACTGGCTTACTACAGAGTAATATATTAAGTGCTCCCATACAAGAAGAATCATCTACCCAAGCTACTCTGCAAGAGTAAAGACAAGCTGCTGCCCACCTACAACCTTCTCTTCCCCAAACCAAAGAGATCTTGGCATCTTGCAAATCATGGAAGCACCAGGAAAATGCAATCATCAGATCTGTGCTAGATCTGTGATTTCATTCAGTGGGTCTAGTTTTCACTTACCTCACGTATTTCAATATTGTAGTCAACCACTCTTTTCTCTAATTATAGATTTTATGGTTTGTATTTACAGGTTATGAAAAGGAGTGATAAAAGACCTTTAAGCTGATTGTACACCATGCAGAGACTGAAAGTGTTCCTCAATGATTATATTGACTGACTTTATGACCCCTTTGTGCTGCCAAAACCTCATAAAAAAGCACATAATGTGAAGTGCAATACATCATTGCACAGGTGTAAATGACTACACAAGATGCAAGGAAAGCAGAACCAAGCCAGTTGTACCTAATAAACACTTTCAGCCCAGGAACTGTTGCAGACTCTTGTGTAAATACTTAACATGTGGTTCTGCTCTACGAAGTGACTATAAAAAGCATTGTGGGTTTTTATTGTATTGCAGTGATACCGTATTAAATTTGCTCAGCTTCTACACAAAAGGCATGTTAGCGAACTCCATGTAAACCTTCAAACTTAATTTTCTTCTTTTCTAATGCATTGAAGAGTAAAGATTATCCTAATTTAGCTTTACCTCACTGGTACATTTACAAAGTTACAGATTTTGCTTCTTGCTTCACCGAAATATTTTTCAGCTTCTGAACATGGAGTAAAAAGTTTAAAAAACACATCCGAAAAGTTGCACACAGTAGTTGCATACTGATGACCAGGTATTGATTATAAAATCCAGCCTAAGCTCTTGTTCAAGCTGAATTTTTCAGTTTTGTTCTCTTCAAAGTTTTGTCTGCAGAAATAAAAGCCAAGCACTTTTATTGTTCATTTAAGATGTTATTTCTTATGCAAAAATGGCCTTTTTCCCTTTTAATAGTAATATGGGTAAAATAAAACCTAGTTTAATAGTTAAAAATTTATAATGAAGGCCAGTTAAGCTCAATCGTTCCCCCGAGGTGCAAATCTTCAGTTTAAAATATTAGTAAATTGGGATATAGAATATTGTCTGAGTTTGGAGACAGTATGAATAAAACATGTTCACGGGAATTATTTTGGAGTGGTAGGGAGGTAGACTAGGTAAGCTGACAGGTTATTTCCTTCTCATGCTTTGGCATTCTCTGCAATATTGGAAATTTGATTAATTTCTTCATATAGTTGTCATCACAGCCTGGGAACTGTAAAGAGCGGAGTGCAATTGCTTAATGCACACATTCATTTTGATTCTCCTTAATTTTGTGCTATAAAGTGCAATCCACTCTGTTAATCATCTGTAGTTCTTAAAAGAGTAACAATCTAATGAAGGTAAATTTCAGTCAAGAAATCGCTGAACTGTCTACATAATCTCTGTATAGGTGGCAGAAGGAACTGCCAGTCCCCTCATGAACAAAGCTATTATAACCTAGCAAGTGTTATAGTAATATTTCTATTATTTATTTTAATTTGGAAGGAAAGACACTGTCACAAATTTTTGATGTTGTATTAGATAAATACATGCCAGAGCCCTGTGGGGAGCCAGTGGCTCCCTGGGGACAGTGGGTGCTCCCCATGGTGGGTGATGGCATGGCCTGGCAGCCAGGGCCCATCCTACCCCTAGCCAGTTACATGGCAGCCGGGGGCATTGGGCACCTCCCTGGGAAAGGGCAGAGGCCGGGATGTGGGCCCACCAGCAGGCTCAGCTCAGGGGGCTCATGGATGGGCAAGGCAGGGTTGTGGGGAGCAGGAGATTGTTGCGGCATCACTCTGAGCAGGGTGGGGGGAGCCCCGAGAGGCTGGGTAGGGAGAGGTAGGGCTGGTGGTGCCAGTGAGGGCATTGCAATGTTCTCCACAGGTTGTAACAAAGAATTAATTTAATACTAAAGATTTTTATGGAGATATTGATCATGCCTGTAAACTTCAAAGAAATAGATGTCTCTTCCCTTTCTGGGTCATTTGCCACTGAATGAAATCTGAAATTGTGTTTTGAAAAGTTTCTTGTGGCCAGATCACAAGAGTGATCTGGACACAGGATCATAAGAGTGATAATTTGTGTCTAATTTTCTTTTTTAAGGATTATTATCTTCATCACAGGATCTAATCAACAGATACATTTCTGTTAAAATTTAAAGAACAGCCTAAGAAATTAATCATGTGCTTTTATCTATAAAATAATTGATTTATTTTTTAAAAGGCTTGAAGAGACATTTTTATGAAAAATTACCAAGTTTGAATGACTTCTGTTTGAAGTAGCTTGAAATAGTAATAGCTTCACTATTCATTACTGAAGTAAGAATAACTCGAAATGCTCTTCTTAGAATTCACATTTGTTTGAGTATGAGGAGATAAGGATCCCGTATGTGTGATTCGAGATAAAGTCCTCATTCAGACACTACTTTTTAAACACAAAAGTAAGGTCCTGAAACTCAAAATGGGGTTTAGACATTGCAGCACTAAGCATTGCAATATCTAGATCCCAAACAGAAAGCCAAAATCATGTTACACAGACTCCATGAATGGGAAAAGTACATATAGGCAGGCTTGGGTCTCTGTGTTTTAAAACAATCTGGATGCTGTAGGGAGATATCCCCAAACTCAGCACCCTCACCAGCTTATGGCCAGGAGGAAATCCTTGCACAAAGAGGATTCCTTCAGCTCTGGTCTTCTTTAGGTCCCACTCTGCTTTTGAAAGAGTGGAATGATGTGTCCCAATAGCAGAAGAGCTAAATAAAACACGGTACCAACTGCTTTGACTAGATACCTCCATACATATCAGGGTGCTGTGCTGGCTGACTGTCCTGTGGAAGGGAGCCAGAGCCAAGGGTGGCTGCAAAGTTGACAGAGCCATGCCTTCCCTGACCAGGGTCCATACAGCAGCACCCAGTGAGGGAGGAGAAATGGGACAGGCATGGTGACCAGGGCCAGCCCACAGCCCTGTAATCGCCCAGCAAGGCCACAATGATGGGGCTGGTGCAAAGTCCAGCAGGAAGCAGTAGGTGACGGTCAGCAGGTACAAGGTTGGGCAGAGAATGTGGCATAGCTCAGGCAAGGACCAAGTCTGAAGATGATCTGGTCACAAATGCGGTTCCCAGGAAAATGGGAGATGCAAAGCTGCCCCAGTGGAACTCCAGCTCTTTCTGCCCTGGCATTTTCCCAGCAGCACGATCCCATATTACCCAGCTGGGCTGCAGCAGGGCTGGCCTGGAGGAGCCCACCCCGAAGGAGTGGGGAAGAGCAGCAGAGCAGGGAGTTGTACTCAGGGCCTGGCAGTACAGAAGCAGGAGTCCATCCTTCCCACGTGTTCCTTAAAGAGATTGATCCATCACCATACATTATGTGCTGTCCACATAGAAACGGTCTGGCTGTGGATGCCAGAGTGCCATTTGGACTGCAGCCCTGCTTTCAAATATCTATACTTGAGAGTGGGAGAGGGATGTCACCCCACTTTAGCCCCGCACAGCCTGAAGAACTGCTGAGTAACCAAGGAAACAAAACTCTGTGTGTTTGAATAATGTAAAGATCAGCAGGCCCTCTGGTCTGTATGTGGGTTAAGAGTTCATTAGAAGCTGAGCAGCAATTTTCAGGACTGAAAATTTTTATTTCAGTGCTGTTTCTAAGCAGTAAGTGGCAGAAAAAGTATACCGCCCAGTTCCGCAGGACTGAACCGAAAGATACAGATTGTTATTTTAGGCACTGAGCAATGCACCGTGAAAAGTAAAATGATTTGAAGATTTATCCAAGGCGTATAACTTGGAAATGACAAACATCTGTCAAAATATGTGCAAAACACAAACCTGTTGTATGAGAATTGTGTCTGTGTGTCATAACTGTTTCTAACTGAACCCACACATTGTATTCTTATATTCTTATTTCCTATATATAAGGAGTTACATTTATTAGCACAGGTGAACTCTATAACGATGTTTATTTTTACTAGCATGTGAGGATGCTATTAGGTCCTGCTAATATCTCAGGGTTGGCATAATCTACTCTACCTTTTTACTGTTTGCTTTAATATATATAGTGCACGGTGAGCTAATAAGCAACAAGCATTACTCTGGTTTGTGTAAGGTATGTGCTGTGGGAATCGACTGTCCTCTGGTCTGCCCTTCTAGCTGTTTCTTAGTGTCTTAGAGTTTATGCTTCCTTAACAAAGAAATATTACTTCCATTTTGGCCAGCGTCCACAAGCTTTTATTTCCCTGTTTTAACACAAATGAATGATTTATTCACTTAAGACACTATTGTATGAGTAAGAGAAATCAGAGCCTAAGTCTGTAATTCAGTTTCATGTTACTCCTACACACATCCATTCACCAGGTTCTGAAGATACCTGTGGATCTCTGAGACTTTTGCTGTCCTTTGTTAAGTCTTCTCCTCCACCTGGAGAAGCCCATTGCAGAGTGCAAGGACTAAGTTAGCTCACTGGGAATATTCAGGCAGTCCAATTCTTGAACAAGTTTGTATTGTCATAGAGAAAGATAACCTTAAATGTCCCTGGTTTCTGACACATGCCCCCTTTTTATGAAGTTAAAGCATAATTTTTTTAATAAATTGTAATCCTAAATCATTCTCTGTCCTGACAGGCAGGCTAATCCTAGTTGCCTTAAACAGTATAAAAAAACCAATAAATTGAAATTTTGTTTCTGGCATGGAGCACTATAGGAACAGAATTTAGCGTGTTCATTTATTTTTTTCACTACCTGTCACACTTTATTCTAGTTGATCATCACAATATTAGATCTTAGTTTTTCCATGGTCTCTTTCTCTTTGTTTTGGGGGAGGGAGAGGGTGACTTTTTATTTTTTATTTTTTTTAAGGTGGCATAAACTTTGAAACTTTCAATTACATGTTGCTGTGGAGATTAAAGTATAAACCAAACCACAGAGTATCACTCTGGACTTAGCTTGGTTCCTTTATTCTGCTCTAAGCCTCTCCTACTGACAGGATCGTGAGCTGGACCTTTGGTGTGACCTAGTATGATAGTTCTTATAGATGGTATTTATATTTTTTGTCATGATTTGTTTAATGAGGCATAAGGAAACAGAATAGATGTTGTTAGTCATGGCTATCTTTCTGTTAACAACCTTAACTACTGCTTCCTAAATTGTTTTCTAATGTCAAATGATCTTTAAATTGTAGTTAGAGATATAAAAAGTCATAGCCTTGCTACTCATTTACATCTTTTTGTACCCAGCTCAAAATAAAAGACATTTCATTTTAGAATTATTTGTATTATCAAACAAAAAAATTACAGAAGACAAGCTCATCTGGTGGTTTTTTATATTACTCAGAACTACAATGTTTCAGTGTATGGCAGAGCTGGCAAGTGTATAGTGCTTTTAAGCAGTGCAGAAGACATAGCTCTCAGAGGAGAGTTCTCTAATGAGGAACTAGAAACGCTAAGTATCGGACATTGCTGCAGAAAATAGTGGCAAGTACATGAAATGTTCTCAACAACATGATAGTCCCTCTGGGAAAAAAAAAAAAAAAGAAAAGAAAAGAAAAAAAAAGCTGCTAAATCAGGAAGTTTGTCTTTCGGATTTTTCTGTAAGAGCAGTTAAAAGCTGTTATCATAAAGTGATAAAGTGCTTTCTAGGTTGGATCCTTTGCATGCTTGGTGCCTCCTAACCCACGGAAGAAGATAACTCTCTGCTTCAGAAAGCCTTTTGGTTGGGAGAAAGTTTGGGAAGGGAAGCAAAGAACAGCTGTTTATCCAGCAGCAGGCTTTGAGCCAGAGCAGAATAAGACTTTGCAAGGAGGTGCTTGTTTTTTTCCCCAGTTGTTGTCATGCCATTTCCTTCTGCTTTCATGGCTCTACATAAAAGGGAAGGAGAAGCTGGTCCCCATGGCTATAATTACTGGCCCACTGCTGAGAGGTGATTAGAGGGTAAATCAAGCTGACTCTGCAACTGGGTAAGGGGAATGTAGAAAATTGGTAGCTGTGTGCATTGGCCTTACTGCAGTAGTTTATATTTCCTCACCTTTCCCTCATGAAGCCTTTGGCTGTTTTTTAAGCACATGTGGCTTCAGAATAGGGAATGACAGGAAAAAGTGTAAAAAGAAATCAGCACACTCATGATAGGATATTGCCCTAAACAGTGTTGTTTAATCACTGTTTTTATGCAGATCCCTGAGAGTACTTATTAAATTACAGTTTTAATTTTTAATAGTAACATACTTTATATCAACATCATTGGCATGAACTAAGTGGAATAAACCTTTTAGTCTTTTCTAACTGAAACTTTTGCAATTTTTCAGAGGAAGTTTGAAAAGCCGTGTGTTTCATTTAGAATCATGAAGTCATAGAAACATTTAAGTTGGAATAGATCACCAAGTCCAAGATCTGTTAACCTAACACTGCCAATGCTTCCACTAAACCTTGTCCATAAGTGCCACGCCTACCTGTCATTTAAATACCACCAGGGATGGTGACTCCACCACTTCCCTGGGCAGCCTGTTTCAATGCCTGACAACCCTTTTGCTGAAGAAATTTTTTCCAAAGCTCCTGTGATCCAACGTGAGGCCATTTCCTCTAATCTTATCACTTGTTACTTGGCAAGAGAAATCAACCCCCACCATGCTACAACCTCCTTTCAGGGAGTCATAGAGAGTCATAAGGTCTGCCTTCAGCCTGCTTTTCTCCATGCTAAACAACCCCAATTCTCTTAGATGTTCCTAATTGTTTATTATAATGTAATATAACTTGCAAAGAATGGTAATAGTTACTTCTTTTCCACAAATAATTTTTATTTTGTTTTTGTGTAATGCAAATTTCCAAAAGATAATGGAAACACCTGATAAATAGAATCATCACCTAAATGCTTTAGATAAGATCAGGTCCTCTTGTTTCTGCTGTTCGCAGGCAGGAATAATTTCACTACTAGGTGCACTCACAGTCTAAATATGCAAAAGGGTAGACAGGATAGAAGGATAAGGAAAAAAGAAAACAGAAATAAAACAAAGTGGTTTTCCTAAGGCTAAGTCAATGAAAGAGCAGAAGATGAAGCCAGAATTCTACCTCAGAGGTTAGCACTTCATTACTCTGCTATGCCTAACCATGCCTTTCAGTTGTGTATGGTATCCAAATATATGATACTGGAATTGTCTGTAATCCTGCTTTTCAAAAGGGAATTTTTCCCAAAATAGTATGTCTTAAAGCCTTTTCCTAAATTAATGCCATAGAGTAAATAAACTTCTAAATGAGCAATATTTTTAGCAGGAAGAATGACGTTATTGAAAACACAAAACTGGCTGCTGACAGATTAAATAGCATGAATGAAAGTTAAATGACACAGTACAGTGTGTTCTTCAAGATGCAAGCAGCTGTGCCATACTTTGCAAAAGGGATTTAAAGTTGAAAGGTGCCAGAGCTGTTGAGCTGGTAAGAATTTCTACCTCCTGCCACTCTTCATCTTTTTTTCCTAGTTTTCACCCATCTCCTCTGTGTGCTGGACAACTGTTGTGCTCCTTTGGCTGCCACTATCATTCTCTCCGTGCTTCTGACTCATGGTGCTTGTAAAGTCTTTGTGGTGAATTAACCTTTGCAACAACATTTATTGCCTGAGACTGATTTAGATCTTCACCCTGACTCATCAACATATGATGCTCAGCCACCTTCCAATAGCTAAGACAACACTGGTTTCTGGTACTCACATTGTATGCTCTGTGTTTGTTGCCTTTTCTTCATTTTTGCTTCTTGATTGCTAAACCCAATGTTTTACCTGCACTGCGTTCTTTCTTTCTTTCATTCCAGAAATCAGCCCAATTTAAATTTTACAGTCAGTAACTTGACTTTCTTGCTACTGTCTCCTTTCAGTGGTAGAGCATCAGGAGCAAAGTGTATAAATGAAAACTATTTTTCCTTGGTGTTGGATATTTGTTTGCGTTGTTACTTATTGAATAGCTAGCTAGCCCTAGCTCTGAACTCAAGATTTTCTTAGTATCTTCCCAGATGCCAGACTTGATCAAACAAGTATGGTGACCATGGTCCAGACATAGCATTCCTCATAGCAAGGAGTTCTACTCAGATCACTACACACTTTAACACCAGCACCTGCTCTCTATGCAATTCTTTTGTTATAATGCAACATTTTTACTCCTAGTCCTTTTAACCACTGGGTGCCGCCTATTCTCGGTTTGTCATGCAAAAGGACTCTTGTACAAACAGAACTACTCAGTAATGTGGTAAGTCTGTGACTCCAGCAAAACAACAGAACAGAGCTTCCAACAGGTTATGAGAAAATGCTACCCAGACTTTAACCAACACTAAGATACTTAATCCCTTTGTGTATTACAAGTGCCTCAAAAGTGTATTTCTTCAAGTTTATCTTTCTCCTAGATCTTCTAGTGTATTATCCTCGAATCCACTACACAAACATGATACAAGGCCTGCAGTTATAATGAAATCCTGGAAAACAGTGGAAGTGGTGTTGCCCGGAATGACTCCACAATGCTGAAACTTTTAGATAAGATAAGTGTGCATAGCAAGCTTTGAAACGAAGGCTATTGAATTGCTTGGTTTAAATTTCCTATTCATGGGATAGTCTTTGTATGAAAAACAAGATATAAACGCAGCTTCAATCATCTTTCTGATTTCTCACCGATTCCCCTCTTTGTTTCTCTCCTCCCTATTTAGAGAAATATTGAAGAGCTGGAGATTTCTGGTGACAGGGTAAATACTGAGCAGGAACTTATCTACATTATACTTTATTCTTTTAAAAATGTGGGTTTAAGTTTATGGCAAAAAGGTGCTAAAGTCATACAGCAGGGTATTGAGCTCTCTGCCTTTTCTTTTTCTTCCCTACACAAATTTATTGATTGGGATTAATCTGATAAGTGCTATTTAGTATTAGACTATTAATATTCTGATCAAGAATACTGTATGCAGTTGAAGATACACAAGTGCTGTATCATTCAGTGTAGTGGAAGTATCCTGGAATAGGTTGTGCTTTGTTTGTTGACACCATTCAACTTCATAGAAAATATTTAAATATTCACTGAGACATGGAGAACCCTGATTAGTCTCTATGTAAATATCTAAATACCTCATCTGCATCTGATCTCTGCCTGCATTCCTTCCAGCTCCTCTGGTTTGCTTCTGGGACCTGCTGGGACCATTGAATCTCCTACGTGGTACTAAAAGACCATAGCAGGATATCTCAGGGATTTCAGTGTCTCTAATGTAGAATGTAGTTCCTGCAATATGGCTCATGAAATGGCTTCAGACAGGTTCCTATGAGGTTTTCCTAGATTTCTTTCTTCAGAAATTTTAAAACATCCATTCCAATACGGAAAGTAGGGTTGGTTTGTTTTTTTTTTTTTTAATTATTTTTATAAGTCAGAACTACAGGAAAACCCTCATTATGGTTGGGGTTTTTTTTCCCCCCAAGCATAAATGCTACTAGGACACTATTTGAGGAAGTGTTGTGTTAACCTACACAATAGATATTCTATGAATATTTACAACAGTGGGGTGTGGGTCATTGATGACATAGTAAATTGTACAGCAATATCTATCTGTTCATTCACACTGAGGAGCCAAACATGACATAAAGACTTAGAAAATTACTTTTCAAAAGAAACATTAACTTCTAGCAGGAGAAACAATATGAAGACCTGAAAAGAGACTTCTTGCAAAACATAGCATTGCAGAAAAGCACTCATTATTTTAAAACGTGACCTGACTTCCAAAAATACGCATTTTAAATAAATGAGATTTAACTAGATTAGCCTAGATTTAGCCAGAAAATAAATGCACATCTAGTCAGCCAGGGCGAAGCTTTCAGTTAGAGATCTGTCATGAGAACTTCTCTGGATATAAGTTATTATTTGATCCTTCTAAAGATATGTTGCCAAACACTCATTACTGCTTAAATGTCAGCAGCATTTGTGCCAAGTGTGGAGGAAGTGAGGAATGTGGCCTTTAGAGTATAGTAACTTGTCTTTCTCAAAACATCTGTAAATGAACCAAAATTAATATTTTATTACAGACTAGAAGGTGATGAGACTCTCCAACTTATCTTAGATTCAGAGGGAATTTATAGCTATTAATTGCACATAATCTTGTGTAATCTGCTCTGAAAGAGAGAGAAAACATTCAATTAAATTAGAAATGCTATTAAATGACCAGAAGAACTTGCTTCATGTTCAGCCATAATTTGCTTGATCTTGACTTCCTCTCTCTCCAAAACAGTAATTAACTAGTATTTGTGTGAAAGAAAAAGGGGAAAGAGAAATTATCATTAGAATTAAAGGGAATAATCATATTTCAGAAAATACTTAGCTGTCTAGACTCTGTTTAATTTGGTAGTTTAGATATGTAAATAACCTTAAAATTCTCACTTTTCATGAAAGAAATGGTGCCAATACTCCGAATAAAATAAAATATTCCCTACTGGAAACCTCTACTGATCTCATGCTTCTCTGCATCTGGTCTGCTAGTGGTTTAGTAAGAAATTAGAGTATATAGTCTCACAGCTTCAGACAGTTAAACAGTATGCAGTACACAATGGGGTTTTTTCAGAGGGGTTAGCTGATACTTGCAGGATGCATGTAATACTTGCTCTTTCTGGCTTTAAAACTCATGGAACACACTTAGTCACTACTCACTATGCTGTATATGAGAATAGGGATTTGAGTAAGTAGTAGAAAAATACTGCCATTTTGTCCTTAGTTCTTCTGTTAAGCTTATATTAAATATATTAATTGCAGTTTAAAGCAGAGTATTTTGGAATTATTTTTCTATTCTTTAATAGTGATACCATGAAGTACCATAAGCAAATGAAATCTATGTGGGTGAATTGCACCAAAAGCGTGGCCAGAAGCTTGAGGGAGGTGATTGTCCGGGTCTGCTCTCCGATGAGACCCTACCTGCAGTACTGCATCCACCTCTGGAGCTTGCATCCCAGGAAAGACATCACACTGTTGGAACAAGTCCAGAGAGGGGCTATGAAGATTAGAGGGCTGCAGCACCTCTCCTATGAGGACAAGCTGAGAGAGTTGGAGTTGGGGTTGTTCAGCCTGGAGAAGAAAAGGCTCCAGAGAGACCTTATAGTAGCCTTTCAGTACTTAAGGGGGGGAAACAGGAGAGATGGGGAGGGACTCAGGGAGGGTAGTGATAGGATGAGGGGTAACATTTTTAAACTGAAAGAGGGGAGATTTAGATTGGATATTAGGAAGAAATTAATTGCTGGGAAGGTGGTGAGACACTGCAACAGGTTGCCCAGAGAAGTTGTGGATGTCCCATCCCTGGAAGTGTTTAAGGCCAGGGTGGATGGGTCTTTGAGCAACCTGGTCTAGTGGGAGGTGTGTTTGGAACAAAATAATCTTTAAGGTCCCTTCCATCTAAATCCATTCTATGATTCTATGAAATACAGTTTATTCCAGATCCTAAGAGACAACTTATAACTAGTGAAACAGACTTATTGGTAATATAACTGTAGATGTACTTCCGATAGATTGCATATGTGCATATATGTGTAAATTTGTAATAATATTGGTATCAAGCACATTAGATCTCAGGGGTACAAACTATCCTCAAGGAGAGGTCAGATTGTTCTTGTATGATAGGACCTAACTATCCCAGAACTGAAAGGGCAGACTGGTGAATCACAAAAGGACAGAATTATCAGAGTTGGAAGGGACCTGTAGAGATCATCTAGTCCAACTCCCCTGCTAAAGCAGGATTGCCTAGAGCATATTACTCAGGACTGCATCCAAGCAGGTCTTGTAGGTCTCCAGAGAAGGGGTATCCACAACCTCCCTGGGCAGCCCATTCCAATGCTCTGGCACTCTCACCATAAAGAAGTGGTTCCTCATATTTGAATGGAACTTCCTATGTACCAGCTTGTGCCCATTGCCCCTTGTCCTGTCACTGAGAACCACTGAAAAGAGTTCTGAGAACCACTGAAAGGATCTCCATCCTCCTCCAACCCACCCTTCAGATACTTCTAAGAATTAATAAGGTCTCCCCTCAGCCTTCTCTGAAATGATCTCAGAAGTGAGCCTGGAGGGGGACCAACAGAGTAACAGATGGAGTGTCACTTCCAAGATGATCCACATCTCAGAGTCTGGAGTCAGCCAGGTGTCCCTGGTGAGCATCCAAGATCTCACAGAAAGTTCTTGTGGAGAGTTTGGGAAAGTATGTGCAGCACAGGAAGGTCTCAGACAGAGACTCTCCATTTGAGATAAAAGCTAAGTCATGTTTATATCATAGAGACATAAGTGGGTGTAGGACACCACCACTTTGAGCTGCCTTTAGGCGCTCACATCACCACCTCATTCAGAGCAGGAAGGTGAAAAAAGTCTTATCCTGTTGGAGCTTCTCTATTTGACAGATAAGTTTGTGAGGGATATCCAAGTTTCATTTTCAGAGTATGATACGGGAAGCACAGCACTGTGTCACACCTAAGTTTATTTTTTATAACACATTGTTTGCTACAGTCAAACTAATATTAAAGCCTCCTTTTAGTCTTCAATCTGCCTGGATAAATATATATTATTAAAAGAATATATAGTTTATGTTGAGATTTAAAAGACAGTAGCACTTTCTCCAATGTACTGTCACTATAAACATAAAGCAAAGTTTATTTGTTGTAGTATAGGCATTGTGCCTCCTATTGTGCTCTTATGTGCAAAGGTAACAACATCAACATCAGTTCAAAAATATTCGTATATCTAGTCTCTTCTGCTCTTTGTTCAGCTGGCCACTGAAGGAAATTTAACACTCCTCTGGGAACTTTCTTCCAACTCCATCCCCCATTTAGAGCCTAGGAAGGTCTGTCCCATGTTGGGGTCAAGTTGTTAATATTTCAAAAATCTGCAGGAGACTGAAGATAGTAGAGTGGGATTTCCTGTTCCAGTTGCAGTATATCCCTTGTTTGAAGCATAAATTCTTCTGGATTTTAATTCAGGAGGATATATATACTCTGCTTTTAGATAAAAGGCCAACTAACCAGCCTGAAAAAAAGCACCTCTACACATTTAATACAACACTGTGAATGGCACTAAGACCAAGCACCAGGTTTCAAGCCTGAAATGAGACTTTTACACCTTTAAATATTTTTAATTCCAAAGGAAACATTAATTTAATCTGAATTGAATTTACTTTGCAAAAACGGTACTTCTTGTTCTCTGCTACCTGCTGTTTCATTGTATGTCCACTGGAAAGCTTTCAGTATTCATTTTCATTTCAGTACATGGGTGTCATTTTTCGTTAAGTATGAAATAGACTGCTCCAAGTTTTTGTGAAACGGTAATTTGTCCCACCAACTGGTTTCCATATCTTTGCATGAAAAGTAATTGGTACAAAAGAAGCCAGTATTGTACCTCACTACATATTTTGGGTTTGACACTTACTTTTCAAAACCCAGCAGTACCGATTGTGTTTCCCATATTGAAAAAAAATCAAAAAGTGGTTTTCACCAGTTACCAGTAATTTTAGCAGAGAAAAATAAAATGTAAACACAGCAAAATAAAGATAAATTACCACACAGATGCTATACAGGAAGAATGTAAAGTCGTTGGGGCTCTGCCCAATACTGGATTCACAGCTGCTGTTCAGCCTAGAAGACTGCAGCTGCAGTTGTAATGCCCTCTTCAGTGGGCTCTGATAACTCTCATTTATTGTTTCATGGCTTATTAATCATACATTTTTGTCTGAACCAGTAGATCAGCTTTGCCAAAGGGGTTCTAACACAACCTCCAGTCTCAAGGAAGGTGTGAGCTTGGCCCCATATTTGGTTTAGGACAAAATTTTGCTTGAGTCTCTGTCTTCCTGTGATTGGGATTTGCTTGGGTCTCTGTCTTCTTCTTCAAACACTGTGATTATATGATCTTGCTTACCTGCCATGTTTTCAGCAAACAGGTGTGATACGAAAAAATAGTACTTCAAATTGTCTAGTTTGGAAGGAATTTTTCAGACCATCAAGACCAACCACCAACCTAACACTGAAAAAACCCACCGTTAAACCATGTCACTAGGCTCAACATCTACTGCCTTTTAAACACCTGCAGGGATGATGATTCCACAACTTCCTTGGGCAGCGTGTTTCAGTGCTTGTTCACCCCTTCAATGTAGAAATGTTTCCTAATATCCAATCTAAATATCTTTTTGTGCAACTTGAGGTTATTTCCTCTAGCCTGACAGTGTCCAGGCTTGGGAATAGGAATTCATCTGATTGGCGAGTAAGAGCTTAATTTCATAGAATCATAGAATCATCAAGGTTGGAAGGGACCTCCAAAAGTCATTTAGTCCAATCTCCCTGCAGTCGCAGGGACACCCCCACCTAGACCAGGTTGCCCAGGGCCTCATCGAGCCTCACCTTGAATATCTCCAGGAAAGGGGCCTCAACCACCTCCCTGGGCAACCTGTGCCAGTGTTCCACCAACCTCAGAGTAAGGAATTTGTTTTTAATATCCAATCTAAATCAGCTCTTCTCCAACTTAAAGCCATTGCCCCTCATCCTATCACTGCAGGCCTTTGTAAACAGACTCTCCCCAGCCTTCCTATAGGCCCCTTTCTAGAAGGCTGAACAACCCCAGCTCCCTCAGCCTATCCTCATAGCAGAGGTGGTCCAGCCCCCTGATAATTTTTGTGGCCCGCTCCATCAGGTCCATATCCTTCCTATACTGAGGGCTCCAGCCCTGCACACAGTACTCCAGGTGGGGTCTCACCAGAGCAGAGTAAAGTGGCAGAATAACCTCTCTGGATCTGCTGGCAACACATCTTTTGATGCAGCCCAGGATGTGATTGGCCTTCTGCAGTGCAAGTGCGCACTGCCTGCTCACATCTAGCCTCTTGGCCATCAGCACTCCTAAGTCCCTTTCTTCAGTGCTGCTTTCTAATACCTCATCCCCTAGTCTGTGTTGACAGCCAGGATTGTTCCAGCCCAGGTGCAGAACCCTGCATTTGCTCTTGTTGAACCTCATAAGGTTCATCTGGGCCCACCTCTCCAGCCAATCCAGGTCCCTCTGGATGACTTCCCGACCCTCTGGTGTACCAACATCACCACACATCTTGCTGTCATCTGCAATTTATCTTATTGTAAAATGTTGACAAAAATAGGGCAGATGAATCACTCTACAAATGTTTGCTTCTAGATGACTGTCTCAGATGTAGCCCTCTTCAATATAGATACAAACAACAAGAATTAGATATGACGAAACTCACCTGGAGAGTCCTTTTTCCATCCCACAGACCTTGATAAAAATCAAGGATGCTATTAATTTTTTTTTCTTTTTTAAATTAACCAAACAGAAAATCTATTGTTCCAATTAAATACAGTGAACAACTGGCAAAAAGCATGGAGTTCCTTGTCTGATTTTATACTTTAAACTCAAATTACAACTAATAGCAAGGAGCAGACATGTAGGAGTCCAGGATATGACCATAGCTCTCTGAACATAGCACATTCAGCAATTCTTCTAAAGCCATCTGTGATTTGAAATGTAATTACACAGAGGAAAAGTTATACAAGTGCAGTAATATGGATTTCTTTGAAGTTACATTTCACTATGTGCAGCTTTAATATCTTTTTCTGAAATATCACACAATGTCTCTTTTGTCCATGAAAGACCCAAAGCACAGCACACTGTTTAGTCTTTTCGAAGATTGTGGGTAGCTCGAGTGAAAGCAAATGAGTATTGAACAAATGTACTGATTAGTTTTAATGGTTAAAGGCTTGAAACTTACATCACAAATACTTTTTTCCTCTTTTTTTTTTTTTTTTAATGTCATTATAGGGAAATAATGTTGAATAGTTCCTCTCATATAATCTTGAATTTCAGTCATGTTTTGTTTGTGATCTATTACTAATTAAAGCAGCACTGAATTTTTATATTCACGAGATCTTTGCTTGGATCATGACTGAAAATTAGTATGGTCATTTTGTTCTGGGCTGTCCACATCCCAGTGTACATCTCTCTGGGTTTGGTTGGCAGTTTGAGGTTATGAGAAAGCTGGGGCTGACAAGGTGGAATGCACCAAAACACAGGCAGGCATATGTGAAGATTTTACAGTGTCTATTTGCATTTTTCTGGATTTGATCCAGTACTAATAGCTGTCTGTATTTTCAGAAACACTAGATTCGTGCACAGATTCTCAAACTATGTTTATTTCACAGGGATAATGACTGAAAGAGAGCTTTCTCAGTTTCACCTCAGTTGGTTCCGTTGGTTCAAATTAACGTTTTAATTTTTTGTCTCTTCTCTAGTCATGAATTTCAGTTTCTTACTGAATTTTATTAATTTAAGCTTCATTGTCAATCCAACAGTCTGTTGTTGTTTAAAAAAAACCTATTGCATTTCTCCTTGGCAATGTATCAGCAGCCCTGGGAAACCAAGGTCCAAGTCTTTCATTTTAATCAAGCAAAGCAGAGAACTGATCCCAGGATTTGTATGTAACAGGTAAGCAATTTGTCTGTAACATTGATGCAAGAGAGTGGGAAGAAAATCTCAGCATGCTACCTTTCGTTCTTGGTCTCACTCACACACACACCTACAAAGCATGTGTTTTTCTTCTTGACCGCAACTTCCATCCTGACATGATCTTTCTCTCCAGACCAGCTCTAAAAGGACCTTCTATGTAGTGAAATGCTATTCATTATTATTGCTACTTAGCTGGAGTCAAATACCTTGATAAATCCTTGAAATAGAGACAGTTTCATAATTTCAGTCATATTATAAATAATTCATACAAATAATATAATAATGTTATTTAAATACAATCAGCTGTGCATTTCACAATGAACATTCAGTATTTTGCTTAACTTCAAAAGCCTTATGATACGCAGAATTATTATTCTTATTATTATTAAAGCTGTTCCAATGGAGCATGCAAAGCAGAAATGTTCATAACATCCTGTTTTCACATACTCAGAAACTCCCTGAAACACTCACAATGGAAAACTGAAGCTTTGATACTAGATTTCAGTCCCAATATGATTTTGTTGGAAATACATGAAGGTTGAGGACCTCTCCATAGTAATTCCATTTCTTCTCCCCAAACAAATGTGATTAAGAACTAAGCAATTCCATAAAGAGCAGAATTAATGAGGCCTGATTTCCTGTTGATTTCTCCTTTTGTCTCTCAGGATTTGCCTAAAAAAAATATGGGTTGGAGAGCCAATCCTGTCTCTGTTTGTTTTATATGCTCTCCAAAAGAACAAAAAAAGCAAACAAAACAACCCCACATCATGACAGGGAAGAAATTGTTTGGTATCTAATTAGGTGCAAACACCAATTGATATATTTTCCTTTTATGTTGCACACATAATATATAAACTCTTTTTGTATATTCTCTAGGGCTTAAGAAAAAGTTTGGCCATGCTGCAGCTTTTCCATTAGTAGAAGCATTCATTCATGCAGTCTCCTCCTTGATCTGAATGTCTGTCTGCATAGAACAAATTGAGGTAGGACACAGCCTGCCAAATTTATATTGATCACTTCTGAATTTTACTTACTAGAGGAGTAATTTCTGTACCTAACTCCAAGAGCCACTTTAGACACATTCAGATGCTCATTTCAGATGCTTTTCTGGAGGGATGCAAGTCTCCTGTAGGTCCTGTGTTATGTCTTCCATCTTTGTAGGAAGTTTCACCCTGCAGAAGATGACACTAGATGCTTCAGGCAGCTTAGTGAAACACATTCCCTAAATTGAACATCTAGGTGCCTTCTAAGGCCAGAGGAAGTACATATCAAGAAAAATGTTGGAATTCTTAGGCCTAGACATTTATCTTTTTTATGTGCAGCTTCCCTCTGGAAACTTTTAACAGGCAATTATCTCCTCTGTTCACTGACTGCCTGAGATATATAGCCATTTCTTTAGGAGGTCTGTTCAAATTCGGTGATGTTTGCCCATCAGATTTAGAAACTATTTGTACAGGGTAGAACAGACAGACAGGCCTGCACAGGCATACATTTGCCTGCCTACTCACACAAAACTTAATTAAAAATACTTAGCTTTCTTAATGGGCAAAAGGCTAAACTTATTACAGCTATGAAAGTTACTTTTTGAGCCTTAAAAATATAAAGAAGCTGAAAAAAAAATAAGCTGAATAAAAGAAGCTGAATAAAAATACAAAGAAGCTGAGAATATCAACAACAGATCAATGTTAAAGCCCAGAAATACAAAGTTCAGAGTGAATGAACTATATATATTAAAATAAAACTATTTGTGTCCAACGTGATTTAAGTGTTTGCTAAGCATTTTAAAAAGGAAAGGGTAGCAGATATTTCCTTTTCAGTTAACGATGTGTTATTATGACAGGAAAACACATTTTAAATATTACTTTTGTTCTTTTATTCCAGCGAAATAAAATAACTGTCCCATTTATTTCTGGCACCATCAAAGCCACAACTGATTTTTTATAACTTTGTGTTTGTTTATGACTCCTGCCAAAAGCACAGAAATAGATTTAAGCCCAGCTACAGTATCCAATTAAATGCACTCACAACAGGCCTCACTTGACTGCAGTCTACATTTGAGCCTTGTATACTTCCATGGATGTCATTGTAATTCTTTTCAACTGGTGACTAAATGCTGCGCCTCTGTTCCTTAACACCTGAGAACCTGCTCTGTGCTTGGACAAATTCACCCCCTACCTAAATAATTAATCCAGCTGGGCAAAGCTTGGGAAGTTCTATTGTAACATGCTGCTCACAGGAAGCCCAGTGTGAAGTTTGAATTGTACCACCCCAAGAAAGTTTCTGGGACCTCTTACAGAACTTGGGAGATCACTGTCCACACTGGCAAAGTAAAGTTTCCTTTTCATTTAAAAAGCTTAAAAAGCTGTCAAAAAACATACACACATAGAGAAAGCAAAATTAAAAAAAAAATAAAAAAGCAGAAAGAAGCATAAGGATATAAAGGACTCCACCCTAAGGAAAAGGCTGCAGACCTTTGTGATAATACTGACTGAAGTGATGATTCTAGTGACCATCTTTTAAAAGCATTGCTGTTTTTGTGAATAAACAAAGCTTTCCCCCTGAATTTAATGGCCAGAAAAATCTCAAATTTTGAACGAGCAAATATAGGAGAGAGTAACAGTGTAATCTCTATAATTCCTGCCCTTAATATCAAGTCCATCTTCTTAATTAAGAATTCATAATTTATGGTTAAATAATACTGACACTATTCTCTCTTGAATCTCTTTTAAATTTATAAAGAAAAAATACACAATTAATTCATCTGTAATGCAGTGTGGAGGTGAGCACAGTAAAACTGAAGCAAGCTATTCTAAACAGCCCTAGTGTTCTGCCAGTTATCATATCAACTTTAAACAAGGAGATGTTTCTATGATTCTATGTTTCATCTCTAGACCTGAGGGAAAGCTTGGGCCTTCAGCACTTCCTTTTACTTTCTCAGATTAATTTCTATTATGGTATTAACTTGACAGCTACCACTGTCAGAAGATCTTCTATCAGAAGAAAAGTCCTAAGAGGTAAAATCTGAAAGGAATTTCATTTTTCCATGAGAAAAATTGAGGCTTTTACATGCATTTTAACAGATAGTTAGCAGAAGTAAATCTGTAAAGCCCTACACTTAAAATCAATTTCCATCTGAAATCAAGTTTCATCCACTTACTGACAAATGGAGGGACAGGGTAATCTATTAGAGTTAAAATTAGCACAATATACCATGTCCATAAACATATGAAATACTTAGAAGTGATTTATGTGCAAATATCAAGAACAATGACATCAGTAGTGGTTGCTTTGGTAAGTCAGCCTTAAAAAAAAAATCAATTGGTTTCAGACAGACTTTACCAAACCTTATATAAAAAGGAAATAACAAGTCCTAGTGAATTGATATATTGGAGGCCTAAGGCCTATGACTCAAAGTAATTTAGCATAGCCAAGACAATGTTAATAATTGTGAGAAGAAAAATATCAACAGCACAAGAAAAAAATTGGCCAAGGAAGCAGTTTAGAATATATGAAGTATATTAAATGGACGCAGAAAGAAACAAATGCTGTAAAAATTAAAAGCACCATTACATACGCATCTGCTGGCCAGCTGTAGTGAGTAAATCTCAGCAATTATTTTGGTGGGCTGATCTGCAGGACCTCACTACAATGACAATGTGCATGCAACACCCACAGTATTGTTGTGGGACACCACAATGCCCCTGTGGTCAAAGAATGACCTCAGTATAGAACAACCAGAATGTGTAAACAAAATATTTAGTGTGTTTCTTATCAAGACCATTTTGAGCCAGACACCTGAGCCTTGAGACTTAATGGTGTTGCTGCAGTCAGCACTAGAGGAAGGCGTAACCATGTTTTCAGGATTAGAACCCTCAGTGATTTATCTCCCTGTTTCTCTTAATATGCTCTATAGTTTCTCCTCTGATTTTATATTGGTGCTCATTCACTGGTCATAAATCTCCTTCAGGGTGAGAAGAAATAATCCCTTTTCCAAGCAAAAGGATGGAGGGTAGCAAAACAGCTGAGAGCATAATAGCGTCTCATCATTACAGCCCAATAACAAGATAGCTTTAGTGTTATGACCACACTACTCAGACTGAGGACACTGAAAGTCAGGCAGCAGAACCTGGTACACAATATACTAATCCAGGAGAGCTGAATATCTATGAGCCTAACTACAGCAGTAGCCCCAAGTCTGATCACACATCAGAGTCCAGTGCACTCAGCATTGACCTTGCTCTATACATCCTATGGAGTCTGCCCAGTCAC
The DNA here is from genome assembly GCA_013398155.1 of Pedionomus torquatus. NCBI lineage: Eukaryota > Metazoa > Chordata > Aves > Charadriiformes > Pedionomidae > Pedionomus > Pedionomus torquatus. Next base: position 195,918 of record VZRU01000532.1, read on the forward strand.
CCGCTTTGCATACCCTATGACAACTATTAAGTATCCCATGAACAGTAAATCTGGCTCAACTCCATCACACCAGATGCACTGTCTTCATGTCACCTCAGGTCAGGTATGTACCTATTTTTCTGCTCTACAGACGGAAACAGAGGATCACCAGCTACATTGCTTTTCTGTAGGACGGTGTCGTCATGAGGCAGTGCAGGCTCCCCCCTCCTGTTTGGAGACTAGGACTGCAGCAATTAATGCCCGTGTCAGCTGTGGCCTTTGTCTCTCAGCATGACTTGGTAAGGCAGGCAGGCTGCCAGGATGACATGATCATATGGCCTCTGATCAAGCAGCAAGTTCCATTACAGCTATACACTATTTTTGCTGAGCCTCACAGACAACCCTACAATGTGTTATCAATCTGCCTCTGCTGCTAGCCAGATGCTGGGAACAAACTGCATGGTTATCCCAGTTTGCTGATCTGTAGTAATCAGTATGACTAAAACTGAGGCTGATGCATCCATAGTTTAAATAGAAAACAACTGACCAAAAAAAAAATGTACATAAGAGGTCCCAGGGAATCTGTGTCAAAATCATTCTTTTACTTTGATTTAGCTATCTCAATTTAAAAAAGACATTATAAATATATATATATATGGGGTTCAAAGAAAGTCTTCCTGGAAAATGGGCATCCATGTAAATTAATTGAACTCTAAATTGTGAAAAATTGAATTCTATAACCAATAGGACAGCGAAAACAGTTCTAGAGGTAGTCAAGTAACAGAGAAAACAAGGTAGAAGACTATGAGTTTGTAAATACAGTTAGGATGGCAACTTTGCAACTCTTCAGTGTCTTGGAAAGTGCTAATGAAAGGAAAGAGACAGCTGTAGACCTGGAAAGCTTTAATAATAAAAGGTACTGAAAAACAGGAATGGATTTGAAGGGTTTGGGGGAGGTTGGTTGTTTTTCTTGATTAGTCCTTGTTGCTACTGTAAAAATAGAAGCAATTAGATCTACTAAAAAAAATATATCATGAAAGAAAACATTTAAACTGAGACAGTAGGAATGAAGAATTTACTTTTTTAAAAAGTTCTTTATTTTGCTCTGAAAGAGAAAGTGCTTTAGAAAGCACCTTTTTGTCTGTAGCTTACTTCAAGTGAATTGTGCTTCAGCAGTCTGGCAGCTGAGTCAGTGGTAACAGAAAAAAAGGACCCTACACATTGTTTGCCCTTACAAATTGGGAATATGTAATTCGAGCTGTGTCAGAATTTACAGATGAATTGCACAATTTTTTTATTTAATTGTTGTGTGTTTGTGGAGAGTATTTTTTTTTATTTCAGTAGCTGCTTGAGAGAGACTCTTCAAAGACAAGAACAAATTCAAAGATGGAAGACAGAATAAGCTTTCTGCTGTAGAAATATTCAAAGGAAAAATATTGTAATATTGGTCTTTCTCTTGTATGGTATTTCATTTTTTCTAGTGTTGGAAGCAGCAAATAATGAACATTATTTTTGAGAATGAAAATTATTATTTCATCATGAAATTGGCAAATGTAAACTGGAAAAACTAAATGTAAAACTTGGAAATCTCATATGTGAAATCAAAACATAAGTAAGACTCCTATTTTTATTGCATAAAAAGAATACAATTATATTTTAGTAGCATCTTAAATAGTGGAACAAATTTGTGTAGAGTTTGGGTCTCAAAAGTAAAACAAACAAACACTGTGCTAGTACAGACATATATGGAACACTGGGAAAATGAAAGTGAAATTATAAAGTGGTGTATGAGAAAGAATAGAGCTGAATTAGTCAATAGGATCTTTCTTGAGGTGCATTTCTCCCACCAAGGCTTTTGGTTTCTTTCTAGTATAGATATATGTCAGATTCCCTGAGATGTCCCTATTGTTTCTGCTTATTTTGCTTAACTGTGTTGTTGCTCTTCTTCAGGGCCATCTGACCTCATTAAATACTGTCTTTTGTTTCATAAATTGCTTGCAAGAAGAGGAGGGTGAACTGTCTGTGATCTAGTTATTGTTGGCAGTCTTTCAGAAAGTAAAGTCATCTATCCTTATTTTCAGAAATGGCATCACTGTGTTCAGCTACCTAAACCTCCCCTTCCATCCCCCCAAAGAAAACAAACACTGACAAGAATAAGAAATAAGGGATGGATTCCATACAAAATTAAAACTGAACTCAAGTAGAAAATACCAATATGTGGGCTTTTTTAAAGGAGCAGTTATTTACTAGTTACCTTATGTGTAAAATATTAGGTAAATGAAAAAAGTAATAAAGGGGCTTGGTCTTTTGTCACACAATTAAACCCATACTGATCTAAGACTAGGGCTTTAGGTGTCTTACAGATCCTTATGCAGACCCTGTACTCACCTGTCCTACAGTCTTGATTCAACACATGTTTTTAGCTTAAGGAAAGTAGGAAATCATAGCTTACTTGACCCAAGCAGGATAACAGCTGCTATCATGAGTAAAGATTGCTTGGCTTAGACCCTAACCAGACATAATGATGAAATCTGATCCAGCAAATGCTCTGGGGGAGTATTTGGTTGCCAAAACTCAAACAAAGGTAAGACAATACAAGCAGTGGTGTGAGGAGCTGAAGTGTTTATAAGAGCATGGGATTGTCTAGACACTTGAAAGTAATGGCAGAATCAGTTCCAATTGCATCAAAGTAAAATTGGAGTTGAGACTGGGAGGTGGTGGTAGAGATTTTTGGCAAAACAGAGGTCAGTCTTCGTGAGACTCCGTTGCTGGGGTGCTCCTGTGTAACGTCTCAGCAAAAAGCCAAGAGTTAGTCTATTCAGCTGTTACTAAAATAGACACTTCTTGTGGGCTTAGGATGAAAATTGTTAACTATTTTTCCCTTGTAGTAAAATCATTCCATAGATGATTCCCAGGTTATTGGAAAATCATAGTGCCCAGATGGCTTTTAAAGCAGGTGTGACAATGTGTGTTTTAATTTGTGGGAATAAGGTAAAACAAGATTACAGACAAGTCTACTGTCTGCCTCCACCAGCACATAGGGTTGTGATACCCCAGGGAGTGGAAACAAACCCTACTAGTGTAGACACAGCAGCCAAAACATAAAAAAATAAGGAAAAAGATATATTTTTTTCTGCCATAGGTTTTGCTTTTGCCTAAGAAAAGGGCAAAAGCTACACTAGCAAAAGGACATTTTACTGTTCTATCTCGTAGACCTCCTTCCAGCATAGCTCCATCAGCAAAATATATCACTCTACTAACAGACTGATGTGAGCCAGTAAATCTTCTCAGTCTAGACCAGTACTTAGCATTTGCTTCCAAATCCAATCCAGGGAGATGCTATAAGTTCATATTGAAACCCTAATTGACTGTGGCTAAGTAATAATAATTATAAACATAATGTATCTAGCCAGCATGAAAACCATGTTTATTGTTTTGTATTCTGATATCAACTCAGTACAGCCAGGAAAAATGTCTGTGATATATCTTCCTTGTGAAAGTTATTTGTAAATTAATTTTTAAAAAAATTAACTGGAAGATGAAGGCTACTAGAATAGCCCCAAAGGCAGAAATCAGAACCTAGTCAGCCTTTCTTGACCTATCACTCAAGAAACATACAATAAGAATGATGATACAGTGGTTAACCACATATGCAAAAGGTGAATGGTGGGACCAATAGAGAGCAGATAATAAACTTAATTGTTTCATCACATATTTCTGTAGAGTATGGATTTCTGCCAGCAGCTGAGAATTTTCTCCTTCAGGTATGTTTAACCTCATAAGAATAAAAATCTTTCCGTGGTGTTTGAGCTCTACAGATTTAAAATTACTGTGCTCCTCCAGATGTGACCTCCCTTTCTCCATACCCAACAAAGGCAGCTGGTGAAAAGACTGGATCACTCTCCCCTATTATAAATTCTGCAGAAAGGGTCTAGTGAAAAGGGAAATTCCATTAATTTATTTTCATCAAACTTTCTACAATTTTTTGCTTCCTTGTAGAATGACAGGGGATAAAGGATGCAGCCAAAAAGAAAACCAAAACAATTCAACAATTCAAACAGAGGAGAAAGGAAATTAAGAATTTTAACTTTTTTCCCTCATATTATTTAAAAATGTATAGTGGTTTTCTTTAAAAAAGAAAAAAAAAAAGTGAGCATCTCCTAAAATATGTCCAATTGGTAATGGAGTTCAGAAAGGGTCCATGTCAGTGAAAGAGAGAAACAAATGTACACTATAGAAAGTGCCTGCATCTGCGGAAATTAGGTACAACTTTGAACTTAGGTACAACTTTTATTAAAAAAAAATGTTAATACTAAGAGAAGAAATTGGAGCCAGTGCTCTAACCAATTTACAGAAAGATTTAGGATGTAGGCAAGGATTGGAGTGAAAGTAACTTGTTCTGACATTCTGGTTAGAGGACAACTGTGAATAGATAAGATTTAGATAAGGCTCTAAATATTTGTTCATCTTTTGCTTGAGGCATCTCATCGTCCTTCATAGAAGGAATCGCTATTGCCTTTGTAAATAATTCTAAATGCATATATTTTTGACTCAGAACTAGCTCAGAATTCATTCTTTCAGTGTTATGAGGCTTAATCTGGCAAATATTGTGTACATTTTCTAAATTCAAGATGGAAATGGCTCAGCTAATGTGTCACACATACCCAATAGGGATACACTAGAAAAGGTAAAACGACTCAATTAATATGAGATTATAGACATAGTTTTAATAGTGGTTTAAGCATTAAAACCAGACAAAAATAAATTTTGGAAGCTACTTTAACATTTACATATGAAAAATACCGATCCTATAGAGGTTTTTAGCTTCTCTTACAAAGGCCTGATGTGATAAATAGCTGGGAATTAAAAAACAGAGAAATAGCACTAGAATTTAGGATTCATGTTCCTAACTAGCCAGGAGATATGCCTGGAAGACACAATTGTCCCTTCAGTCTGTACACCATATGGCTGCAGCATAGCAGTAAATAAAAACAGTCAAGGACCATTCTGTGGCCCTGATGGTGACTGACTTATGTCCATGCAGCTGACTTCTTTTCCTTTCCAAAACAAGGTAGTTGCATTGAGACTCTGTAGAAGGAATTGTCCCTCTCCCTCTCCCATGCAGACCCCTTACCACTGTTCACCAGACTCCTAGTTGGCCAAAGGTACGCCAGTGATTGATACAACTATTGATGTGACAGTGTGAGCACTCACATGCTTGTGTTGCCTTTGGACCTTGGAGACATAGAGACATATATATAGCACTTCTGTCATCAAGCAAAGAGCGAATACTTGATTTCTTTTAATCTGTGGGGAAAAGCTGGTTGAAAGAGGATATTTTCTACAAAAACTGTTCTTAAATTTAAGTCGTTCACAGGCTGCTGTCTTTGGCTTGGCACTCTTTCCGTTGACATTTTCTAGTAAACATAACTTTCTTGATTGATATGTCATAGAAAGAAGGTCTCATAACTCACTATGACTCAAGCCCTTTGACATGTTGACAGGCAGGTAATAAGTATAACCCTGACAAATAGCAGGAGTGGCGGATGTCAGCAGGAAAGCTAAAACGTGGGAAACCTGCAAGCTTAATGGGAGGGATGTCAGAAGAAAGGCAAGGTCAAATTAGTCTTGTGACAGGTATCACTAAAAGCAGAAAAACAGGGTCTCAGGAGAAACTGGAGTCAAACAAACGCTCCTGTGGAAGTCTAATGATGGTGTTATCATGATTTTTTGTAATATGCTCAGTACCACTGTGCTATAGGTACAGTTGTGAAATCTTTACACCAAATTTTGTGACACTACACATGCTAAAAATGAGGCACAAGAGCTAACCATGACTAACGTTAATTATGTGCTGTAGACCTGGCTGGCAATGTAGCACAAAGAATTATCCAGCACAACCTTCCTGAGGCATTCAAAGGCATAGACACCTGGGGCTGAAGAAGAAGAGAAAATGACATTGCTTTCAGGGACTGCACAATGAAGTGGACTGCAATTCACTGCATGTTCTGGTTGTGATTGGTTTAATGCAATAAGATGAAGTGTAAAGAGTCGTTTAAAGAAACTAGGCAGAAAAAAAAAAAAAACAACAAAAAAAAAAAAAACAAAAAACAAACAAACAAGGAAAAGAGCAAAGGTAAGACACTTGCTGTAAATAACTTCAAAGGAATTTCAATTGGACAAATTGAGATAATAATAGACAGCAAGCCACCCTACCTGACTTGGTAGATAATTGGGTGGATTACTCTGCATAAAGGATGAAAAGAGATTTTAAAGCCTGAAAAGCCTGGAAAGATGTCTGGCTGAAGCAGTCAGCAGAAAGATGATCTGCTGCCAAATATCCACAGAAAGAGATACTGAGCAAGAAAATTATTTCTTTCCTCCCGCCATGGAGATAATTGGGGAACAGTGGCTGGGAAACCTTTCAGCTTCCTCTGTGTAGTCCTGTTCTACTATTCATTCTCTATTCTAGGAGCATTATTCTTTGTACTTTTCTCTAAATACCCCTCAAGAACAAACAAACTGTGCATTTTTTGCAAATGCCTTTAGTTGGGATCGGAGAACAAAAAAAGCTCCAGAATGGAGATACACCCTGTACAGGTGCCAAAGCCACACCAGTATTTGCTCATTCACGCAGCTTGAGAGAGACAGCAGGGCTCCATCACACACTTCAGGCTGTGACAAAGAGGCAAACAGCTGCATCCACCTGCAAACTTCATGATAGGGCTTTCTCTTCCTTGAACTAGATTGCTCTACTGGAAAGTGCTGGTTCAAAAAGCAAACAAAGAAAGCTGCTGGAATTAAGAAATGGGTGCTTTGGAAATGTTATGTTTTTCAAATAATTTTTACACAATACTGTTATTGCTTTTTCTAATGTTTCCCAGCAAAGCTTTGTTTTAAACAAATGTTTTACATTGTTTATCACTTATAGCAATGACATGTTGCGTAAGAATTTTGTTTCAAAAATGGTTAAAAGGTCATGAAAAGTGTTTCCACAGAAAATGAAAAGATTCTTTTGCATTGCTGACTAATTATCTTTATTAGGGGCAAGTGCTGCATTTCTCTATTTTCACTCAGATTGTTTAAACACACAGGGTTTTCCCCCACCCTCCCTAGCAAAGCCAGAAGACACAGTTCTTTAACAAATGACCTGGGATTTATGGATTTCAGGAGGATTATTGCATCCTGAGCAATGCTTAGTGCTGTGGAAACTTTTGGTGTCTCATAAATGTATTTCTTTTGTGGCTTCCCCAACCCAAAATGCTTGTAATGAAAATAGTGCCTCATGAGTCCAGTCATCCAGTGGTTCCATAGAGCTTCATTTGGATCAAAGAAACAAGAGAAATTTTATGCAAGTTTGATATTCATCAGTGCCTCTTCTTTCCTGATTTCCACAGAGAGGAAACAAGAATTTAGTACTGCCTGGAGCTCCAGCATGGTTTAATAAGACTATGTTCTGGATTCCTGCTCCAGGAAAATGGAGGTGGCCTGTGTTCTGCAAAGTATAGTTATAGTCGTCAGGCAGATACAAAGAACATTTCTCATTCACCAAATTATGTTTATTAGTCTATTCTGCTGTCTTTGCAAATGGATGGCTATACAAGTTATCACTGCTTAATGGCACCAAAAAAAAAGAAAAAAAAAAAAAAAAGCTGCTTTTCATTTTCAAAAGTCTGAAAGACCTTGTTGTTTCTTTTGACCACAGTGATTTCAAAGCTAACCTAGGGGCATCTAGGAGGCTGTGGAAAATATTCTATCCCCTTGAAGACAAAATACGTTTTTTTTCCAAGCCCTTGGTACTGGCACACACCATAGTGTTAGCTCTGCTCTCTGGAACATTCAGGTTTAGACAGTTATGATTCACCTAGCCCCAGCAGTTTTATGTGTATTGTGGTGTGTTACAAGGTTTTGCAATGAGGAATTTCCACAAGGCCTGCAGCCTTTCTGCTCCCTCAAGAGCCCAAATGACCTCTAGGCCTTGCATTAGAGGTCAGATAACTCCTACATGTCTTTCTTCCTCTCTTATTTCCACACAACTTCTCTTTAAGTATCTTTAAGTCTCATTAACCAATACAATAATTTGAATTTTCTCAAAGCATGTATCACATTCCATATAAGCAATCCCGATAAGGTTCCTATTCCCTAGATGTCAGAAAGAAAGATGAATAACATAGTCATTTGTTTCCAATTAAATTTGTTTCCAAGTAAATTTACTTTCTGTAGGGTTAAAAACACAACACTGACCCCCAAAATACCCTCCTTGTTACACTGGTAGTGATAAATCCTGAGAATCAAGAGATAGAGAAAATATGTGGTCACTGCAAGTAACAACAGGAAGATTGACTTGATCTCTCATATGGTCAACATCCACTTAAAGCCAAGACAATTTTGCTTAGAATATCAGAAGCCAAAATATTGTTGAAATGAGATTTATATGTAATGACTGGGCCTTGAGCTGTCATCCCAAAACAAATGCATCATTTTCCCCTCATGAAAGAGCAAAAACTTTTTCCAAATGTTAAAACTACAAGGGTGTGGGCAGAACAATTGCCAGATAAAATTGGCTCTTCACCTGCTTCTGTTTTGCATATCAGTCTTTGGTATAACTTCAAAGGCTACATTTAAATAAACGTCTATATATCTTTTTTTAACCAGCAACGTTGGATAGAGTAAAATCCAGGAGCTGGAGTTATACAACCTGTGCTTAAAGTGATCCTAATATGTGAGGTAGATACTGAAAAGAAAAATCACTCCTAACTCCTAATCGAGTTGCCCAGATCTCTTTTGTTTATCACAAATAGCATGTTTCTGGTTGTTATTTAACTTTTATGAGCTTAGAGGAAGAGGTAGATTGCCTTAAAGGGATTCATTTTGATATCCTTGCCAGTTTTCATTTTGTTTGTAAATCCCACAGTCATCTTTCCACTAACAGACTACTGTCTGGGGAACAGAAAGGGTCTCAATTTGTTGATGTTTCTCTACAAATGTTTCCTGCTGGTTTTGTTTTTTTTTTTTTTTTTTTTTTTTCTAACTGTTTTGTACGTGGGCTATAATGTTGAAATGATGAGGACAAATGTCCTAGGTCAAGTCCTTTTAATGAAACTCCATCTGTTCTAAGTATCACACTAGGATGAATGAGGACCTTTATTTCTACTCTTAGAACACCACTACAGTTTAAATTGCTTAGAACACTACAGTTGAAATTGCTTCTTTCAAGTCACTATATTAAATCAGTAGACTTCTGTCTACTGATTCTTCTTTGTATTTGTTATTAGTTTATTCCACCAAGAAAAGTTATTTTTCTTTAAATATCAACAGCAAAATTCCTGCCAATTGACTGATCAGATTCTAAGAATTATGTAAACTAAACTAAATGACAAACCTGGACTTAAACTTTTAATGTAAAATCATAATTGAATACAAAAAACCTAAATCTTGAGTTAAGACAAGCAGCACAGTTCTATGGAAAGCAATAGAAACGCAGTGATGTATGACACCTGGGGGAATTCTGCTTTAGGACTTTGCTTTAATCCTTTCTGAAAAGATCTTGTTCTGTTTTTCTCCTCTGCATCCTGGCCTATTCAGAATTTTTCAGCTTCCTATTTCCTGACTCCTTCATTCTCACTTTCATCCAGTGAAAGGAGAGATATCTTTTCTGTTATTTCTCTGCTCAAAAGAAATAAGGATCTAGCACTTTTCTGACTGCTAAAAAACCCCACACCCATCTGGCAGCCTCATTTCTTCTCCGTTTTATCTCTTTCTTTTTTCTTTTTTTTTTTTTTCTTTCCTTGTTCTTGTTATTAAAATGACCAGACTGCTTAGCTTTTCTCTCACTTTTAATTAAAAAATATGCTTTTTCTCCTCCTTTTCTCCTCCCATTTTAATCCAGAAAAAAGTTTGCAGCTCACAGGCACCACTGAGCCATTGTGCTTTGGCACAATCCAGTTGCCACAGATTATCATTTAATTTTTCTCTCTGTGTTGCCTGTTAGATCTTTTATGACCAGTATCAACACTGTTGGAATTTCTTACTTATTTTTAGCAATGAACAGACTTTATCTCAAAGTTGGATAGCTAAAACAGGCCCTTCATCTATAATCCCTTTATTCTCTTTTTCTCCATACTCATTTCATTTTAACTCTTTTTAACAACTAAGAATGACAGGAATCACCTTCCAAAATGTTCCTATCTCTTACACACTGAAAGGGAAGCTTATGTTTTTGATGATTCCCTTCCAAATTAAGATTAAATTACTTCCATCAGCAAGAAAGCATTTCAGACTGACTGGACCTGAGCCATCCTGTAGATCACCACAGACCACATGGAAGTGATATTTGTGTTAGCAGTAGCAAGGAAATAGCATCTATTCCTTTACACCATCATATCTGTTAAACCAGCTGTGATGGCAGCACTTTCAGGAACAGGCCAGATCCAGCCAGAACATGGCTTGTTGTTCTACTCCAAGTTTTAATCTGTGCAAAAGCAGACATTCTACCACGTCTGATAGTGAAAAGTTTCAACAAATTGATAAGCTCAATGCAGACTTTGTTTTGTGCAAGGACCACTTGAAGAACAAAAATGTTCTTGAATTGGCACTTCCAAATGGAGACTTACAGCACTAAGAAGAAGGGCTGTTTGTGAAGTTGCTATGTTTTCCTTAATATTTAATATTTTTTTCCGATGCAAACCTACTAGAAATATTCATACAATTTAAATTGGCTTGGCTGTAAACCCTGTAATGTAGTTTGAAATCTGGTTAAATGATTGTAAACACAGAGTAATGACAAACAGCAGCACATTGAATCAGTGAGAGGTGTCTAATAATGATACATCTGCTCCTGTTTATATTCTTCATTTATGATCCCCAAAAGGAAGCAAACAGCATGCAGATGACAGTAATTTACCCTAACTGCCTTATGCAGGGGAATGATACAGAGGTGTACAAACAGAACAGAAATACAGGCAGAAGATAATTACAAGGGATTCAATTTGGAAAGATGTAATTCTGGGATGAAGGAAGGAGACTATAATACAAAAAATATGTATCCTCAATGAGAGGAAGACAAGTAAAGGAAAGTAAAGCTACAAAAAATGAAAGTGACCTCCAGGATGAGGAAAGATACATTGCATCTTTTTAACTAAATGCACAAAAAGATGGGCAATGGAAGAGCTCTTTCTGTCAGTCTCAATGACCAATATTTGTTATGTTGCAGTTTTGAGGAGAGCAGGGCTATTGAAGTAGCAGGCACTTCACTATGAAGAAGGCATACTAAGTTCAAGAGAGAGTGGGAAGATCTGTTATGGCAAGAGACAATTTTGAAAGTCTTTTTCTCTTTTCTTACTTGATGGATGCTGGTAAATGAAGACATTTACCTTCTTAATCTTCCAAAGAAAAGAATTATGCTTTTCCTTAAGCATGAAGAACAATAAAGCCATAAATGTTATTTTACTTTCAGAGGGTTTTTATGGAAGGTGGAAATTCTAAAAGCTTTGTAAAGTCAGATTTGTCTCTCAATGACAAACACTATAATGTCAAAAAATCTGTCCTGATCTGCTTTTATTTAGTGCTACTTTTCTGCAGGAAAAAAAAAAAAAAAAAAAAAAAAAAAAAAAAAAACACAACACAATACTGCTAC
>VZRU01000532.1:210479-247361 GCA_013398155.1 Pedionomus torquatus
ATTATTTTCTTCTTTTTTTTTTATTTTAATATTAATACTTCATTAAAGTAGTTTAGTTCATGCTAAACTAGTAAATCTCTATCTTAGTTCTTCTTCTCCTCTCTTTTTGGAGGAAGGGGAAGGAAGGGCCATCTGTCAGTCTATGTTTGGTAAATTTGGCCGAAACCACTATAGTGGAAAAACAATGGTTGCACCCACACAAGAGGACCTGAGAGCTTCCTGATACTGTCATGCAATTCATGGTATTGCTTGTTTTTGTTCTAGCACACCATGCTTGGCATGATCCATTATGATCCCTCTCTGCTTCTTCTGGCTCAGTTCAGAGCTGGAAATTTTAGGGTCCTACAACTTCAAACTGTGGCTGGATCAAGCTCAGGAGAATTTATATCAACACATCTGACGGCATTCCTGTGACAAGTGTCACATCCTGTGACAGTGACAGGGTATATCCTGCTTGAGTAACTTATCTTTTTAACCCCTTTCCCTACAGATTCACCTTCTCTCTAGCTGTAGATTCTCTGTGACAGCAGGCTATGATAATGTCAACTAAAATTTGACATTAAAAATATTTCTATGTGAACAACACTTCTTTAAATCATAACACTCAAAGCAACTTCCAGGGACAAAGTCAATGTACTAAGAGTGGAATACAGTTTTAGGTGGAAAATAAGTCTACTATAAAAAATAATTTCTTTTTCCACATTCTTCATGTTTTTCTTCCTTCAAATCACTGCTGCCATAAAGAAAAAGAAGGCCTTGAAAAGCATGCACTGGTATGTGTCATTAGGAAAGTTCTTTGAATCATTTCCAAAATACATTTCAAATGGCCAGTATCCTCCATCCTGCTTTCATGACCTATTGCTGCTTTTGTTTTGGTTTTATTGCAGCCAGCTTGCTTTCTCTGAAAATGCTTGCACACTGTATATTTCAGGATGCCCTATGTGAAACCTGATAACTTGTTACTACCAGTTTTGTGGTAACTCCCCCACAGAAGTTTTAGATTTCAAAAATGTCACAGTGTTAGCCTAATTGTTCTTCTTGTTATCTTTAATATAGAAAGATTAAGCAATTACAAAGAAGTCACTGGGCTGTATCTTTGCACATTGCCCTCATATATTCAGGGCAAAAAGATATGTGTTTGGTGAGACTGACAAAGGCATGCTTAAATGTAGTTTAGCAAGCAGTGCTTTTCTGTAACTCAGCACATTTTCTCGCAAAATTGCTCTTCCTCATAGACGGGAGGTAAATCACACCCATGCAAATCTTCTGTCAATGAGTTATTTATAAAATACTTAATCTGAGCAAGAAACTTGCTACAAAGTACTAATGGCAACTACTCAAAAAGACTCTTCTTAGTCTTAATCAGATGACAGACAGCTTTGAGACACTGCTTCAGCTCAGTATTGGAGGCTTATTTTAGTAAATCACAAATAATAATAGTAATGGAGAAACATCATAAAGGAGGCTGCAGACTAACAGAGGAAGTAGGATACCAGATTCTCCTGCTTTCTCTACCCTTTTTCTCTGCAGTAGAATTTTATAAAAGTAAAACGTTTTCTATGATTTGTGCTGCTGCTTTCATGCAGGAGCAATTAATGATGTGTACCTGTACTTGAAAAGTCTCATCAGAATAGCTACTATAAGATCAAAGACCTATAACACACAAATGCAGTACATTCCCTGAGATGGCATAATAGTGGGATCATGGCAGGGATAGGATAAGCTGTATGTGTGAATAAGAAAATCCCCTTCTACAGGATAAATTATTATACTCCTAGAGATATATTTCACAAAACTCCTTCCTCTGCTTGTGAATAACATAATTTGAACTACTTTGCCACCTATCTGGATGAATAGCAGTATATAATAAAAGGCTATTATTGTTCCTCTAAGAAAATATATGCTTGGTGCTTGCAGTTTCAGTTGGTTCTGAATACTTTCTAGAGCATGTCATATCCAGGTTACGCCTGAAAACCATTTTCTGAATCAGTGAAAAGTATCAGACTGGAAAAATTTCATTTTACTTTACTGGCTAGAACTGACTTAATTCTTACTCACTAGGGGTCCAATTTGTCTTGACGCAACATCTATTTCCAGTAAAGAGACCATCAGATTTGCTGTTGCCAAGAAATTAGGACTGAATTGCACAGTATTGCATGAATGCTTCAGTTTACTTCCCAAGATTTAGTGCACTGTATCTTGCATTTGCTTTTACCTGTGTATAACTGTATGTTCTGAATTTATTTAATATTCAGCAGACCAGATTCACTATTTTGCACCCACTGTTTGAAGTACCTCAGTAAAGCAAATCTGTCATAAAGCTACTCATTCAACCACCTAGTTAAGACATGTCTGTGAGTGTATTACAAATATGGAATCATCAAAACCATTAAAAATACACAGGTAAATCTAGACCAGAATTTGCTAGTTTCAAAGGCAAGTCAATTTTATTATGCATTAAAGCAGCGTGAATGAAATATGAAAAGGCAGAAGGAGGGAGCTGGTTCTAACACAGTTAATTCTTCTGGATAAGATTTTTTTTTCTGTGAAACGATACCCACAGCGAAACCACTGGCAACTCAAGTCTTACTCATTTAAGAAGGACAAGTACTTTCCTCCACATTGTCTTCTGTGTTTTCACACTGATTAAGTTAATGGTTACCTGACTCAGAACAACACAAGTGGATGCAACCACGCTACTAACAGTCAAAACTATTAATTATTTGTGTCATGCAGAAGGCAGAAAACAGTGACATATATGAAAACAGAATATTATGGAAGCATGGATCTTTCTAGTTTTCCCCATACCCCTCAGGCAAGTTGAATTTCAACAGACCAGTAGCTCTATGCAGAGAGACTGGACTAGTTCTTTTCTAAATAATTCTGTAATATTTGTTCATAGAAAATTACGAAGAGTTTGCACAGTGTAAACAAAAGGACTTTTGGAGTCAAAACCAAGACTTACTTTGCTAATTGAAAAAAGGTTTTCCATATTAGAAAGTTTATATTGCTCTCTGTTACAGTACAAAATATTACAGATGATAGCAATGGATGTAATTCAAAATGAAGCTTATTCTAACCTTCTGATTGAACCTCCAAGTTCAGTGGAGGTAAAAGTGAACTCTGTTTTTTTTTAAAAAAAGTTCTAAAATCAAGCTTCTCTTAGAAATGTCAGGGGAAGCCAAAATAGTCATATGTGTGTGCCATCTTCTTGCACTAATATGGGAAGGAAATTAAATGCATTGCTATGTAGTAAAGTTCACGGTGAAGAAAAAAAGCACTTGCTTTTGTGACCATATCTCACTTGAAGGATTTACTTGGAAAGTTTTTATTACTTGCAGACAGAATGAAGATTCCCTTAAAAGGAAGATTTTTTACTTATTTTTAAGACTGGTAACTTATTCTTTCCACTGCCTAGTTTGGTTTTCAGTTCTCCTCAACCTGATGTTCTCCTAGTTGGTCTACAAAAGTAGCTGGTTATTCTGTAAGAAACCCCAAAACTACATTGCAAAATTATTTTGGGCAGATGTTTTATTCAACACTTCGGATCAGAAAATTACTGTTACAAATGTTTTATTCAGATTGTTATTGAACTATTCATAAACACGTTCATGTTTTCTGCTCTTTGTATCTCAGCAAGTGAAGTGTTGTTCCTATTGCCTGAAATGCTGTCCACAAGTGTGGTTTCAATACTGCACCCAGCTCTTACTTAGCCCTAGAGTTTTGTCTTTCACAGGAAATTCATCCTACTTTTCAACCCTGAAAGCAATCTGGAATCAAAAATGTATCCAAAGTACAGCTCTTTGAAGTAAAAAAAAATACCTACAGTAACATCTAACTACTTCAGAGAGCAAGAACAAAGGCATTAACTCAAAACAAAAGTGATTACTTTGTCCTTCTTTACAGTACAGGTAACATGAGATGTTCCTCCCTTTGAATTCTACTGATACATCTCTGACTGACCAGTAGAGCTACCAACAGCTAGCTCAGCCCCTTTGGGGATTTTCTGACTTGCTTCATATAAATGAACATGTGGCAAGAGCATGAAAGAGAGAGTAAATTCCAGAGATGTTGTAAAACGACTGATGCACTTGGGTAGTCTGGAAGCCTACCAGATGGATGGGCTCCAAAAGTACAGATTTTAATTTAATGAATTAGAGTTTCCCCCCAGTCCAGAAACTGCTTATTGGTTATTTTCTGTATAGGTAATTAATTGATGACATTAATGAGATGGAGTATTTAATCAATTTCACCAACAAAACCAAGAAGATAACCAGGACTAATGTAATAAACCAGGGAGACTTTGTCTGAAAACAAAGCAAGGCACTTGTATTCACTGGGCATGCATCAAAGGGATAATTGTATTGAAAGTTGAATAATTATTTTTACAACTAAGTAAAAACCCCAGTACATAAATTGTATTCAGCAAAGTTATTTTTGATTCCAAAGATGCTGGCAAATATTCTTTCTAATTTCTGGCTCACCTGTGTAGAAAATTCCATAGAGTTCAATTCAAGGTTGCTGCCAATCTCTTCCCTATCTAGCTAATTTCAAACTGATTTTAATGTAGCTTTTGTTATTACTTTTATAATTACATAACACCCTATTATATACCAGATGAAAAGAAATGGGACAGTGCTGAGGGAACCCCTGATAAATAAGAAGCTCTTGTTAGTGATTTAGTGTTTAATAATTATCCCTAAACAGATAAATAACTAACATATCTTAATAGAACTGTGCCCACAAAAGCAGTGTAAATACCACTTCTTTTCCATTTGCAGAGGATCTTCTTATCCCAGTGTCCTGGTTAGAGGTAAAACGAAACAATTTTCTGTTTTACAATTTTACTTTCTTAGCTAGGCCTCTTCTAGCTAGCTAAACTCTGAAATTAACAGCACATTGTTCAGAACTGTTTTGTCTTGCAGTGATAAGACCTGATTATACTCAGGGATGGTATGCAGGGGCCCTTGCTTGTACTTATTGCTATAACAACCAAGGTCGATAATTTTCATCATTTGCCCCATTGGAGGGTCGGAAACGGAAAAGCGTAAAGGGGTCCCACCTGCAAGAAGGGACAGACAGGACAGGTGACCCAAAACTGACCAACTGGGGTATTCCATCCCATCTGCATCATGCTCCGTATAAAAGCTGAGGGATTAAAAGGTCAACTGCCCTTCTTCGATGGCTGACGTCCAAAGGGGACCCTGCCTGTTCGTCTGTCTTTAATCCTGATCCGAGCGTTCCTGACTCCAGATCTGGAATCCAGCTCCTGTCGATCACTGAGTCCTGTCTGGGACTTTTTCTGAAGCCTGCTGGTGATGTGGTCATCATCCTGGGAGCTTGATATGGTTTTGTATATACTGTATACTTCCTTTTTCCCTTTTTCCTAAATTTCCTTTTTATTATTTATTATATTATTATTATTTATGTTTTCATTAAAGTAGTTCAGTTTTTTTCTAAACTCTTGAATCTTTTTAATCTTTTTCTCTCCTCTCTTTTTCCCAAAGTGGGGAGAGGAGGACATCTCTCAATCAGGTTTTGCTAAATTTGGCTGAAACCACAACACCCATTAACTTTATCAACAAATCTCATCCAAAACTTGACTGTTCAAATTCTTAGCTGTAGAGAAGATCACATCTAATGAAAAGACTTATTTTATTTTCTTCTCTTCTTAACAAGTGTGATGAACACCATCAGTTAATTCAAAGGACAGTATTAAAATTTCAGACATTTTGTATGTAAGAACATATATTGAACTAGTTGGGATGACTCACACTGCTCAACACTAAGAATACATTTAAGATTTTTCCAGGAATAGGATTTTAAAAGTCAAATGTGATTCTTTAATCAAATCAGTTCTTCAATTCAAAATCATTTATCTTTCATCACCCTAGTGGTAGTCTCCCTCTGATTAGAGACTGCGCACCTTCCCATATAGTGGTTGGCAATTAAGACTTCAAAGCTTTCCTATGTCTGTCTCTCAGTCCTTATGGAAAATGTATTCAACAGTCAGGTAAATTACATTAACCACTAATGATACTATTGTATTTATGTTTTCGTCAGACAGGAGAAAAGTACTCTAGAACAAGACAGCAGGAACAGGATAACGTTGCTGTCAGGAGAATATTGATTTTGGAGCTGAATGCTAAATAGATTCTTTGATGGAATTCTTTGAAACCCTGTCTGAGTATCCAGAAAGATAAAAAATATCAAGCAATCCAAGTAATAAATTAAACAATTATTTCTTATTATTTTAGTTATTATCAGGGTGTATTGAAGTGATCAAAGGTATAATAACTTCAGTTCTGCTTGGTTTACTTCTATTTGCTTTCCACACCACCAATTCTTTGATGTTACACTTTTGCCACTCAGAATATTAACCTGCATATTCTAGATTTCTCAGTACAATATAAAGGAATCATTCACAATAACATGTGAATAAAAAATTTCAGAACATTCACTAGAGCATAAAGAAATTAAGAACAAATGTCTAATGAGCCTAAGATGATTTTTTGAAAGCAGAATGAAGCTCCTAAGTAACTTCACAAATTCTTAATGTTGCTTCTCTGCCCCCCTCATTTACTTTCTTTGTCACATTATAAGTGAGTAGAAGTCATTGATTGCAGATTACTGAAGGTTTAAGTTACGATTTTTATTGTAAAGGGCTCAGTTCATAGCTGTTATAATGATAATTCAGTTCAGCAGTGTGTTGTGTGGAAAACTGTGGACGTGTTGTCAGGATAAAAAAGCATAACAACAGGTAGCTGTCAAATACTGAAATATTAATGTAAACACATTATTAAAAGTATTTATATCTATAAAATATATAAAAAAGATTAAATCTATAGAAATGAAACATATTGCCAAGTTATGAGTTATCTGATAAACCTATATGGTGATTTTGGAATTTATAACCAGTTCAAATTTGATGGAAAGCTACAATATAATGCAAGGTTATGTTTCTATGCCTTTCTTTTTCCACAGTATTAATGATATTGTGTTTTAACGATACTGAGTAAAATTTAGCTCCTCTGTAGATTCATAGAATCATGCAGCTTGTATGAACCTCAGGAGAATCTTTTAATACTGTAATTAATTGTTGCAAGTTTATACTGGAAGTTTTTCTTTTTGATCCATTTAAATGACTGTGTTTCATCAAATATAGCTGAGATGGATTGAGCCAGAAAGGATTTTGCTTTTGTAAAACCTCAGGCATTATGTTATGGTTTTGCAAGTACAAAACTAGCCCTTGTTTTGGTTTTGGTTTTGGATCTGTCCAAAGGAAGCAGTGAAAGAGAAAAATGGTAATTATTGCAGCAGAATTGTAAAATAAATATGTCTTTCTAGAGGTTGCAGAGTTATTTGAATACAAAAGTTAAACTGTCTTTTATTTTTAACATTCCATACCAAGGGATTCCAAGAGCCTTTTTGAGTACTCCAGTCTTTTAATTAGAAAATATTTCATGGTTACTTTCATGGATAATAACTGACACAGAAATTTCAGAAATAATAGGTTTGACTTTTAAGCCAAACTCTGCCCAGGTTCAACCTCAAAATACTTGATGGTTTAGAGAACAAAATTATCTGGTTTATGGTGCCTAACCCAATTAATTTACCTTGTTTTATTTATTCTGATAAAGCAGATTTTCAATAAATTCCTTTCTGAGGAATTAATGACAAGAACAGCTGTGTATTCTGGTCCTCAAATAAGAACTTGAAAAGAGTAACATATTTTTTAAAGAAACAATCTAATGACAAAAATCAAAGGGCAAGAAAACACTTCCAAATTGTAGCTGGTAATCATTCCAGAAAACTACCTCTTCAGGTGTCAGGTATATGGAAATGACTGTCACTAAAAGCTGTCACGGAGGAGTATGTATATATACAGAGGAAAAGGTTCAAGGCATTTTTGAAAATGTAACCGCAATATTTGGGAACGTACTCTTGAAATAATATCTTTTTTGTTTTGCTGGTTCTGGTAATCACTTTCAAAAAGAAAAAATGAATTCCACCTACAAACTTGAAGCTAATCAGCTGTCTCCCTGCTGGGCATCATAAATGAAAGCATTTTCATAATGAGAAAACAGATCAAAACATGTTTCACGTCTGTTGAGTGTAAACACAAAGAAAACAGTCATTAGAGCTAACAATAATCTTCTGGGTAAGAGATTTCTTGATGAGGGTAAGTAAGCTTGAAAATTCACTATTTCAAAACTAAAGTCAGCAAGAGAAATGAGAAAAGAGTGGAAAGCTGCAACATCTTCTTCCTCTGAGGGTGCCAGGACCTATGGAGCTGGCTCCTGACCAGGCCTGAGCTG
Organism: Pedionomus torquatus; assembly: GCA_013398155.1. Lineage (NCBI taxonomy): Eukaryota > Metazoa > Chordata > Aves > Charadriiformes > Pedionomidae > Pedionomus > Pedionomus torquatus. Next base: position 218,798 of record VZRU01000532.1, read on the forward strand.
GCAGCTGGCACAGCACAGAAGGCAATCAATCTCCTTTCTTCTCCTAACCTGAAGCTGTTTAGCAGCCAATCCAACCCACTCACAAGGCAGAGGCAGCCTGGGGAATATGTTCTGGCTTAGGGGCAAGCAGACAAATCCGATGTACCCTATTCTTAATCTTCCATCTCTCATTCATGTTTCTCCTCCCCGTATCCCTTTATCTGTGTCCACATACTCCCTGTGCATGAGGAAATGTAAGGACAGCTCTGTTGCCTGAGCATCTTCTCCTGTAGGAGGAGCTTCCTGTATACACACAAAGTTGCTGACAGGACCCTTTGCAACATTGCACACAGGGATCTTTAGTGAATTGGGAATAACTCACATTCATGGATGTTTTGATTTATCTCTGGCAAAGTTGACAGAACTCTAGGATTTTCTGGTTTCTCACCCAACAAAATGTTAGGTTTCTTCCTTAGCCCATATTTTCATAAGTACTTATGCTAATTTACATCTGCTATGGGTTGAGCTTGGATGCTTTCAGCTGCTGGCTAAAGATTCAAAGTGCCCATTTCCTTTCTTTGCAGCCCTGCTCCCTACTTAGAAGTTAATTCAGACCTAACTGAAAGGAAGTCAGTGCCCTGCCAGTGCTATTTCAGGTTTAAGGGTGTTCAGAATATAAACCCAGACCTGGATCCAAATTTCATAAATAGCTTCCATCCTTTTAATTGGCTAAATCATAACCTTGGATCCAAAAACCCACAACAATTTCCCATTATCCAAAAGGGATTTTATTGAAACATTACAAACCTTGCTCTTGGTATATTTTGGCAAAGAGAATAAAGTGAAAATTCAACCAGTGAATAATTTGTTGTGGGATAGAGAAAGCAGGATGCTGGCCGACAAATCCTTCAGAAATCTTGACATGTAAACAGGATTTCTATTGCAACAGGTATGTGGGGGTGGAAAATTAGGTCAGATGAGTTTGCCTCCTTCTGTGTGCAATTGCTGCTGACAGACATGTGTCCCCCTAAAGTGCAAGGGAGCCAGATACTGCTCCACTATTGATCTGAGTCTCAGGACTGCAACAAAATTATCTATTGCCTCAAGCAGTTTTATGTCATGGTTCACTTTTAGGCATTGTTCCAGCTTTTTATGGACATAACTGCTCTGAAAACACCAATAAAATATGGGAATTTCAAACTAGTGGTTTTTGTGGAAATCGCTGTATGGAGTGTAATATGATGCCCTTATCATTCTTCCCCTTCTGTATCAAGGTTTTATGCCCTTTTTTCATCATGTTGATTCTTAGGTTTGTATAGAATATCCATGTAACTTACCAATATTTTTATTTTGGTTTAAGTTCATGTATTCAATTACCTTATTATCAGTAAAGACAATAGCTAACAATAGAATATATTCTTCCAGTTAATGAGTTCTCACAGGATTTCCTGCTTCTCATTTTTCCCACTATTTCAAGGTATTATGATGCAGCTATATTTAGCTCAGCTTTACTACCTCAGTGCCTTCCTGCACCTGCCAGCAGAACAATTAAGAAAATCATAAACATAAGATGAGGAAATAAAAGGAAAAATAAAAGTAGAAGTTATCAACTATATTGCAGGGCTCATACTGAACATCTTTGTTTTTATTGTAATTCTACCTTGGTCTACATTATTACTACATAATATAAATAGATCCCATAAGTACAAGGAAAAGGCCCATAGAAAAAAGGCACAAATAAAACAGCTGATAAGTGATAGCATCTAAGATTATTTTGTCTTCTAGAAGCATGTCTCTCTTGGCTGTAAGAAAAGCTACAGATACTAGCTCATGCATATAATTTCAAATGTTTAAATCAAGATGAAATTTAAATTCTATTTCCAAATGCGTCTTCTTCAAAGCACAAGGTCAATGATCCCACATACTCAGTTAGAAGACACCTAGAACTACTCAACGGGAAAAATAGTTCAAGTAAGGGTCAAAACCATCCCCAGCTGCTGGGATTTCAAAAGTGAATTCTTCTTTTGAGGTGAGGTGCCTGGCAGCAAGAGGGAAAAGTGGGGAAAGAAACAACTTCTCATTGGTAGACTGGCTCTGTATTCCTTCAACAGACCTGCAGGTGGTGCTACATAAGAAGTAGATGACCTGCCAAACAGTAAAGATTCAGTCCAAAAACCTAGACAAACTTGTTAAAGGGGTTTAATGAATGCAGGGTTGAAAATGGGACAATAGTGAACTCTCACCACAGATGAAGAAAACTGTGAAACTTTAGGAAGTTTTGGCCAGAAGATTGTATCATCTTATGATTGCTTTTTACTCAGTGCCGATGAGGCTATGCTGAGCATAATCTGTCTAATTTTGCTCTCTTCTCAGATGAAGTGGGGTATGAAAAAACTCATTAGGGTCCAGCAAAAAGCTATTAAGATGACCACGTGTGGGCTACTACAGATATGAAGAGAATTTCATCTGCATAGAACTTGGAGAAAACACCAGACAAAAGCACAACTGTCCTGATCTACTTTCGCTATTTGCTCTGCTCCACATAAGTTATACTTCAGGGCATCCGAGAGTCCCTTCCAACCAGTGACTTTATCTGGCCATGATGCAGGTGGCCTTGACCTTAGGTCTTTGATGGTCTCAGCTTATTTGAGGGCGTAGCTCCTGGGTTTTTCTCAATGAAGTGCTGTTACCTACACTCCAAACATCCCATTGGATATTGGTCAACAAGTAACCCTATTCAAGGAGCATGGAGACAGGAGAGGGAAGGAAAAGAGAGAGTGAGTGACAGAGCAAGAAGGCATCAAAGCTGAAACCTATCCTGTGTTTTCACTTCCTAGAATTTCCTGGGATGAAATGCAAATGGAGAACCTGGAAGAGGAATCTGAACCATCTGACACCCTGTCCCATTGCAGCTTGGACTGTTCTTCAAAGTGAGCAGTATTAATCACTGCCTGACTGACACTTCCATGACTAAATTCCAATATAAGCATCATTTAAGGAGCATGAAAATACCCCCAAGTTGCTAGTCAGTGGAAGATTCATAGGTGAAAATCCTTAAAGGCTGATGACAGATATATCATCAGTGGAAAGAATGGAATACTGTAGTTAAAGGGGAAGATGTAATTTTTACATTTGTATTTGTAAGGGTAGTGGCAATTAAGTGGGAGGGGTTTAGACAGATGAGAGAGAAAGAATAATGAACAGAGAAAGCTGGAGGGAAAGAGGCAATAAAGTATTGCTAAATCTGAAGAAAAAGTGAGATAAAAAAAAAAGAGACTAAAACTTCAGTATCATTGGCAGAGAAAACAGAAGAGAATGACAGTAAGGAAAGTAGAAAAGTAGAGCGATCCCCCTGGATCTGGACAGATTCTTTAAAGAAAAAACAGTGTTCTTTGCAGAAACAGTGGAGACCATAAGATGCTTTCTGTAATAGAGGCTAAAGGCATTGAGGCATGAAAGACTTCAAATATCATCCTGCCAAGAGGCAATGCTTGACTGAAGAATGGCAGAGTAAAAACAGGCAAGAATGAAGTTAGAGTTCTGTAATTCCACATGGTCATGGGATTTTTTTCCAAAAGTGTACAGCAACACAAGAGTAGAAGCAAAGAAAGAAAATGTTTGAAGATGAGCCAGCAATAGAGATTAGTGAAACAGACAGTGTAAGAGATGAGATGGGCAGGCAGACCTGAAGTCATGCCAAAGTGGAGCAAAAAAATGTTCAAAAACATCTTGACAATGAAATCAGTAGAGGAAAGAACAAGGAATAGAAGACAAACAGGGGCATTTAAATCTTGGAGAGCACTCAGACACTGCCTGAACATTATTCCAGACCAATGACCTGAAGGTGGGTTCATTTCCCTTCTCAGTCAGTCTTTAACTGGTTTGCTAAATCTGCCAGGACAGAGATCTGCTTTATTCTAACTGAAGTACTGGGATGAAAATGAAGTGAGACACAGTCAAAAGATGGTCCTGCAAAACTACCTATTTCTCTGATTTAAACTGCTGTAAGAGGTCTGGATTTGAAATGGTGATTTAAGACGTGACAAAAGATCAGACACTGCTGCAACTACAGTGTGGTATAAGATTCCCAAGTTATTTATTAATTAGCCAGCTCTGGAATTGCAAGTCTGGTTTCAACATCAGAATTTACCATTACCATAAAACCCAAGTATAAGACTTACTATCATGGAAATTTGCATATGCTGCCTTTACCCATGCCAAAGCAATTCAGCTATTATGAGTATCATAGTGATGTGATAACCAATGGCGTTAGAGGGAAGATGTTTGGTATCCTGTCACTAATCCCATGACACCTACTGTAAAAGCATTAATTTAAAAATAATGAAATGAGGAAGAAATCACAGAAGTGTTAAAAGATCTTTTGTTTCTTATTATATTAATTATAACTTAATCACTGGCTGTAAAATCAAAACTCTGGAGCTGGACAAAACTCCAGAGCTGGACAAAACTCCAAAGTCTCTCTCCAAGTGCAGAGCCAGTGTTCCAGCGCCAGCCATTGCACATATTCATCTCACCACATTCCACCCAAAAGTAGAATCCAGTCACTTTACCGAAAATCTTAATTTCAAGTGAAATAGATGTATATTTTTATATATTAAGTTTTAACTGTTCACAACCACAAATTCCCAGATGGTAAGCAGTTGGGAATGAAAAAGGAAAAATTGCAAAGCATGGAAAAAATGCTCTCTGGTGGAGCTAAAAAAATTATAGGAACTGGCTTGCCTTTGCTATATTTCTTCCAAGATGTAAAAGGAAGCCAATCGATGGCTGCTTGCCATTTGTCATAACCAATTTCAAATATGCCTCCTCGTTACCTTGTTTTCATCTATTTCCTTTATTCCTCTTTAACTTCTTATCTTCATTAGAACTCTCTATTTCTTCTAAAAAGCTGTTACTGCAGAAACGTTTTACAGCATTTAGTATGTCACTGGAATATTATAAGCTTGGGCCTAATTCAGGGCTCTGCCGTAGCTATGCAGCACATGCTGTTATAAACAGGACAGAATTTGGCCCTTTCATTCAAAGGGCCTAAGCATTCTGAACTGTGAGTGTTAAAGATACTGTAACTGTCAGATTATAGAAAACCAGTTCTCTAGCATTAGTATTCAGAATTATATAAGTTTTTGTCAACCACACTTTTGACACAGAAATCTTAGAAGACTCTTGCTAACCATTATCATTTTTTTTTTATTTATTTAACTTAATTAACCTATTCAGGTGCCAAACAGGAGGCATCCAAGATAATAAATAAAGTATTCTTCCTGGCCTCCAGATGCATTTCCTAAAGGGCACACGTTTCCTATGGCTCCTATATCATACCTGCCAGGCCCTTCTGTGTATTTCAGGTACCCTAAGGAATTTCAGCAGGGACAAGACATTTATGTTTAGGTAAATGAATTGTGCCCTGATCACAGCTCTGCACTGAGTTTTGAGAGCTATTCAGTTCATCAGACATCAGTGTTTTATCCTCCAATTGCAGAGCTACTATGACTGCAACCTTCACCAGCAATGCAGAGGTCCAAATTTGAAAATCCAAACTACTATATGCAAAAGACTTCACAAAATTACACACAGGAACTTTTTAATAAGTACATTATTATACGGAAACACTTAAAGTTTATTCCAGCCCTTACAGCAAATGGATTGAATTCTGCATATACCCTTGTACAAACAGGATAAAGCTCCCTTTTCTCACCCTGTAGGGCAAAGGATATTGGATCTTAAGGCCATAATATCTCTGTGCATAGAAAGCTTATTACAAACCCTGGGTCTGAGCCAGACATACATATATTTTAGGGAAATCATTCATTTGGAGAAAAAAGAAGGAATGATATCCCTCTCAGATTGAAGTTATAGGTTCTGAGTTTTTTTGTTTTCCTTTTCTTTTAATGAAAAGCAGCTGTTCAAATGTGCTCAGAAGGTAGAATGCTGAATAAGCTCCAGTGCATGGGATTATTGGGCAAGGATCTGGGGACAAGGTCTAAGGGGAGATATAAATAAATAAATAGGTAACACAGCTCCTATTGTTGTCAGTAAGGGATGATGGCTCAGCAAATCTAAAAATCAGCAAAGTTTGATTTAGATGTCTAGATTATGAATTAGGTCACATTTGAGGTACTGTCCACAGACAGTAATAACCTATGAATAGAAATAACCTATGTAGCTGTTCTAATCTGATTTCTCACCTGGGTTATTGATTCCTGATGATAATAATTCTGATTGCATGACACTGTTGTTACACCCTTCATTGTAGAAAGGAAAAAATCCACCACACTATCATACAGATATTAGTGGTAAATTTATTTCCAAGGCTTTCTTTTTCTTTTTCTTTTTTTTTTTTTTTCCGGAAAATCCATCTCAAAGATATGGATGCAACAGAATGGAGCCCTTTTATCAGACATCAATGTTGGTCTTCTCAAGTGTATGTCACAACAACGTAACTTTAAATTAGAATGTCTTTTGTTGAAGCTGAAAAGACATTTCAGTAACTGAGAAAATAATGCAGACTGGCTCAAGATATCTTAATAAGTTTTATTACATTAACACCAGTGTACTCTGTACGAGTTTAACCCAAACTTCTTATGCAGCCATCTTTGGTGCTACTTACTGACTTCTGTGTATGTACGCTAGTACCCTCTACTGGTCATAAATTTACTCCGGTGCTCAAATAGCCTGAGAAGGCAGAGGCAACAGTTAATAGACATCTGAATGATGAATACTTCTTCTCTTTTTCCTTTCTTCTGTTTTGATGAAGAGGTCATGATCTCTGTTCCAGTTATATGCATGACATTACTTGGTAATGTGAGGTGGTTTCTATCTGTCCTACAGTTCATTAAAAGCACACATTTTACGTACATGAATAGTGGAGTCAACAATAGCCAGCACTGCTGGAAAAGACATAAATACTGCTCAGCTAATCATAAGGAAAATATGGCATATATAACAGCTCTTTGTTCTCTACATTCTTGCTGTCATCTTTTGTGCTGTTTTCAAGAACGTCAGATGTGAATTGATTTGCAACATCTTTCATCGAGGGAAGCAGAACTACTTAAAATTCCACAGCAGCATTGATGGTGCCCTGACAATAGTAAATTCAATTTGAGTTTAATTACAGTTGAAGAATAAAGTAATAGTAACAAAAACAATCCAAAAAGAAAATATGGTTAAAGGGAACACTGTAGATAAGAAACCACAATTTCTCAAAAAGCATACAAAGCAATTGTTCATATAAAGAATCTAATATGCCACTTGGAATAGTTCGGCAAAGTTATAGCAAATCATGTAATCACTGGATGACGCTGAAAAAACCTACCTCTCTCAATACAGGAACTTATAATCTTAAATACTCCTATATATATGTATTACAAAACAATTCCTAGTTGAAGTGGGATAGAACTTAGTTTTAATGATTTCTTAACACTAACTGATAAATAAAGCTATTTCAAACTACTGTTTCCAAAGAATGGAAAAAGAAGAGATTATTATTCTCTTGAGACTTTGAAATGTCCATGCCAATATTTCTATTTTGACCACTAAGTAGGATGCTAAATTTCAGTAATATTTAACATAGTCTGCTACTGTGCACAGATCCTACAGTTTCCCATGGCTGAGACCCTCTAAAAAGAAGACTTTCTGCTTTTGCAATGGCACACAGAGATAAGCTTTTGAAGCAAGATGTTGATAGGGCTTTTCAGTGTCAATGCCAGAAGATTCTTAAAGTTTGTCACTAGAGCATAGCCGCCTCACCAGACACTGATGCCATCGGCTTCAGCTGAGCACAGTAAAGTTTCAACACTATAAAAACCTGCTGTAGGTGGCAGAATAGCCAGGCTGGAATATTATTTTGTTTGGGGGTTGTTTTTTTGTTTTGTTTTGTTTATTTGTTTGGTGTTTATAGACTGTAATTTTGAATGAAGGTAATAAATCCAGAAACTTTTTTGGTTTGGGTTATTTTTATTGGCAAATTTTCTATATAATACCAAAGCTTTTAAAGAGACTTTCCTTATTATTTCTAAGCATTGATTACCCATGGACTTTCTCTCCCTTTTTTTTCTTACTTGGCTTTGTTACAAAGGATTACAAGTTTTATACACCAGGGAAACCTTTGAACAGTAACAACAAATTAAGAGACCAGACAATTTATTCTGAATGTTTTCTTTTTCAATTGTAATACAAGAATGATATTTCCAAAAGAATAAAAAAGAACTTTTTGTTTTCTCTTGAAAAATGCTAAATGGTTTCTAACACCTCTTCTTATACAACTATAAATGGAAATGATCACAACCGATTTCCTCAACCTAGTTCTTTAAGAATTCTTAAATAATCCCTATTTGCATGTCCATCTGTTTTTCCATTTTCTTATCCTCTCTCCTTAACCAGTAATCTATTAAATTTTTAAGCTACTTAAAAAATATCTTAGAGATAGATGAAAAATCCAAGATATATATGTTCTTATTTTTAACATGAGAATAAGATGGCAAGATTAGAGGTCTCCATCCATGTTCCCTCTTATGGAACAGAGGAGGCACAGTGGTGACTGGTGGGAAGTAGTGGTTGGTATATCAGTCAGGAACGTGCATCTCTCAATTACTGGCTTGACACTCTGTCTTCTACTCATTTAGAAAGCCGAGAAATATGCTTAGGGGTTATGGTACGAAGTGGAAAGTATTGTGGGGGTAGTCGCCAGGATCACATGAGGAAGCTGAGTGTTGTGTTGCAGACTCTAGGAGAAGTAGGGAGAAAGACTGCTACAAAGGAAGGAGGGTGCCAGAAGGGAACCAGGTTTCCTTAGTTCTGCTACTCAAGTCATCACTGGAGGGTACTTCTAGTTGCTTGTTCATGTTTTGCTTGCTTTTTCAATTAGCCTGACTTGATCACGTTTATTTCCAAGAATGAACTAAAGATTAGGAATCATCTTGTTCTCTTTTATTTCCACTTTTGCCTCATTGGATTCCCCCTTAGACCAGTGGGTAGGTTACATTATAAGGGACAACCATTTCATGTGAGATGGAGAAATGACCTTTTCCCACTTCTTTCTGTCTAGAGATGGCCAGACACAGAAATTTATCAGCAGCTTTTCTTTCTCAGACATCATAGTGTTGATTTATTCATACAATTTTATTTTCAGCTTTGTGAAGCAAAGTTTACACTGTGCATAAGGATTCAGTGCCTGGATATCAGGCTGCTGAGGTGACAACAGCAACAACCTTTCTTAGATGGAATAGAAGGGACACTTTTCTAGAAGTAAACAGAGAAAATAAAGCTAGAAAATACACTGGGAGGGATTTTCATTCAATCTGCAGTCCAAATCTAAGCCAAATATACTTAAATTGTTGTTTAAAAAATTGGCTTGTTAAATTGGTCTCAAAAGCTTTTGGTTATAGAGATCCCATTCCATGTCCTGAAGCAATCTATGCTACTATATAGGTTATGTTATTTAGGGTAGAAGAACTGAATATTCTTCATTGCTTTCATGTGGTTTAGAATTTAGAACTTCAGAATTTTGAGTCTTTGCTTAAGTCTTATGTGGGATACTTAATACCTTCAATGCTTCTACTAAAACAAAATGAAAACAGAACCAAAACAAACACACAGAAGGGAAACACTTTAATACAGGTAAGAGCAAAAAATAACATAAAAGTAAAAAGGACAAGGACAATATTTGAATTACTATCTGATGGAAATTACTTCCAGGAATATTTCTGTCAAGTGCTTTAAATTCTAAATAGTGCTGCCATTGTGGGCATTTTTTGTGCCAAAATTGTGTATCTACAACTGTGTATTTCACAAACACGTAAGAAACTTACAAACTTAATTAGATCAAGAGTGCTAAATGAAAATCAAATTGCAACTATGAATGCCAGGAAACAACTTCAGATACAGATCATGTTGGCATGATTCATTTGACAAGCTACCTAATTTAAGTAACTATTGCTATGTTGCGAAAGTAATTTTAAAGAAAATGCAGAGTTGCTAGTTACAGTCGCCTTAGGGAAAACATATATGAGTAATGTTGTCTTCATACTCCTACTCACTCTGCCCTTTGTGAAAATATTTACATTGCCTGTTTTGCAGTCTTGGTTCACATATTGTATTGTTACTGCATTTTTTTGAAAATTACATATTTTACACAAGATGTGAAACATACACACTTTTTGATAAAAACTTACATAAACATATACACACATACATATGTAGATATGTATTTACACAAGGGAAGAAAAAAAAGGGAATGTGAGTTACCAAAGCAAAGATAATCAGCTTTTCTGGTTTATGCAATAGAAACAATTGAACAATAAAAGCACATTTTATACTGAGGTCTTAGCCAGCTGTTTTCTATGAATGAATGTCTGAATCATGCAGAACTGTAGAAAATTCAAATAGCTCCTATAAACCATCATGTGCAAAACTAGTCCAGATTACAAGTGTGGAAGGTTTGACTTGACTGCTGTACATACTCTATATACCCATCTTACAACATCCACTTTGAGATTAATTTGTTTCTTTTCATATGTTTGTATTCTATTTGCTACTTATCTCTTTACCATGTCTCCCATGAAAGCCATTTTGCTTTGGTTTCAAGTGCTGCTTTGAATTAATGTAAGCAGACATACAGAAGTTAAGATTTTAACACTTAACAATATTACAGTTTTGCATACAACAAAGGAGGTTTCTTTGCCATCGTACATACTGGTGATATACAGGTCTAAACTCCCTGTTGGTAGACTATCAAGGGGGAAATACAGAGGCTGCTAGTTTTAGAACCCACAGCACATTAGAAACCATTATTTAGGGGAAAATAAATAAATAATAATAAAAAAAACATTAACTTCATTTAAGTAATAATATTTGTATAATCAGCATGCTGAAGTATCTCAGACTCTGTATCATCTATTGTGTGGGGCCGAAGGTCCCTTTCCTTTTAGCTGGGTCAAAAAGCTAGAGACCATCTCTGCAACATGCCTTCTTTCTTGATGAAAACTGTCCCAAAGGGAATTAAGGTCACATCTTGAATAGAAGCATAAATAAAAATGGAAAAAAAAAACAAAGAGAGAAACAGCACTTACAGACCTGCTTTTATGTCCAGAAAATAGATAAAAGTTAACATGATTGCCCCTCTCTGGCAAATTAATCCTGTTGGAGGAGACCCCTGCAGCATAAAGGTCTTAGGTTGTGAAGGCTGTAAGTCTATCTGCCGGGGGGACATGTACCCAGACCATCCAGTCTTTAACAGGGTTGTATAAATTTGGAAACTGTAGTTATGTTAGCATAGTGCTGGGCATGAGCTAACACGTACACAGGATTTTAAATCCAGGTTATTGCATCTAGCTGTCCTAGAACATGGGTGAAACATGCACAACTGCCTCCAGCTGCTCACGTACCTACCTGTATGTGAATAAATACATTTCAGTGAAGGAGGGGAAAAAGAAGGAGAACACACACTTTGTAGCAAAATATGGCTGCAACCAATTTACTTGGATTGGCAGACTCCCATTTGAAAATAGCTACCTAGCCAGGTCATTAGTCTGGACAGAAAAATATTTGGACACCAGGCTAAGACCAGAAGCCTCCAGGGAGCCAGTGTTGCCACAGAACCAAGCCCCACAAAAGTGATGCCACCAAAACCTGCTTCTCATTAAAACCACACATAATTCCATGCTGCCTGTTTCTACTATTCTTAGGAAAATAGATTAATATATTTAAAACATCCCTATCTTGCCTCTCTTTCAAAAAACCCTGTATCCTTGAATAGATAAAATTTAATGTTTGATCTAGGTTCACCCATTCTGGACTTTCATCTCAGTCTTACTCCTCCTTCTAGGAAAACATTTGGCAGAAAAGTCACTACTATGTGCTTAATATAACAGAGTGAGATTGGCAGAATTTGATTCTTTCTGGTTTTCATTTTATTTTCACATTTTGCTTTTGACAACATCTAACTCTGCAGATAATCAGTGTTTTGTGGTGTTCCATGGTCCTAAATATCATCTGGGAAAGACATGCCTCTGACAGCACTAGCCAAACTGAAAAGTTATGTAAACTTCAAAGTCTGCACATGAAGAAGGGAAGGGCGGTGCAGGACAGGACAGGTTAGGGCAAGGCAGGGCAAGGCATACTCTGTTCTTTAATATTAGCTAAATTAGGTATTTATTTCAAATATTATCATGATATGCCTTCTACCTTTCATTTGCTACATCATAACCTACATTGCTTGCTTAGCTTCCTTCATATGGAATGCGTTCTTATTGGGGAAAAAAAAAAAAAAAAAAAAAAAAAAAAAAAAAAAAAAAAGAGAGAATTAGCATGTTTATGGCTGTGAATCTGACTTACTTAAGTGGCTGATAATTGTGCCACTAACTTGAGTGGATACAGGGCCAGGCCCTTGTGTACATGTGCTTTCACTGCATTTAAATGGTAAGTGAGTGTCTGTAAATGCCATCTATAAAGTTATTCTGAGGGCATTTCAGGATGTTGTGTCACACTATTGCTTATAAATTGGTGCAAAAGTTAAACTGCAAGAGTAACAACATCAGGAAACAGTAGTAACGTGTGCCTAATAAAATCCAGACTGCATTCTAGGGAACTGCTTTTTCTTTGTGAGATCAGTCTTTCCTCACAAGAAAACTGAAAAAACACAAAGCAGCCTAACCACAATGCAGTGCTCAAGGAAGTTATAACACATGGAGTTCATATATCTTGGAAAAAAGCAAAGTGTAATTCCACAACTCTGTGTATCCCTTCTAGGTAATTTAACTGTCTGATGATCAAAGAGTGACATCATAAAACATTAAGATGGTTGGTTGCTTTCTAGGTAGTTTATTTCTGGCATATTACCTCTAGATATTTGGGTGAAAAAGATACTGTCCTGAAATCAGATTTTAAGCCATTCCCCCAACTATTCTATTACAGTGATTTGTTACTTTCTGTGGGATAATTACTTTTTCTTTACCTTCCATGTTGCTCCATGTAAATTTTAAAGCCATCCTTGATCTAAAAGCAGACAGACAGAGAGGTCATTTCATTTGGATTAAGAACAGCCCTGAGGGGAAGGGCTTGGGTGGATGAGAAGCTCAACATGAGCTGTCAATGTGCACTGGCAGCCCAGAAAGCCAACCTCATCCTGGGCTGCATCAAAAGAAGCGTGGCCAGCAGATCAAGGGAGGTGATTCTGCCCCTCTACTCCACTCTAGTGAGACCCCCACCTGGAGGACTATGTCTAGCTCTGGAGTTCTTGCACAGGAGGGACGTGGACCTGTTGGAATGAGTCCAGAGGAAGGCCACATAAATGATCAGGAGACTGAAGCACCTCTCCTATGAAGACAGGCTGAGAGTTGGACTTGTTCAGCCTGTACAAGGCTCCAGGTAGACTTCATAGCATCTTTCCACTATCTGAAGACAGCCTACAGGAGAGTTGAAGAGGCACTCTTTGTCAGGGAGTACAGTAATAGGATAAAGAATAATGGTTACGAATTGAAAGAGGGGAGATTTAGATTAGATATTAGAAAGAAATGATTTGCTGTGAGGGTGGTGAGACACTGCAACAGGTTGCTCAGAGGAGCTGTGGATGCCCCATCCCTGGAAGTGTTCAAGACCAGTCTGGATGGGGTTTTGAGTAACCTGCTCTAGTGGGAGGTGTCCCTGCCCATGGTAGGGGGTTTGGAATGTGATGATCTTTAAGGTCTCTTGCAACACAATCCATTCTATGATTCTATGATTTGTTTAAATCAAAATAGTCTTATTTTGCACATATTGTAGATTCTTGCCACAATTAGTAACCCAATGCAGTGGGACCCCAAATCTTTATCTACACAGTTAAATAAAAAAGAAAAAAGAAAAAAAAAAAAGTTATAGGATTAATAATTATGCCAAGACCTGGATTCCATCCATTTTCAAACACTTGTCTAGGTCATGCACCACTTGAGCAGGGGCTCAGAGTATCCCTATTGTGCACATGAAAATGTGATCCTTAAAAATCTGTTACCATAAAGCATTGTTGTATAGCCCACCATCTCCAGATCCAGTGTATTCACAACACAAGAACAAGAGTTTGATCCATCACCTAAGCTGTCAAGCATGCAGAGAATACACCAAAAGCCATCCCCACCTCCATCCCCCACCTGTGGATTGGAGCACAATCTAAACTGGGGAATGAATATATGCTTTCATAAAAGTATTGTAGGGAAGGTGAGCCTAGATTGGAAAAGAAATTTAAAGATTTCACAGCATTGTCCAAATACTGGCAGAAGCAGAAACCATAGAAGAAAGGATGCACAATTCCAGTGTCTTATCATCCAACAGGAAACCATGAGAGAGTTAACTACTTGATGTATATCAAAAGCTGATTCAGTTCTTCCCCAGATTTCAGCCATGCTCAATATATACACAGTGACATCCTTAAACTTCACAATTCATGATACTCATCTTATATTTGGTTTCCATTAAATTTATGGACTATTCATCTTTCCTATGCTGCCATTCCCTTGACAAAAAGCATTAAATGTTAAAAAATCACAGCTGCACCTCCTGTCATTTGTCTTTTTCCTGTGCATGTGTTTGAAAGCAGCTTCCTCCACTATGCTTCTCCATTGCCCAATTTCCTCTCAGATAACATACAGTTCCTTAAGACATGAATCTGTACCTAACCAGAGAGAAAAAGGTAAAAGGAGGGGCCTGGACTGGATCCATCTGATCACTCATAATGTACAGATCTGTATTAAATGCTGAATTTAATCGCTGAGAACATTACACATTATGAGAACACTGCAACGTTAAGCAATAGAAAAATCCACAGGGAGGGGATCATTGAACAGATATATCATAAGCATGGGTCTGTTGACAAGATTAATCTTGCCAATTAGATCTAAACCATGTTCCTTTATTTAAAGAAGAAAACATGACAAAAACAGAAGATGGGAGCTATTCTATCATAACAGCCCCAAACCCCTACTGAAGATGAGGCAATTCTGGATGTACTGAAGTCATAATGAAATTTTTGTTGTCTTTAATAGGGACAAGATTTCACCAGCAAACGTTCAGAAATCTATGCAAGTTTAAAAAAAAATGAAAAAAAAAATCAAGACACTCAAGTGTCTTGCATTCTGAGTAATAAATAAGAGCAAGCAGTGATGCTAATCAGGTTTGTCTTTCTAAATTGCAGTGTTTGCTGGAATCCACAACGGAGACTGTTTAATCTAAGACTTTTATGATGCTCTTAATTACTTGGGGTTTGGTTTCAATTTTGGCTTTTTTCTCAAGGCTGTCAGTGCAGACTCAGCTGCAGTAGTAACGGGTGCAGACAGCTCCCTCACAGGATGAGGACTGATCTTTTCCATATCACAAAAATATTTGGTATGTTCTGAATATGAAAGAGCATGACTTTTGAGTTGTGTTTTATAATTCACTTAGCATCTTTTAACTTGTTCTCCCAAACAAAAGTTTTAGTCTTATTTCACAATAAAGAGTAAAGCAACAGAGAAGTTTAAACAAACACTGACACAGCTTCAAAACACTAGGTTTATAACAGTCGAATTGTGTCTGTAGAATGAAAAAAACCCAATACTTGACATGGCAGGGAAATGGACTTCTAAATCCAAGAAAAATACTGAGATTTTTCATAACGTTTTCTGTCCTGGTCTGTAGTAGCCAAAATCTTTATATTGCAGGTGGACTGTCATAGGCCTGCAGAGCCTTGGAGCCTTAATTGGTCTGAGAAGCCCCAGAATCAAAAAACCTGGCATGTTATCAAGTGAACTACAAGAAGCCAAGAAGGTTGGGGAGATCAGGCCTCCCAAAGCTTCCATGTTCTTGGCTCAGGAATATCCCTCCAGGTGGTCTAATGATGATGCTGAAGACTGGAGAGGAGGCTCTGCTAAGGAGCCAGGGAGAGAGATTTTAATCCATCAGACATGTCTACATTCCTGCAAACAGTTTCAGCAAATCAACATTTTCCAGTGAAGCAATATTCCATTAAAAAAATTGCATTTAGTTTGAATGCTGCTCTCATGCTACAATAAAAAAGCATACAGTAACTTAGTATTCTGCCTCTCTACATCTTTCTTCCACATTCCTATGTTCTTTTCCCAGTTTGTTTGTACACAACAAAATGTACTCTGGTTTTATAATCTGTTTATTCTATGTTCTGCTCTTCACCACCTTTTACTGGTTCACTGCTTCATTTATTGTTTTGCCTGAAAAAATTCTACAAACTTTGGATTTTTCTCCTGTTTTAGTAAGGTTCCAAGTTTCAGTATCCCTGTAGTACATTACTTCCTTACAGTATTGCCTTTACATTCAGTGCATTGTACAAAAATACCTGGTGTATTAATTAGGGTTGCAAGATAGTCTAGTGGACTATCTAGCTAACTAAATTAGCATTCAAGGAAACATGTTCATTTCTTTACACTGTGACTGGCCTGGTATGCATCTTGGACTTTGGACATCTGTAAAATGGAAATACCAAACATTTTATAAAAAACTTTGACTTATGGAAGAAAAGTAGTATATAATACATATTTGTGGATGAAAAGTAATAGTTTTAAAAATTTATTATTTCATATTTTCATAATAAATACATTATTGGTCTTTATCCTGTGCTTCATGAAACTTTGAAATGATTTATGAATACTAAATCTATTGCTGCCTGTCCAAAATTGCTTTCCAGCTCTCTGAACCTCAATGAGAAATATATGAAGATTTTGAAACAGGAAAAAAAACTCTGAATAGGAGAAGGAACAATAATGTGTTAAATAATTTACAGCTTCCTTCCAACAATTGAAGGTAGCTTAAAAATGTAGAGAAGATCATTTAATACCTACATCTTAGACATTGCATTCCTGTTAAAATTAAAGACAGCCATGCATCTAAAACTAAATAAAATCACTTAAGAAAGAGAAGCCACTTTCAAATGTTGGCAGGGTAAAACTCCTAATCCAGAATGTTGTCCAGTTCTCAGAAGGGCTGAGGAACAAAGATTTCCATAGTTCAAAGTGGAAATGAACCTTAGAATACTGGGTTTAACATTTATCTGAACACCTAAATGTGACTTAAAGGGTTTGGCCAAATTATTTTCCCTTCTGAAGACACTACAGCACATCTAACTTCTCATAATATATTTTAAATTTCCAGTGACTATTTGATCCCTCAGAGACAACATGATACTTATTTCAGTCACGCTACTACTAGCCACTCCTGCCCCAAGCGAGAGTCTTTGATATCAGGTCAAAACTCATCAATTCTTTATCATTCTTCCTTAAAGATGGTGTTAATTAGAAAGAAGTAGTTCTTATGAAAATCGTAAAATACTGTGAGCCCATTTTGCAACAGTCATTCTTTATAACTGACTTCTATACTTGATAGGCACAATGCATGAAGTTATCTTTCTTCAAGTCTAAAACTTACCGTCCGAAAGGCAAACCATTGAGTTACTTCCTTCCTGTCATAGATGACCATGTCAACTAGAAAAAAAATCAAGGCAAAAGCAAATAGGGCAACAAAAGCTGAACAGATGCAAACACCCACATTGGTTGTAGCTGCTACACACTGGATTCACTTTCCTGAACTGGTTGTCTCCAGCCATTACTCCAGAAGTCTAGTAATCTCTTGTGTAGTGTCTCAGGCAGCCAAGGGAGGCTCAGACAGAGGTTAGGTATGTAGGTCTAGGCAAATGATTCAGCATACTCTACAGTGAGAAAACCAGAGCAATACAGCATAGAATGGGAAAGGGTCTACAAGATGCACTTGACTGAGGCACCTAGAACTTGATTTTATTGTCCAGATTGACAGAGGACATTTAATGTGTAAAGTGGAGTTTGTCTTATCTAGCTAGGTATGCTGTTTGACATTTACAGCTAAGAATCATCTAGCTTCCTTTGAAAGAAATTGTGAGAAATAACACCTTAAGGATGTGATTTTAAAGGACACAGTGTCTAGATACTTCAACCTCTCTACATTGGCTATAAAAGGAGTCTGGACAATTGGCTTGTTTGTATCTAGACACCAGTGCTATAAATGGATTAATCTGGATTTTGCAACTTGACTCTTAATTCCTACTGACTTTAAGGGATACCTGGTGTCTAAGAAACTCAAGATACAGCTGTGTGCACCAAGTTTTTGTAAATGAAGATATTCCATAGTCATTAGTGCAGTTATTCATGGCATTTATGCATTCCATGTTCAATATACCTTCATTACCAGAGCAGTGTTTTTCTGCAAAATAGGAAGAGTTAAAATCCTTGATCTCTTGCTGCTGTTTGGATTTTCAGAAGTAAAGATGGAAGTTAGAGCTTTTTATTAGTTCATTTTTTAATTTTTGATATGAAGAATCTTAAACTAGCTTATGCACCTCCCTAGTCTTTGCCTTTAATAGTACTGGCTTTTGGGGTGATTACTGGTGTTTGCCTATTCCAGCATGATGAATGATGCTCTTTAAATGTATAGCATTCTGAAATGATTCACCTGCTAGCTGAGACATAGAAATGCTTTATTCTAGATGTAAATCCAAGGCCAGAAAAAACTTGCCAGCTCAGACCTCAGCTTTAGAGTTCAATACTGGCTGACCAAGTTCTTTTGGAGGGTGTAAGATTTGATATCAGATTTACTTATCTGAAGCTGATGTTACATGGATTTTCTGATTTAGCAGTGTGATAAAAATGTGGTGAAAACACAATACACTTCAAGTACAATATTAATGTGATTCCTCTTGTCTGTCTTGGTACTATGTTCACTGTCATGACACAAGGTGTTCCCAGTTGCCAAGAAGGAATACATGGATTGAAGCCAGCTCAAGCCCATTCCTCACTTAAAAATTCTTTTGGTAGCTTTGTAGTTTTTATACTCTTTGTTAGGCTGGGCCAGGCATGTAATCCCTCCATGCTGGTATGTCTAAATCAGGGAGACATTCACACTCTTTTAATGAACTCAGAGACCTTGATCTATTCAGCTATTGATGGCTGTTTACCTAAGCCAAAGGCCAACCTCGAGCCCTATTTTCTGTTGATATGAGTCAGCTTCTTTGCTGTAATCAGTCACACCCTGGGTTACTCCCTGTGCTTCACTGGCACAAGGTCCTTGGCCTTCTCCTTTGAGCTTTCTTTCATTTTAGGGGTTTATTGGTCAATCACACTCAGGAAGATGGTTTAAAAGCTTTTTTCTGTTATTGTGTCAGCTGCTATAGATGTTGAAATGCAGCAATACCAGAAAACTCCTTCTTTGTTCCAGCTGCAACTTAGTGTGTGCCAGGAGGAAGCAATTCAGCACATCAAGTGGGCTTCACTGCTTGCCTCATTGACCGAACTGCCGCTGTAAAGAGGCATGACTTAAATTAAACAGATGTATCTTCATTAACCTTAGGGTTAATTCTGTACCCTTGTCAAAGAGCCAGTGCAATGCTCCTGGTTTGCCAAGGCTCTGCAGTTTTTGACAAAATTTTCACATTCACCAAGTGCAGGAAAGTTGTTCTTCCGTGCAGTCCTGAAACAAGCTGGCACAAGAGAAGTTTATCAGTAAGCCCAAAGAGACAGAAGGCAATATTCCAGCCCATAACTGGAATCCTCAGTTTACCTGATTAACTATTTACAGTGCAGCTGGTATGCTTGAGGAAGCTGGATTCTCTACTCTTTCATTAGGGGAAATCATGTTCACTTAAGCATTATGAGGCTGCAATTTACTTTTAATACAAGCCTGTTACAAAGTAGCTATGCTCTTACTATTTAGAAAAAAACTCAAGTGACCATTTAGGGGGTTTACAGCATTTTTAGCTAAAAATGATGTTATCATTCCCCATCATAGCGTGATGATTTCCATTTGCTTGTCAAAGGTATTTTAAATCTTTCAAATGTCTGAAGGCATGGGTAAAACTCTCAGGACACATCTGTAAGTTCAAAAAGCCACAGTGAAATCAAACTAGTAATAAATGCTCCTTGACTGATATCTTCAATGCCAAATTGTATTCTGGAAGCATTTTTATAACCAAATTCTGAACTCTGAAATAGAGGTTTATAACGGAAACAATTACAAAAGCAAGGCCAAATCCCTGCATCTGGATTCAATGGGAGCACTGTAAGGTTTGGATGTTCTACATGTATATCTGTACAAAAAAATGTTAAAAACCTCAGTAGCATAGATATGGTAATGTGAAAGTCTATGGAGGTATATGGTTTTTGTGTTGAGGAAAATAAGAAAGAGGTAGTAATAAGCAATCAATATTTTGAAATATTTTTACTTTTTATATAGGAAAAAATGTATTTTTTATTTTTCAAAATATTTTTTCTAAATACATTGATGTAGTACTTTAAACTCAACACTACATCTGTACTGATAGATTTAATCCCACTCCTAAAAATGATCTTTGGGTGTCATTTAGGGTATATTGTAGGAGAAAGCCTAGATTTTTGCTATGTCTATTAGAGCAGCTGCATACTATATATGCTTCTGTCATACCAGCAGGAAGACAGATCAAATGTGAGGACCTTCTAAGAAGTACCCCTTTGCAGTTTTTTTACTGCATGGGATTGATATGCAATGGGACTGTAGGCTGCTTGAATCAGGACTGCTCTTACAATGACAGCATCTTACAACTAACTGTGGATAAGTAAAGTGAAGTCAGTTAGCAAAGTGGCTACTCATTTTGCTCTTTGTTCCATACTTATAGAAATAATTTGCTTACATCTGGTATTACTAAATATATGCTTGTAATGTGTGCTACAAAAAAAAAAAAAGTAAAATTAAAAACAAAATCGTACATCATATAGAAATTCTGATTTCTGTTACTCTGGTCCATGGTCATTTAGCCATTCATATAATGCAGACTCGTCTAATGCTGTACTATTACAAACTGAATAAGGTGTAGCAAAACATAATCTAAATCTGGTTTATCTGCCCTGACTTGCTGAGCATTAGGAAAACATCTTTTCTCTTTGTTCACATTCTGTTATGTTATTTACATAGTTCCCATACAAAACAATCACTGCTGTTCATTCTGTAAGACAATATGTAAATAAATCAAAAAAGCTGTTAATTGCTAAAATTCTCTAACCTCTAAACCTAAACACTGGGTTTGCTCCTTTCAATTCAATTCTTATTGAGATGTTTGTGGCCTATAGGAATCTTCCATTCCATAGGAATCTGGATGGAGCAGGACATGTATCTCACAGAATCACTTTTCTGGGGTTTGTGCTTGCCAAAGTGTGATTAATTACCTGGCACCAACTATTCAAAGCTTATTTCAGTATGGCTACTTTTACTGCTAAGATAAATACATTCAGTGACAATGCTGCTGGGCATTCACTTCAGGATTTTATGTTTGTCTTCAGGCATGTAAAATCCAATCACTTTGGTGTGTTTCGCTGCTGGCCTTCGATGCAGAAATACACATGAGAGAATACAAACAAAGGTAGGAGAGGCACTTGTTTAAATCTAGGGAGTGTGTGCAAAAGCAGGGATGGATAAAAATTGGGAGTTAGAAAACGGTTTCTAACTTAATATACTGGAATGGCTGTCCAGTGAAACAAAGAGGGGAAAGATCTCTGATTGGTTTTCCAAATAATCTTTTTAAGCTTCTGAAAGAAGTTGTACATCAGGATAGCCTGTGTTAATAGGAAGCTGAGTTCATTGGCATAAGACACATGTGCTTGTTAGTGCAATACTGAGAAGTGATTGCAGTGTTTCAAGCATACATCAGGGAGAGTGTTAGCAACAGGTGTATCTTAAAGGGAAGCCCACTGCAAAGAGCTGAATATTTGATTCTAGGTTTCATTGGCAGAAGGAACTTGTGCAGCTGAGGATTGGATTGGCAGCAGACTTGCGAGGACCAAATTTGTTCTTCAATTTGAAAAGTTGTTCTTCAGTATAAAATGCACAACAGTGGCTGGATAGGTTAAAATTGAGGAAGTGGAGGAACAGTTCATAATTGGCAATGCCAAACAATACTTTGCAAACCGCAGTCACCCCAGTAAAGTGAAAGAGACTTCTGTGGACAATGTTAACTGCGCACTGCCACAGATCCTTTTTGCATTCCTGTTCTTTTTTAATACTTTAATAAACTTGAATTCTTGGCTAAGGAAAGAAAGCACATGAAGTAAGGTTCTCATCACCTCTTTTATTTTAGCTTTTCTTCTGAAAAGAGGGAACTATTTTTCTTGCTTTGGTTATTTCTTTAGCACACAACATAAAGAAGAAAATATGACTCTGTTACGTTTCATTTCATAGATGTGGAAGTAGCACAGAAAATGCTAGTTATAAAACAGTTATAAAATAACTGTTTCCATGTTATTACTCCCAGGTTATTAACAGTCTGATAGAAGTATCCTATGCAGCTGAAAGAAAAACTTCCTTTTCACACCATTTCACTGGGAAAATAGAAACAGAATGAGAGGAAAAAAGAGATAAAGGAAACAAAACCTGTTTCCTCCGGTGGTATCTCCCATTACAGATTGCAGCAGATTCCTTCAGTCATCCTTCTCATCACAGTACTCCTTTAAATAGTTTCATTTGTTACTGCTTTCAGACACCACATCATTTGCTGCCTCTTTGCTTTGTCATTTAGAGCACAAAGGTAATGCAGCACCGTATCTCTCAAGGTAACAAGAGGAATGAACTTGCCCCCTAGTTTTTAATCCAGATCACCCCTCAGATAAGCCAGGTACAAATGGGCTGCCCCAGTCTGGGGGAAGCCAAAATGCCTTGTATAACTGCAGCAGTGCAGATGACACTTAGTCCTGTGCTCAAAGGTCTCCGGATGCGAGTCAGTCTGGAGGTGCCTAATGGGCAGAAGTGTTAGTGCAGCGCTGTGCCCAAGCAAACAAACTCCATGGAAAGGCAGACATGGGATCAAGCTAACACAGCTACACAATCCCTGTCTGGAGCTGGCCTGCATCTGCAGCCAGTGGGCTCTCACCACCCACCAGACATACCCAAAGGCACCGGAAGCGAGGACTGTGTTGTGACATCTTTGTTTGCACTGGCAGAAGAAAATGGTTCTGTTTTGCCAATGCCAGCTGAGAGCCCACCAAGGCTGCAGTAAAGCCATTGATATGATCTATTATTAATTCCCTGCCTTCCCTCGTTGCCTGGGTTTTCTGCATACCTTGGTGATTATTGGCCTGGCATTGCTTTCCCTCCCACACTGCTGACCCTCATTTTTCTTAATTTCTTGTTAATCAGCATTGACTTCAATTAGTTAGTGATATAACTCGTCAGGCACTACAGTACAAACACGTGAAATGTCAAAAGCAAGTAAAAGAAACACTGACATTGGCACTAGAGTCAGCATGCTCTCCCAATATAAATACCCAGCACCTGAAGACAAGCAGAGAACAAGTCACAACAGCGCACAAGTATTATTTCTGTATGTTAACAGTTTGTTTTTCTGCATCATAAAACTGAATTTGGTCCATCAACTTTTCTAAAACTCCTCATTTTTCTGCTGGAAGTTAAACAAGGCCCTAATTCATCTGCAGAAATTTATTCCCAATTCTCTGCCAAGTGGTAAAAGAAGGAGTTAATTTATTACCAGCTCCAACAGAAAGCAGTTAAAAACTGCTGCTTTTTCACATATGTACCACTCATTGATTTCCAGTCTTCTGGGCTCCATCTTCTCTGCTCTTTAGGAGACAGCTGGGAAAGTCAACTTGTCCATCAGGTATACTTGTCAGTGATGGCCTATTCCTCTCTGTGACACACAGCAAATAAAAGAACTAAGCTTCTGCTTCAAAAACTCTGTCTTGTTTAGTAAATAGAAGACCTGTGCTCTCCCTTCGGCCTCCATGAGGCTGATTGACAAGGGGAGCCAAGAGAGGAGCCTAGGTCATCACTGGGAGAAGGAGAGCACTGGATTTAAGTAGCAGGAAAAGAAGGAAAAAAGCAAGGGAGGGAGGGACAGAAAGAGGGAGAGAGGCTGGCAGGGAAAGCTGAAATTTTAATGCCATATGAGGCTATGCTTTAAGCAAGGGCGATGGGACAGAGCAGTACACTTTGATATGTCAGGAAGCAGAAGCTGGGGCAAGAAGAGTAGCTAAGCAGTGGAAAAACAACTCCAAACAGGAAGGCCTAAAGGCAAGGAGGAGATAAGTTGTCTGAAGGAGAGTATAGAGAAAAGCACTTGCCTGAGAGCAGCGATATACTGGCACTGCAGCTGCAAGGAGATAGGAGAAATGATCCTTTCCTGGGAGGTTTGGAGAATAAAGATCAGTTGGTGAGCCATGAGGTCATAGTAGGAAAGAGACACAAACCTTTCTATGCAAGCATAACCATATGGATGTACAGATGACACTTCTCTCCTTTGACACTTGCAGTCACACAGTGACAGAGGCTCTCAGGAACCAGTAGCATTTATCTCTCAATTCAAGCAAAAAGCCGTGAAAACTCCCTTGATTAATTTTTATTATTATTATTATTTGGCTGTACTGATCTATACCAGTCTAGAAAAGAACAAGATTTCCTTACAACTGCTTGCTATTTGGAGTACTAATTTACTATGGTGTTCAGATTTCAGACTATGGAAGCCCACTGATTTTTATTCATATAGAATCATAAATTCACATGCTCCCATTTGAGTAATCTGGTCTAGTGAAAGGTGTACCTGACTATGGCCAGGGGATTGGAACTAGATGGTCAATAAGGTCCTTTAAAACCCAAACCATTCTATGATTCTGTGACTTCTATATCAGCTGTGGGCTTTTATACTACACTATCTTGTAAAACACTGTAATTGATTGATAAGATTTGTAAGATTATGACTTAAGCAAATGCCCATTATCCTGAAAATTAGTTATATTGAAATCTGTAAAATATGAATAACAGTACATTTTTCTATCCTCAGCTATTACAGAAGTAGTTGGTGAGTCTATGAAAATGTAAATACAAAATTCCTTTTCTTAACAGAGAATTTTTTCTTAAAAAAGCCCAGAACCTCAAGCTACTCCACCTTCATTCCAGATGCTCAGACCACATGCCTGCAGGCCACCATTGCCTCATGTATATATGTGTTTCCTACAAACTTTTTGCATAGCTTGCTAACACTTTCTTTCAGTCCTTGATTTGGGTTTCTTGGTCCAAATTGCCAAAAATACTTAGGCAAGAAAACTGGTTCCTAGAAAACCCAAAGCTTCATTCCTGAGAGAGCACCAGTGCTACAACAGGTTGCCAACACCCAACTTAGACATTGCCTCCTACCAAGAGGAGAATGTAACTTCTGAGGATATAACTGATAACTGATGGAAGGCTAGCAATACTGGTGGAAGTTTCCCTCAAACACTGCTGATCGGAACTAAGTCGAGGCATTTCACAGTAAGTAAAGGACAGTGAAAACAAGGAAGATAGCTGTCTCTGATAACTCCCTTTCTCAAACTGTCATCTTTGATTTACCCGTCATTGCCTCCCAGTCTTGTCCAAAAGTGTGTAATTAGTTGCAGCCATAACTGTCTTAAAACAGACTTGTTCATGTGAATAGCCTTTTACCTTAGGCTATCTTTCAGAAACGTCTGTATCAGAAATGCTTCTGATGCTCCTACAGTCGTCTGGTAATTCAGCTTTGCTTCCCTCGATCTTTTGAGGCATTTTCCTGCCCCTTTGCAAACTGTGTAAGCAGAGGTACCGCAGCTGGAACTGGCATGTATCAGTGGCATGGATTATTACCTTCAGCATTTATTTGCTTTGCTTGTCCTTATCCACTGCATAAAAACTTTAACCAACATAACTAGAGTTTTTAAAGAGGTTTTCCAACCATTTACTACAACTGCTACCAGATAATCTTGCATTACTTGATTGACATCAGAGAAATTATACTGATGTACAACAGCTGTCTGACTAGATATCAGTAAATGTGTCTTGTTGAAATATGACTGAAACCTAAAACTATATAAAATACTGTGGCCACAGGACTGTATAGGCCTATGTAGCATCAAAAGTTCCCTATCATGGACAATCTTTTATTGCTAACTCCCTAATTGTATCTGTTACATAGCAATTAAAAAAATTCCTGTCCTTAATAATTATCATGCCCATAATTTCGTAATGGGATTTAAATGGATTCCATTAAAAAAATATTAAAATTTTGCATGAATGTACTTTATTGTCAAAGTAGTGTGGTTTTACCTTGTGAACTGTTAATACACAGTTGAAACAACAATATGGGTTGGTATGGACATTTGCTTGTCTGAAAAATTATTTACATTGAATATAGTGAACATCATGTTAGTGATGCTATTTAAAATGCCACTGTAATAATTTATAATATAGTTTAGAAACTTGCTCTCAAATGTTAGTACATCTTTTTGCATTTCATCTCTCCTCAAATTTCAAACTCCAAGTAATGAAGAATTTACTGCATAGACGTAGCAATCTGAGTTTCTGCACCTTTTTTTTCCCAGTTCTAGTGCACATTTCTACTTCTGCTTGGCCTTGTGATTTATTTTAATTCCACTAATTTTTAGAATGAACGTAGAATCATAGAGTCATAGTATAGTTCCAGCTGGAAGGGACTTTAAGATCATCTAGTTCCAAGTCCCCTGCCATGGTCAGGGACACTTCCCACTAGAGTAGGTTACTTACTAGTTTTGTCAGGGGTGGAGTTAACTTTTTCATAGTAGCCTGTATGGTGCTGTGTTTTGAATTTGTGATCAAAACAGTGTTGGTAACACAGGGATGTTTTATCTATTGCTGAGCAGTGCTTGCACAGAGTCAACGCCTTTTCTGCTCCTCACACCACCCCACCAGCAAGTAGGCTGGGGATGCACAAGAAGTTGGCAAGGGATACAGCCAGGACAGCTGATACAACTGACCAAAGGGATATTCCATACCAGCTGATGTCATGCTCAGCAATAAAACCTGGGGGTAAGAAAGAGGGACATTTGGACTGCTGGTGTTTGTCTTCCTAAGTAACCATTACACGTGATGAAGCCCTGCTTTCCTGGAGGTGGCTGCACATCTGCCTGCTGATGGGAAGTAGTGAATGGATTCCTTGTTTTGCTCTCCTTGTACACATGGCTTTTGCTTTACCTATTAAACTGTCTTTATCCCAACGCACAAGTTTTCTCACTTTTGCCCTTCAGATTTTCTCCCACATCCCATTGTGGGGCAGTGAGTGAGCACCTGGGTGGGGCTGAGCTGCCAACCAGGGTTAAACAATGACACAAAGGAAGTTCCACAGCTAACACAATGGAAATTATTTTATGTCATAAAATTAATCTTTTGTAGTGCGTTTTGAAGATACGATTTGTCCGGATTATGATGCTGGCAAAAGATTATCACTACCAGTTGAAGAGGTTTCCTACACACACACTTTGACAATCACACCTCTCACAAGTTTCAAAGCCAAAAATGGTTTATTAACTCAGATATTGATTCTTTCTATAAATGTGGTGATGATACATTTGCCACAGATTTAATTACCTTGAAATCAGAATTTGAAAGCTTCATGCCAAAACTCAGAGGGATTCTTATGCATCTATATATGCATCTATATTGATTTCTGCAACTCTTTTGTGTCTTGAAAGACTAAGTTCTTTGCTTTTCTAGAACAGATGAGGGCAAATGGCACATTGGATATCTAGAGAACAGAAAATTGCGTGTATCAGAAACACCACACAGTGGAATTAAGTAGATGATAGTACACGGTCTTCTGTGGTACATCTGAATGTTGCATTTTTCACTGGACCAGAAGTAAGTTTACTTTTCTGTCTCAAAAAATTGCTAATACAGGAGGGAAATTGGGGAGAGGGATGTTAATGATTTAATGATTCTAAATTCTTCTAAATACTGATGATTTAACAATTCTAAGTAATACTCTGTGAGCAACCTGGTCTAGTGAGAGGTGCCCATGCCCATGGTAGGGGGCTTTGAACAAGATGATCTTTAAAGTCCCTTCTAACACAAACCATTCTCTGCCTCTATAATTCCATTAAAATGACCTTCATTTTTTTGCAGGATTTTAAAGTAAAAGTAAATTCATGACCAAGTCTACATTCAGTCTGGTTCATGTCAGTGATTGCTACTTTTTTCTGTATCATTGTCATTGCCTCTCCATTTACTTGAGTGGCTCTCCTCAAGTATGATGCAGGAGATCGAATTCTCACTTACAGACTGGATAAGGGTCTCCGCTGCAGAATTGCACCAGTATGCTCTAAGGATCACGGTGAGGTTGATTGTATTCTAATGGGACACGCCTATCACTATTAGAATAATAAGAAATCCAGACTGACTGGTTCGGGTTTGGGGTTATATCACAGAATCATAGAACGGTTAGAGTTGGAAGGGACCTTAAAGATCATCTAGTTCCAAGCCCCCTGCCATGAGCAGGGACACCTCCCACTAGAAAAAATTCTTCAAAGCCCCATCCAGCCTGGCCTTGAACACCTTCAGGGAAGGGGCATCCACATCTTACCTGGGCAACCTGTTGCAGCGTTTCACCACCCTCACAGGAAAGAATTTCTTCCTAATACCTAATCTAAATCTGCCTTCTTTCAGTTTAAAACCGTTACCCTCTGCCGTATCGCTACACTACATATCCCGGACTCTGTGTGTGTGTGCGTGTGAGTGGTCAACGCAGCGAGCCGCACATCTCAGCGTTCCA
>VZRU01000532.1:249115-274415 GCA_013398155.1 Pedionomus torquatus
GAAAATCTGACTTTTATACTAAAAACAGTAACTAGTGGAACTAATAATACCTAGTAAAACTGAAGGACTTTCCATTGTTGTCACACAGTTATACAAGAGTAGGAATACTAAATCTCTGCTATTAATAGTAGTCTGCATTCTTCTATGGCTGTAATCTGAAGAGCTCAAATTCTTCTGGTGGTAGGGATAAGAATAAGGATATTTCAGACTCATCTTTCCAAAACAAGACTGCTTAATCTGTAATTAGACATAAATAATTTTATTTTCAGAAACTATTAGCGCTCAAGGTCAGTAACAGTTGTGTTTTCTTTTCTATGCTAGCACAGGTGCATCTTTAAATGACTCTCCATGGGTCTAGACACATGGTTCTGAAAATCTGAACTTGAGTGTTGATAGATGTGGCGAGTTTATAAATAAAAACCTCCTTGCTTACATGTCCTCTGACGTCTGTGCTTATGCTTCAAACATCCAACATCAATGTGGTGATGTCTGATAAAGAATGTCAGAATCCAGATGTATGGCCAGCCAATTATTTCTTTCACTCACGTTCTCTCTCAGTGATACCATTTCCCATATACATAATGAATGGGATTCATTCAGCCACATTTTACCCTTCTGGAATTTAATATCCTGTCTAAAAACTTGGCAGCTAGGCTAGGTGAGTTAGCTAATTGAGGACTTAATGAGGCTGATTTGTACTATTTCTAGATATCTGGTCAGGTAGCTATCTGATATCATTCAAGTGAATAGGCGTAGCTTCTTTTCTTTCATTGACTCTAGAGGGAGCCGCGGCAATTTGCTTGAAGTAGGTGCTTCTCTTGAAGTTTTCTAATTTTTGGATAAGACGAGACCTACCCTTGGTGTTTAGAGCAAACCTAAAACTGTACAGCCATAAGGAGACAGCATAAATAAGCAAAGTAGGTACTGAAGTGAATTATGNGCCTGCTACGTCCCCACCGAAGTCCACTGCACCTTCCGTTCCTTGGCAGCCGTGCCGGCGAGGATTTCGAAACATGTGGAAAGGATCAATTTCGGGTTCGTATGGCCGCTTGCAGCAAACCGTTTTATGGTCTCCGTGCACAATCCTGGCATGCAGGACGCACGTGCGGCGCACCGGGATCTCAGCATGTGCTTTTTAAGTATAAGCGGGTGCTTACATTCGGGCGCCGTGTTTCAAACACGACAGTTGCTGGCGTGGAGAAAGTTTTAGTGTATCCCTTGTGTTTCAAAGAGAAGTTGCTATTATTTTCAAATAAATATTTATCATGGTGTCAGTTCTTGGCAAATGCTACTTGTAGCCTTCTGTAGTGTATAAAAAAAACTATGTTGAATATAAAACTACTATAAATTTCTGCTAGAAGTTGAATTTTATACAAGANTACTGAAGTGAATTATGGAGGGAGGTTAACTTCGAAGTAGCAAATTGCTTTTAGACCTCTTTTAGACTGAACTTTTCCTCGACGGGCTGCAGACCCTCTGGGATGCTGCAGAGCACCGCTAGGTCTATAGAGCTTTTTCCAAGGATAAAATAANTGCTGGCGTGGAGAAAGTTTTAGTGTATCCCTTGTGTTTCAAAGAGAAGTTGCTATTATTTTCAAATAAATATTTATCATGGTGTCAGTTCTTGGCAAATGCTACTTGTAGCCTTCTGTAGTGTATAAAAAAAACTATGTTGAATATAAAACTACTATAAATTTCTGCTAGAAGTTGAATTTTATACAAGACGTAAAAAAATATAGTAGGACTAAAATATTGTAGAGTAGCCAGGTCACATTTTGGAGAACAATGAGATACAGCATATCTTAAAGGAATACAGTAGAAACAAAGCTATTGCGTTGCCTTTGGAGTATTTTTTTTCCCAAGGAACTTAAGCACAATATAAGCAGACATCAGTGTTTTGGGGAGAGATAGCTCAGGCTCCAACTGACTTTCCTCTGTCAGAGAGTGAGATGAGAAGGCAAGGAGAGTTGGTAGGCTGCATATCACAAAAGTTCTGCATAGGGTCATTATGTGATTTGGCATGATGCAAGAGTTGTAGTCTGCTTCAGCTTAATATCAGCCCGGAGAAGGGAAAGCTCTGGGTAGACTTTATAGCATCCTTCCAGTATCTGAAGACAGCCTACAGGAGAGCAGGAGAGGGGATCTTTGTCAGGGAGTATAGCAAAATGAAAGAGGGGAGATTTTGATTAGATATTAGAAAGAAATTATTTGCTGTGAGGGTGGTGAGACACTGCAACAGGTTGCTCAG
Source organism: Pedionomus torquatus (assembly GCA_013398155.1). Classification (NCBI taxonomy): domain Eukaryota; kingdom Metazoa; phylum Chordata; class Aves; order Charadriiformes; family Pedionomidae; genus Pedionomus; species Pedionomus torquatus. The sequence continues at coordinate 251,364 of VZRU01000532.1, forward strand.
AGGAGTTGTGGATGCTCTATCCCTGGAAGTGTTCAAGACCAGTCTGGATGGGGTTTTGAGTAACCTGCTCTAGTGGGAGGTGTCGCTGCCCATGTCAAGAGGCTTGGAACTTGACGATCCATTCTATGATTCTATGATCAGAGTTGCGCCACTACCTGGTATGAGCTCAGCCTTACTACCCCGAGACCTGTAGCTGTGTTTGAGCTGTGTTTGACTTACAGTAGGGAACTTGGGGTATTTTTTTGCTTCTGTGTAGTTAAAATGTCTATCCACCAGCACTTTATCCATCTGAAGCTTAATATTAGTCTCAAAATGCCCCTGTACTTATTATTACAGCAATCTGTACTTCCATGCCATTTTTTAGTCTAAAATACCTCCCTCTCCTCCCACATTCAAACCCATATATATAACACAGTCACTTTTCCCCCATATGTCAACATTCTATGGCAAATTCTATCTCTAAGTTTCTTTGAAAGTGGGATGTAGACTCCCAAGTTACTTAGGTGTTTTGGCTACCTTTTAATAAGAGTACATTGTTTGATACTGCTAGCATGGAAGCCCTTACCTACCTTTGTATTTTACCACTACAAATGGCATTTTGTGAGTTGTGTCCTTTCCCAGGAAGAAATAGTCTTAACAGCATGTTATTGCATTTCTTTCACTTTGGAAAAGAGCAAAAGCTTTCTATTTTAAGATGTTATATATTTAGCAGGTAAAGATTATTTTTGTAACTGAAAATAATTTAGGAAAAATTTTTACTTGGAGAAATGAAAATTTTTTTAGAAAGACTAATGTTAAAATAAGGAATTTTAATGGATGGTTACTATGAGCCTAATAGATATGTACTAGGACTAAAAATACCAAAAACAGTAGTCTAAATTTTTAGAAAATTCAGAATCTTCAGATAGATAGCATGGTGAGGACCTAAAGTATTTCCGCCATATTCAAAGTATTTTAATGTCTTGTTGTCTCTTCCCTTCCTTTCTAGAAAGTGTAAAAAAATAGGAAAAACCTTTAAATTTTGAAGCTTAATTTAGAGTCTTCATGCCGAGATTAGCTCATACATTTAACTTTAAGTCTACATATGGAAAACCCAAATGTAGGGCTAGTCTGCCAAACTTACGGCTTCCATGTTGGCAAATAAAACCTGATTTATTTGTCTGAAGTGAAATTGAATTGTTTTTAAAAAGTAGGCTTTCTGTATTCCTTCTCTAAAGGGAGTTTCTAGGCTCAAATTATATAATTGGAAGGTCAGTTCCTAGATCTTATGTAATTAGCTGATGTAGCCAATTACATGTTGTAATAGTAAGTGAAGCAGGATGTGACTTCCTGCTTCCCGTGCTGTTTGGGAGATATCTATTTTTAATGTCCTCTCTCCAAATCTTTATTCATTTATTGTTAAATGCTGTTTTGGCAGCACTGCAGCCCGTCTAGTTTGCCAGGCTCTATAGCATCATTTGTTGGCTACAGGCCATTAATTTTTTACTATTCCATAAACTGAGCTGCATGGAAAAACATACTGACAACTAATAGAACTTAAATGCCTATTTATTACTCTTACTCCAAGTTATAACTAACGTGCCACAAAATGAGTTAAAAGAAATCTTAATATAAACATGGACTAAGTATACTTGGCCTTGTAAAAACGTTTCAGTAACTTCTGGCCCTTTGACAATGCACTAAAATCCTTCCAATTTTTCCTGAAAGTTAGGTTATACTAATTTTACATTTGCAGTCCATGACGGGCAGTGCATAAAATGTAACTGCACATGTGATTCTTTTTCCAGGTTTAACAGTATACAGTCTATATATGAAAACTCCTTTGCAGGACTTACAAAACTGGAATTGCTCATGATACACGGAAATGACATTCAGGACATACCTAATGGTGCTTTGAAAGATCTTATTTCTCTACAGGTAACGTTCAGGTCTTCTTAAATTCCATAAATTCTAACTTGGATGAACAGCAGAAGACAAAATTGAGTTTTATAGTGCCTTTTTATAATTAAGATACTGTTTTCTACCCAAATACATTTGAGATTTGTTAACTATGCCTATGTCATACTTGATAATACCAAATAGTATTCAGCTGTATTCGCCTTCTTTGACCAGCATATAATTTTTCAGTGGAAGGAAAACTTCTGCATGCTTGCTATTCCGTTTGGATTTAGATCAAAACCTAAAATTAATCTCTTCTATTTCTTTTTTTTTTAGGTTTTCAAAATTAGTTATAATAAATTGAAAGTCATAACGGGCCAAACTCTCCAAGGGCTTTCAAGCTTAATGAGACTGCACATGGACCACAACAGAATTGAGTTTATTCATCCTAATGCTTTTAATGGATTAACTTCTCTGAGACTGGTCCACTTAGAAGGAAATTTGCTCCAGCAGCTTCACCCCTACACTTTTTCAACAATTATGGTCCTTGATTATTTCAAACTGTCGACAGTAAGACATCTATACCTATCTGAAAATGCTCTTAGGACCTTGCCTGCAGGGATGTTTCAAGGCATGCCGCTGTTGGAGAATCTTTACCTTCATGGGAACCCATGGGCCTGTGACTGCAGCTTAAACTGGCTCCTTGAATGGAATGAAGTTTCTGGAGGTAAGAGCAAAAATACCATAGTAGTGCAAAACAGGAAAAAAATTCAAAATAATCCAAGTCTGACGCCTATGTTCCATTACCATTCAATAAATGTGATGTTCAATAAATATTTAAAAAGCGGTGTAAAGAGTTATGTGCCACTAGCTAAAATTATGTATTTGACAACCAAGGAATTTGCCATTACATTCAAGATGGAAACAAAACTAGTAAACTGGAAGGAGAAGATAGGTTATAACTTGTTAGTGTGTTTCTTTGCACAGTGGTACACCTTTGACTGAGGGCTGGCATTGTCCTCAGCCAACAGAGCTAGTTACTATATGCTCTTATGGAAGATGGCAACATTGGATTTGAACTTGTTTGGCTAAGGAAGGTTTGAAAGTTCCTATATAAGTGCTTTATTTAACTTTGACGCTGTTAACTTTAAGGCTGCTTTGTAATATTCGTGCATCGTTCATATTTATCTGTGTTTTCTCATTGACTACAACTTCCTTTTATGAAGGAGCAAATCTATTTTAAGTATTTTCAGATAATACTTACAATCCTGCATTTTCTTTCCTGGAGTAACTGGTCTATCCTCACTCAGCCTTGGATGTGAGATAAGTATCACGATGCTTAGGCTGGAACACTTCTGGTGATGTGCAGAAGCGAAGTATTAGCAGCAAAAAAACCTACCCCTGAAACAGTTTTATAATGCCTCTATATCAGGAATAGAGTAAATGAGGCCTTTTTTGCATGTCAGTTTTGGATTTGGGCATCTCGGGTCAAGAATGCCCCATTTCAGGTAACCAAGTTCTTATTATAATAGGCCAGAGGGACTGATGTTACACCAGAGCTGCTGATGATAAAATACTGAGGGAATTGTCACTTAATTGCAACTGAAGATGTGTCAGATCAGTCAGGAATCACAAGGCTTATGTAACGATTTGGAGCATGCCTGGTGGGTCTTATCTGAGAATATGCAATTTGTTGCAGTTTTGCGCTTAGCTATAGGACAGTACTTTTAAGTGTGTGTGATGCTTGAACATGTGATGGAAGTGTTCCTGACTGGTACTTGAGGCATCTAATTTTGACACTATATTTAACTAACTTAAACTCTAATATTTTTATGTATCTTCCTTGATCCAAATGAGTCTGTCTATTAAGCATACACTTCTTGCACTGTAAGATGTAACAATATAGATGACCTTCCTTTCCTTGCTCAGTGTTGCCCTATTACAATTTTTATTCAATTAGATTCCCTTTTTACACTACAACAGTATTGATTTTGGGGAAAAGAATTGATCCATGTCATTTTCATGTATGACAGATTTTGTATCTTTATATAACTGTAACATTAACTTCTTTGGGAATTCTGTCCAGATCATGTTATGAAAATGTTGTTTCATGGATCACCAGTGTGGCCACTGCCAAGTTGATTGTGGGCCAGTTCTGTCATGAGTCATGCTTTCCTTATCTTTCCTTATCCTTATCTGGCAAAGTGTATATTTTTCAATTAAAAAAACTATAAGAAATTTTGCCACTCCTTTATCTCTCTGCTAGCATTTTGCCTTATAACCCACCGTATATTGTTCATTTGTTCAAAGATCCCTCGTTCCTCAGGAGTGTTTAGCATGACACTCCTAGAATAACTGGAGTATGATTTATTTACAACATGTTTCCAAACTAAATATGTAAAGTGATATTTGACATTTTAGTGAGCAGAAAAGTGTCATAAATTTGTAGCTATTATTTTGCAGGCCAGAGTCTTTCTGGTATTGATAGAAAGGAGTCAAGATTATAATTTTTTGTTTAGTTTATATTTTGTCATTATAGAGTTTGCAGTTATTTCAGAGGTCAGGGGAGAAGTGGCGCTCTTCAGTTTTGTTTTTTCACTGCTGTCAAATAGCTTCTAAGTGCAGGAACTAGTCAGCAGATTTTGGTACCTGCAGTAGAATATTTTGTGTATTAGCAGTACTGTTGTTAATGAACAGAGAAAAAGAAAAAGCTTCTGTGGTTATTTAATGAGGAAGTCCAACATTTCTCAGGTAAATGCTGCTTTTTTTGAAAGCTGAGGACTGAGTGCTCTTCATGTTAGATTGACAGCTTAGATGGGTAGGCTGTCACTATACAGATGCAGACTTTTTTGGCACAGCATATCTTTTTACTAACTTAGAAAATGTTACTCAGAACACTTCAATTTCTAGGCATGTTATTCAGAGGCAGTATACCTAATTTTCAGAAGGATGGAGCGTTCAGCCTTTTCATTAAAGTCAGATGAAATTATGGACAGTTTGAGAATCAGGCACCCATTCATTTGTGAAAACAAAGAGGTGCTATTTTTAAAGGCTTGCCATTATGTGTCATGTGCCATCAAGTGTTCCTTATGCAGTCCATTTCACAGTTTTGAGAGTTCTCCAACTGTAGAACAGAGTTCTTCAACTTCAGCTTACCTTTCCCCCTTTTTTTTTCCTTTTTTTTTTTTTTTCTTTCCTTCTTGCAGGCATTTTGAAATGCAAAAAGGACAAAGCCTATGAGGGGGGACAGCTCTGTCCTAAGTGCAACAGCCCAAAACAGCTGCAGAAAGAAGACATTCTAAACTTGAAAGATATTTCCTGTAGGAAACCTATTATTCAGTCCTCACTGAGGCAGAATAGCAGCACTCAAGATGAAGATGAGGGTGACAGTTATGAAGTCCCTCCAGAAGAGCTTCAGTCCTCTCCATGGAACATTACTCTAAACATGACTGATGAGCACGGCAATGTAGTCCATCTGAACTGTGAAATCAAAAAACCAACAAGCTCTACCAAAATCCAGTGGAATCAAATCCAGACTCAAGAGATTGATATAAATGCTACAGTTTCACTAGATTTTGAATGTCCAATGAATCGAGAAAACTATGAAAAATTATGGAAACTTATAGCTTATTACAGTGAAGTACCTGTCAAATTAGAGAGGGAACTTATGCTCAGCAAAGAGCCTAAAATAAGCTATCGGTACAGGCAAGGCTCGGATTATGATGCTCTTTACTACACAGGTGTAAAAGCTCAAATACTGGCTGAGCCTTCCTGGGTGATGCAACCTCTTATTAATATCCAATTAAACAGACGCCAGAGTACAGGGAAAAAAGTGGTGCTATCTTTTTTTACTGTTTTTTCTCAGACAATTCATACCAAAGACACCAGACAGCAGAGAAACTGGGTAATGATAGAGCAAAACCAGAGCACGAGGGCAGCACAGAGTGTGGTGGAAGGGTCAGAGTGTCAGTTGAGTTGCAATGTGAAAGCCTCTGAGAGCCCTTCTGTTCAGTGGCTCTTTCCAGATGGGACTAAACTGCAGGCACCATTTAATCAGAAAGACAGCAGGTTTTCCATTCTTAGTAGCGGCCAGCTAATAATCAGTGCAGTGAGTTACACTGATGGTGGATTGTACCACTGCATTGCTCAGGTGAGAGATGATATGGACATAATGGCTTACAGACTTCACATACAACCTCCAGCTATTCAGGTAGCTGATTCAGATGTAGTGAGAGTTGAAAAAAATGTTGGAGATCCAATAGTTTTGCCATGCAAAGCAGTTGCCGTCCCAGAGCCGCAGCTGAGCTGGATTCTTCCAAATGGCCAGGTCCTTAATGAGCTATCAAACTCTTCAAAAGGATATATGTTGGACAATGGTACTTTGCTTATTCCAAAAAGCCATGTCAGTGATAGTGGCCATTACAGATGTGTGGCTGTAAACCAGCAGGGATCAGATCAGTTGGTTGTAAGGGTCACAGTAAATAAAATGGTATCTGACAGGTCGTTTAAAAGGATAAAAATAAAAAAGCGCCCAGGCTCAAAAAGTTCATCAAAACCAAGAGGGTGGGTCATAGATGATGGAGAAGGATCAGGGGCAGGAGTGATGGATGAGTTTCCACGAAGAAAGAACCATTTGAAAGACCGGGAAATATCCCTGAAACAAAAAAATGACCAGCTGTCAGAGGCTCAAAATAAAAAGGGGAAGAAGGGCAGAAGGAAAATGAAAATCTGGAAAAATACTGATAGAACCCAAGACAGCAATATTGCAGAAGGCCGGAGAGTATTTGAATCTCGAAGGAGAATTAATATGGCAAGCAAGCAGATTAATCCACAGCACTGGGCTGACATCTTGGCAAAGGTTCGTGGGAAGAATCTTCCTAGAACAACAACTGCTACAGCCATTTCTGCACTGCCATCAGTCCTGCAGAAAACTACTCCAGATCCTCATCTGGTAGCCAGCCCTCCACCTTCAGAGACAGCACCTAATGGGGTAGATTCCTCTGCTGATGCATCACCTGTGGATGAAGATGAGCCATTCTCAGTCACTGTTTCTCCCAACACTGAAACATTTTCAGTCGAGTCCATAATAACAAGGTCAGAAACTGAACCCTTCTCTGACCACAGGGCTTTAGAGACACCTGCAAGTAAATACTCTGTAGAATTCCCCAAATCAGGTTTATATTTGGCTTCTGTCCCTGCAACTGTGCAACCACAAGACCCCCGCCATCTTGATGTCAGGACTGGGGATTCCGTTGTAGACATCAGTGCTCTCACTGAAGAACCTCTAACCAGGCAAGTCGTAAGAAATGTTCCTAATACTCAGAGCAGTTCATTCCCAGTAGAAAATGTAGATAGAATTGTATCTTCTACATCAGAGGAAAATTCTGCTTTTGCTGAGTTACCACTTGATGCTACCGTCCAAACTGAATCTCAGACTGTGGATCTTCATAGTGTCTTGGAGACAAGTGTGAAGTTAAATGAAGTGGACCCGATGAGTGTGGACACCATCATTTTAACACCACCTCAGTTGGGTGAAATCATCCCAACAGATTCTGTAAGCGCTACTACCATTTCTTCCTCTGTTTCTCCATTTATTACAGAAAAGAGCAATGACTTGATACACCTGCACAAAGAAGTATCCACAGGTCAGACAAAAGTGGCAGACTTAAGTACAAGTTTTCTGGCTGTCACACCCAGCAGGGTTCAGAGCAAGGAAGAAACTGAGATCCACAGGAATACAGGTGCTCAAGAAAGCATGGCCAACAGTTATGCAGAGAACTTTCAGGGAGAACGTAGAAACTTTGGTACTCCAAAACCAGATCTCACATTCACTTTGCCAAGTACTAATGCCCTTCATAGTACAGCAGGGGGGATAAAAACTGCTTCTTCCATCAGTAAGTTGACCACTGTGGCCACAACAACTCCCTATAGAAAGACCATGCCTTCACTTGTTACTCAGCATGCTCGAAAAAGGCCATATGGGAGAAGGAGATTGAGGCCAAACAGAATTCGACAAAGACCAAAACCTTTCCCCGCTGTTGTAGTAACCACGGAGACAATGCTTGTAGTTCCAAGGACACCTGAAATTGAAGCTGTGACCAAAACTTCTTCTGCAACTCTTGAAAGTCCTGATCTTAAACACGTTGACAAAGTACAGGCTAAGGAAGAGGAGCATATGGAATACACTCCTTCATTAGTTACTGATCCAGTTGTCTTAGAGAAAATTACCAAAAACAGAGAGGTGGTAGCAACTTCCTTCTTTAGACCTACTGCTTCTCCTCCTGAAACAAAACTTGTGACTCTCTCTGCTGCTCCTGAAACCTTGGCACTTCCAGTAACTGCACCTGCCACGATTTTATCATCATATGTTGTGCATAACACAGTTCCCATGAAAGAGTTAAGTGCACCTCTGAAACCAGAGCTAAGTGAAGTGCCAACATACCACTCATTCGACAGTATATCTGAGGAGAAGGTCATTAAAACAGATTCTAAAACTATGGATAGTAAGGCAGAACAATCAAGCACAACAACTTCTCCTGAGCATACAAAGAGCTTGATACAATCTACAAAACCAGAATCTCAAGAGGAGCCTATCCTATTTGACTCAGAAGTTGTGGCTAATGAAACAACTTCTGGAACATTCCAGCTAATATATCCCACCATGACTGACTTAAGTATTCCTGTTGGCATAGTGGAAGTTTTTAAGGACCTCTCAGTTTCAAAGGAGCCATGGAAGCCCACAGTATCTTTAGAAACACCAGCAATAACTGAGCCACCTCATCAGTATGAGATGATGACTTTGTCCTCCTTCAGCACAACAGAAACTCAGACTTTCCCACTTAGAGAAGTAAAGAAATCTATTGCTTCTCCAACAGGGACAAAGACATCTTCCTTGGATAAAAAGGAAGCTATGTCACATGTATTTCGTCATGATCCCACTTTGCAGACAACTGAAAAGCCTCCAACTACATCCACTGCCTTTATTCCAGTCATAAAACTTACCACTCTTCCCCCTTCCATTTCAAGCACTTCACAACCTCCCCTTCATTATACCACTAAGGAAAGTAATGCCTTCAACCAACAAAGGTTCTCAGAACCAAAACAAGTTGAAGCAGATGGTAACAAAACGGTGGTGATCTCAAGATGGAATGTACATTCTACTCCTTCCTCTAGCCAGAACAGGATTAGCGTACAGTCAAAAGAGGAGCAATTCAAAGAGATGTATAGTAGCAAGTCAAACAACAGTTTGCTGCTAAGTTCAAACATTCCCCATCCACCTGCTGGAAGGATACCCAGCCTAAACCAAAGACTTCCTGTTGTGCCTCCAAAGAATGTTCCAGTAAGAGGCACAGTGAAGCCTCCATATATTGTAACACAAGGCTCATTTCGCAATTTTATAACACATCAGCCTCCCCACTACACAAACAAACCAGAGATAACAGCATACGCTGCACATACCATCCAGGACAAAAAATCTTTTGTCTCTCAGAGAGAAACAAGTGCCCCAACACAAGCTTCTCCATTTCACAAAACAAATCCATTTACTGCAAGCAAATTCAGTAATCAGGGTCAAAACAGGTACAATATTAATTCAAGATTTTTTGGAAGTAATTATGTTCCAGATAACAGAGGCACAGCAGGGAAACAACCAAGTCAAGGGATCCCCTATTATCCCAGTTCCAGAATGCCATTCGTTTTCAACAAAACAGGGATATTCCCTCACTTAAGTATGCATCCTAAACCAGTGGTCCCTAGTCAGCTAGTCCCAAAAGACACAAATGAGAAGGTTTCACAGGTCTCCCCTACTAGGATTACAGTTCAGAAAGCTACAGCTATTCCAGTGCCTCCAATGCTATATACTACAACCACCACATCTCAACCACCAGCAATTTTGAAGATTACCCCTCCAGCCTTTGTCTCTCAGCGTACAAAACTACAGATATCCACTACAGTTCATCCTTTTAAAAGTGTCCATCATCATCATCAAAAAGTTCCATCTGTGCCTTACATGGGAGGCATTATGCACCACAATTCAACTGTAATTCAGTCTTCCACTAATTTCAGGATACGTGGAGAAAGACCTAAAATTATCACAAAAGGATCTCAAAGCATATCCATCCTTGCTGAAGCAGATGCCTTTATCCCTTGTGATGCAGTAGGGGAACCCAAGCCTTTCATTACTTGGACAAAGGTCTCAACAGGTGAGGCAAAGCAAAATGTGCTCTTCTACATGTTTTGTTAAGGGAAAAAATACTTGGGTTGTGGCACAAAAATGCAACATGGTTGCAAGAATAGTCCAAAACACAGAAGAATTATTTCTGTCTTTTAATCATTATAGATAAAACATGACTAATTGCAACTAATCATTAGAGGTAAAAATAATTTTGCAGTATTGCTTGTAGTAAAAGAAAACCTCTACCATTTAATGAGTTTATTTTTTGAAAGGGGGTTAGCAACTACCTCACAACAGCTAAAATTTATGATGATACTTGCGAGTATGGGTTTATTAACGTTGCTGCCTTAAGTATTGATGTGTGTGTCATCTCAGTAAGCAAATGGAAAAGAAGAATTAGGTAAAGATTTAAGAGAAATCCTAAAGTATAAAGCCCTTAAAGGTCCCATGCTATACTTGGCTTGCAAGCTGGTCTGGTTAGTTCTGCAATAGAAACAAAGACTATTTTGAGCTGTGGAAAGGGTTAGGAGATGTCATGCAATCCACCTGAAGTTGTAGTTGGCATTAAGTAAATGTAAAATCGTATGTAGGAATTTTTCCGTGTACCGCAGTATGTCTTAAAACCTTTGACTTTGAATTTCTTTGTTTCCTCTCACCTTTCCAGGAGCTCTAATGACAGCAAACACCAGGTTGCAAAGGTTTGAAGTATGGAAAAATGGTACCCTCCTTATCCGAAATGTTCAGCTTCAGGATCGCGGACAGTATTTGTGCACAGCTCAGAACCTGCATGGTATGGATAAAATGATCATTGTGCTCACAGTTGTAGCCCACCAGCCCAAAATTTTACTTTCTCGCTATCGAGATGTCACGGTCTACTTTGGAGATACCATAGCAATTGAATGTCAGGCTAGTGGGACTCCGAGCCCACATATTTCATGGATTTTCCCAGACAGGAAGATTTTGCAGACAGTCACCACCACAGAAAGCAGAATAATGCTTCATGAAAATCGATCCCTGACTATCAAGCAAGCAACTTTTTCAGACCGAGGAGTTTACAAATGTGTAGCAAGCAATGCTGCAGGAGCTGACAGCATTGCCGTGAGGCTGCACATTGCAGCCTTGCCCCCCATCATCCAGCAGGATAAGCAAGAGAACATTTCCTTGCCCCTTGGCAGCAGTATAAACATCCACTGCACTGCCAAAGCAGCACCTTCTCCGAGCATCCGCTGGGTGGTCTTTGATGGCACACAAATCCGACCTTCTCAGTTTGTCAATGGGAATTTATTTGTTTTTCCCAATGGAACTCTTTATATTCGCAACGTCTCCCCCAAAGACAGTGGGACCTACGAGTGCATTGCTGCTAACATGGTGGGAGCTGCCAGGAGAACAATACAACTCCATGTGAAGAAGTATGCATCTAATGCTAAGATCACTGGGAGCTCTCCTCTGAGGACAGATGTAACATATGGCAGCATCCTGCATCTGGACTGTAGTGCTTCTGGTGACCCCTGGCCTCGGATATTGTGGAGGTTGCCTTCCAAAAGGATGATTGATTCCCTACACAGGTAAATTACTATTTGAGGTGTCACAGCTAAATTACAGGTTAGATGAATTTAGAGAAAAGACCATTCATATCTGTACAAGTTTCATTCTTGACTTCTGTGAGTTTTCAAGAAGGCACCCAATCCTTAAGGTAGAATTTGAAATTGTATTACAAGATAAGTAAGTCATAACTTAGCATAATTTTCTTGAAAACAATAGTACTCTTGAAAAGTGGGTTTCAGGTGTTTAGAGTAAGCTGCTGCTATCTGTCTTTTAGAGTCACTTGTAAATGTAGTAAAAAGTCCAGTGGCAAAAGTTAAAATACACAACTCATGTACTGCCTGTTCCAATGTGCCTACATTGTATATAGTTTTATAGGTGCCTACACTGGCAGATTCCAAGGTGACATTTATTTATGCAATGATGTTAAAATGCAATAAGGTTGTGTTTGCGTAAATGCAAACCCAGTTGCATGGAAATAAATGCATTTGCATTTGCATAAAATGCAAACCCAGTTGCATATAAATGCTTAAAACAATACTTTTTCCAGTGTTCATGATATCAAGTAAACTATTACTTCTCCAATATTTTAATAACTCTCCTAAGACTTCGCTAAAAACCTGATTTCTGCTTTACAAATTATTCATTACTCACTCCTTGAGCTATGCAGATGGATGAGAAATGTACTGAATTTAAAATCCACGCTTTCTTGATAGCTGAATGTAGTCATCATTGTTTTCATACTGACAAAAAATGTATTTAGGTAGCCTGTCGATAGCACAAAATCCAAAATTCATCTTGAATTTCATAGTGGTAGCAACAAAATACTAGTATTTTTCATTTTCCCTCATGGTGTTATTGTGGGCTGGTTTTCAGATAGAGCATATCTTTGGGGAGAAAGCTGGGGCTACTAAGGAAAGTAGTTTTGACCAGAATGTACCAATTCCATAATGAAGAGGAAAGGAAAAACAGCTTTTTAGCAGCTTGAAAATATTTTTTCATATTTCAAAGCTTAGCAATATTTTGGATTTGTGGTCGTTTTAAAGATTACCTGAGGCCAGAGGAAGCTACTCATCTTGACTTGTTTTCAGCTGAGGACCCAAGTGCCAGACTCCATAGTTATGGTCTGTAACCTGTGCATATGAGGTGTATGTTATTCAGAGATCCTTTATTTGAATGTTACAGAGTACTGCACACATAGTCTGAAGAGTAAAAAATACCCCCATTTGGTATTTCATGGTTATTTAATGGTCAAATACTCCAGTATAGCCATTAAATGTAGCAGAGTAGAATGGCTTGGTTACAAGTGAGTAGAATTTTTTTTTTTCCATTCGCTTTTTGGTGGTGAATATCTTGGACATTTCAGACCATCTAACTATCTAACAATAGCAATGCTCCTCTCCTTTATTTCAGTATTATTGAAATGCTGGGTTATTTCCCCAGATTTTACTCAATAATTAGTACCTCAAATGTGATTATATAGCTCATGTGCTGTTCTTTTTTCCCTCTTTACAGTAGCATGGAGACTAGAATCAAAGTATTCAGCAATGGCACTTTGGTTGTCCATTCAGTTACAGATAAAGATGCAGGAGACTATTTGTGCGTGGCCCGCAATAAGATTGGGGATGACTATGTGGTCCTCAAAGTGAATGTGATGATGAAACCAGCAAAAATAGAACATAAAAATGAGAATAACCACAAGGTCAAGTATGGCGGGGACCTGAAAGTTGACTGTGTAGCCACAGGTCTACCAAATCCTGAAATCTCCTGGGGTCTCCCAGATGGCAGCATGATTAATACCTTCATGCAGTCGGATGACAGTGGCAGCCGGACAAAGCGATATGTGGTCTTCAATAATGGAACCCTGTATTTCAATGACGTTGGACTGAGAGAGGAAGGAGACTACACCTGCTACGCTGAGAACCAGATTGGGAAGGATGAGATGAAAGTGCGGGTCAAAGTAGTGGCCGAGCCTGCAACTATCAGGAACAAAACGTATGTCATTATTAATGTACCCTATGGTGATGTTGTGACAGTAGCATGTGAAGCCAAAGGAGAACCCACTCCCAAGGTGACTTGGCTCTCCCCAACCAACAGGCCCATTCCTGCCCTATCTGACAAATACCAGGTCTATAGGGATGGCACCCTCCTCATCCAAAAGGCCCAAAGATCTGACAGTGGTAACTATACTTGCGTAGCACGGAACAGTGCTGGAGAAGATCGAAAGATCGTCTGGATCCACGTTAACGTTCAGCCTCCCAGAATCAATGGTCATTTCAGTGCAATAACATCAGTGAGGGAGACAGCCATCAGGGATAGCCGGAAACTTATTGATTGCAAAGCTGAAGGCATCCCCGCTCCACGGATCCTATGGGCTTTTCCAGAAGGAGTAATCCTGCCAGCTCCCTACTATGGGAACAGGATTACTGTGCATCGCAATGGTACTTTGGACATCAGAGAGGTGAGGCAGACAGATGCAGTGCAGCTCATATGCATCGGACGTAACGAAGGAGGGGAAGCAAGACTGATTGTGCAGCTCCTCGTTGCAGACAATTTGGAGAAACCCTCCTTCAGAGATCCTGTCAATGAAAGGATCACTGCCATTGCTGGGCACAGCATCAATCTGAACTGCTCAGTTCAGGGGAACCCCAAGCCCAGCACAAGCTGGATCCTTCCCAATGGTACTGAAGTGCTGAGTGGCAGCCGCCTTCACAGATTTTACCATAAGAGGGATGGGATCTTACACATCAGCAGCCTCTCTGCTGGGGATGCTGGGACTTACCGCTGTACAGCCAGAAACCCAGGAGGTTACGTGGAACGGGTAGTCTTCCTGAAGGTGGGACTCAAGCCAGAAATCAGCAACCAGTACAACAATCTGGTGAGCATCATCAATGGAGAGACTCTGCAGCTCCATTGCATCACCCAGCCAAACCAGCGGACACAGATCTCCTGGACGTTGCCCAATGGGATGGTCCTGGATGCTCCCCAGGCTGTGGGTCGCTTCTCTCTGCTGGAGAATGGATCACTGACAGTGCGCGAGGCTTCTGTATTTGACAGGGGCACTTACCTGTGCAAGGTGTCCACAGAGTATGGCACTTCTGTTATGAGTGTGCCTGTCATCGTGATAGCCTATCCTCCCCGGATCACCAGTGAGCCAGCACCTGTCATCTATGCCAGGCCTGGAAATTCAGTAAAACTGAACTGCATGGCCATTGGGATTCCGAAAGCAGAAATAACGTGGGAGCTTCCAGACAAATCGCATCTGACAACAGGAGCTCAATCCCGTCTGTATGGAAACAAATTCCTCCACCCTCAGGGGTCATTAGTTATCCAGCAGCCTACTCAAAGGGATGCGGGCTTCTATAAATGCACTGCTAAAAATATACTAGGCAGTGATTCGAAAACAACCTACGTACACATATTTTAACATTAAAACAAATACCTCTGGCTGGATACTAGTGTTCAAATCACCGCCAAGCGAGTGCAACAAGGAAGGCGCTGCTTGCAACAAAGCCAGGAAGGCTGAGGGCAGAAAAAACCTTGTTTTTATGCAAAGTGCATTACTTTTTTACTCAGTATGGAAATATGTTCCTGCAATAAAAGGAGGCAGTAGACATACTGAAATTGAAGAGACTAACATGTTGGAAAAGGTCTTTAAATGGTTAAGACAGTGTAGTGTGGTTTCTCATGCTATCCAATAGCATCAGAGACCTAAAGTACTCTATTCTTGTCAATAGTCCAAAGCTATTCCTTGTTTCAACAAGCACCTTAAAAGTACCAAAGAAGTATTAACTGTTAATAAATGAGCTGCAGTGATAGAAGTGCTTTACTAAAACATAATTTTCTTTATACCCTGCAGCGCTTTTACATAATCTAGCCTTATAGAATATGATTACTAACCTTTGTGTTCATTCTTCTATCAGCTCTTCAAGATCAAAGACTAACTTAGCAAATAAGAGTGATCTGTTTTAACAAAAATAAATGCAGACAGTAGTTACCTTAGCATATGAACAAACTTTTTCCAGCTACTAAGGATGCTACAGTCAAATAATTCATTATATATTTTATATATATTTTTAAATCAGACTATGAGACTAGAAAGAGTATCAATGAACATGGTCTCATTTTATAAATTATTGGTCTTTACAAGACTCTGACACATTACAGTGTTTTATAATATTAAGGTCAATATACTGTACATTTTATAATAAAAAATATTTTCAAAAAAATTAT
This sequence comes from Pedionomus torquatus, assembly GCA_013398155.1. Lineage (NCBI taxonomy): Eukaryota > Metazoa > Chordata > Aves > Charadriiformes > Pedionomidae > Pedionomus > Pedionomus torquatus. The sequence goes on from VZRU01000532.1 coordinate 267,190, forward strand.
TCACTGTGGTTTCCTTTTTTTTTTTTTTTTCAGAAAAGGAGGAACTCTGAACACAGAGTATAAAGTTAGTTCAAAAAACAGAAGTCATGTAGTGTCATAAATACTCTTCATCCTTCTAAACATGATTTCCTAACAAAAACTTAACACTTCTGTTATGTATATTTTGGGATACATTTATAAGTTCAATACTTTTACTGTGATAAAGGACGGTTTATTGGATAATGTACATAATTTTAGTAAGATTATGAAGTATGCTGTTGAAATAATTACTGCAAAATGCTGCATATGCCCCCCATGTTTCAAACTACTCCAATCAGAATTTTGAAAATGTTAACTCACACTTAAAGTAGATGGATTCTCTGAGGTTTCTGAATTCTTAAAGTTCTAATTGTTCATATAATTATGTCCATGTTTTAGAATATGATGAGAATAAAAGTTTTATTTTTAATTTCTCTATTGATTAGAACATGACAGAAAGTGTAATTCTAATATTTAAATTTTAAAAAAACTGTGTGCAAAGATTTCCACGACTCCAGAAATTTATCCAGTTTAGGAAAACTGAAAGCTGTTGCAAAATGTATGTTTATCACCATGATAAATGGAACTGAACTACTTGAAATAAAAAGTATTTGATTAGAACAAGGATGTTGAATTAAATGACAAGGACATTGCTGAAGATACAAGGATCATAGTTTATGTGATAAAATGTTTTATAAAACTTGCTTTTTGAAAATTCAGTGCAAGCTGAAAAGGTGTGGTTTATACACAAGCACTTATTAAAGTTACAGTTATGTTACTGGCCTAATTAAATAGCACTTAGTTATATCTTAGTTTCTCTTTTATGGTTTAAGCCCTTGGGCTCTAAATGAGCAAGTCAATGCTCAAGGTGACACAGGTGCCTAAATATCTGGCAGGAGTGTAGCTGCTTGTGAGACTAGTTAATGAAAAAGGTGACAAGTACTCAAGATTTTTCACTAGATTATTCACGTGGTCTTTTCTAATCTGGCTATTTTTGTGGAAAAAGCCACAGATTAGATATATCTTTAGTTTCTTTACGTAACTTAAGTACTTTTTAATATTATAGTAATTCTTGGAAAACAATAATGCATTTTTTATTAATAGCACATTTTTTAAGAGTCTGAAGTCAGCATTATAGCATTGGAATAGGAGTCAAGCACTATTCATTTGTCTGTCCAGTCTTCAGTTAACACTTACGTGAATTTAGAGGTATTCTTGGATGGTGAATGACTTCTATATATTTCCATTAAGCAGAATTTTTTTTAATGTTAAGGGAAGAAAATAGAATCCAAAATCAAACGTTTGATCTGTTAGGATCAAACAAAGCATCTGATAATGTTTTATTCATCAATCCAGAATTTCCACTGCTGCCAATGGTAGTTTTGGAGGCACAAGAAACTAAAGATTTGACTCAGGATCTTTCCTTAATTCAAGTCAATACTTGCTTGCTTGCAAAATTCCCTCAAAATTGAGTTTAACATTTTTTTATGAATTATGATTTCCATAACATTTACCTTTACCCCTTCTATGAAAACATACTCCCAATGAGAGGCCTATAAAATATAATTCTCTCCCAAAATAAATGTATCTACAGCCTAACAAATATCAGATGAGGACTTTTTACACTCAAGCCAAGTTTGGCTGTCTGTCTTGTACTCTTTCTCTGCTGAGATACCAGTTGTCCGGTGTATCCATCTTGAGTTCTTTTTGTATAAACAAAGAAATTCACAGAGTAACAAAGTCTCTCCTACAACTTCTATTCTTAGGTCTGAATCTACATGTCGGGCCATGTGTTGAATCATCCGTCAAATGAAAGCAGTCATAGGACTGTGAATTTCAATCATAACTTCTTCCATTATTTTCATGTACTTATCTGCAAGTTATGTTAAATAAATCAGTGACAAATTTGCATTACTTCAAGGACTCAACACTTCATTAATTTATTATTTTTCCCAAAGCCTTCACTCATCTTGCCGACCATGCAGGAAACATGCATTAAAGGAAAATGGAGTTTGTTCCTTTTCTGATTTTGAGAGGTGCTGGGAAATTAAGTGTTTATTCTTGGTCTGAGAAGATTTCATAATTTTTACTTGATCGATTAAAGCAGGTCCTGAAAAGTTTCATGGAAAGGAAAACTTGCCATTCCTTGGGGTTTTTTTGAAAATAGAAAAAAAACCCATTTGTTTGACATCTCTGGAGAAGCAGAGTAACAAGATGTCTCACTACAGTGGCATAGATAGCAAATGACTGAAGTTATACAAAATTTTTTGCTTTGGCCTTCTCAAAGAGGTTCACTGTGACCTTATCCCTAACACAACAACTAAAAAAAAAAAAAATAAAAAAAAAAAAAAAAAAAAAAGGAGGTAGGAATACAGTCCAGAAAAGCAAAACCCAGCAAATTTAACAGGGTATTCATGTCATCAAGATCTGACACGTTCCTAAAACACTAGCCAGTTCACCTGCACATTTTAGCGATTATCTTCAAAAGCTCATAAAGGCCAACTGAGGTACAAGAAAACTAAAGAAATGCTAAATCTGTAGTTGAGGAAACATAAAGCAGCCAAACCCAGGTGTCAAGAGAGGTACTTTGTTTAATTCATTACTAAACAATCAGTCAAAGAGCATCTGTGCAATAACACAGTGACACGAAGCAGCTGCCCTGGAAGTTTCCAAAACAAATCATATGATAGCAAACTAGTTACCTTCTCACAAAAGTAATTAGTCCAGAGTATGGGAAGAGAGAATTGCTATGGTGCATCTTAGTTCAGCAGAGGTTTTTGTGTAGTCACATAGGATGTTCCTGTGTCATAGCTAAATAAATGTGATTTATCTATTATAAAGTGGAAAAACAGATGTATATGTGAAGAACATGAAACTAAAAGAGATTAAAGCACATAGGACCAAACTGCAATTCAGAGTGATCTTTCAAAATGAAGAAACTGAATACACGTACAGCAAACAACTTATGAAAAAGGAGTAGGAGTGGGATTTGTACAAGTTAACAACATGATGACATTTCAAACAAAACATTGTCAGTTTGAATTCTATTCACATAAGGGTTGCATGAAGTAACATAATGGAGATAATTACACTCTTTGTAGCCAGGCCCAAATACTAAGAAACAGGAAAGAATCCAATAAAATGTTTTTGGAAAGATAACCCATAGGGATAAGTTGAAATATGATAAGTTTGGTTTTAAATAAATAAAATATAAAAAAAAAAAGTGAAGTATTAAATGCAACAGTTAATCAGTTGTGTAGGAAATCCTTATAGAGACAGCAGTCAGTAGGTTTTCAGGTTCACTGAAGTTAGTATGAGAAATAATAGGGTTAACTTACTCCAAGCAGGTTGAGAACTTTGAAACTGTAAAAAGAGCTGAACAATATATTCTTTTTCTTGAGAACATTTTGAAATGCCCATCTTTGGAGAGAGTTAAAAACAGTTTAGTCTCATATCTGTCAGTCAAGATCCCTGATCAAGAAACTGAGAAATCTTGGTGTTCTTTTGACATCTACATTCCTGACTTTCCTAGATTTTCCTAGGAATATGGTAGATAATAATGATATACACCAGTAAATAAAGATTTGTTTGCTAATTTTACTCTATGCTTGTGATTTTTATTTATGTAATCTTCATGATAATCTATGAGAGATTCTTAACTGTTCAGTATGTGGCAGATATGGTCACTTGAAAACATATGGTAACCTGATAAATATGTCCACTTTGACCACATTTTTATTGTGGAAATCTCATGGTGGGATTTCTAGAAGCAGCTACATTGCAGGTTCTCTAATTCAAAGAGTTCAGGATACAAAGACATCTCACACCAGACCATTGACAGAGTTGCACAGAGCAGAAATAAAAAGTTGCAAGGACTTTAGATATTTATTTTACCTAACCTGGGTTTTATTTATCCGTATGTTCTCAAATAGACATTTGTCTTTCAAGCATTTCAAATAAACAGTATCTTTCAATGTACCATATAACATGAAATTATCCTGAAAGCTATAGAAGCATATGTATAGCTTGTACTCTCATTTCCTCTCTTATATTTTTTGCAACTTGACAATAGTGTATTTTGGATGATAAAATACAGTGTAAGTCCTCACAGAGAACAATTAACACTCCATTAATCATCCCTTAAACATTTTTTCTGAAAAAGATAAACAGTAAGACAGAAGCCACTGCATGCAGTGAGGAAACCCATGAAATAGATCATGGAAGATTATTGTCTTGTAGAGATAGGAGCTTGTTAGAGCTGTTGCCATTTCCTGATGTATAATATTTAAAATTGGTTTGTGTATCCCAAAGACTTGTGTAATTTTTGCAGCTATTCCTGTTGGCCTAAGAAAAAGTATTCTTTTCCCCTGCAAATGTGTTCTTGCTCATTCAATTCACCATCACTGAACAATTAGTTATCATAAACATTACTAACTTTGGTAAATACCTAGGTTAGAGTCTCATGTCCCATAAATTGATTGAGCATGGCTGAAGATCCACCCAAAATATTCACCCATTCTGTAAGCATCCCCATCGCTTCGTTGGTGATGTAAGAGAGAGTACAATCAATAGTGGCAGTAACTAGGTACATTCCTATTTTTCAGCACCAGTTTGCATATGGGAAGTTCTGACCCAGAGAGGATTATTCTCTCTTTTGAATAAGTAAACTGTTTGTTTTAGAGGCAGACCTCTTATATTTCTTTTCTTCCCATAGGCAAGACCCACTGTTACTCTTCATATGATGAGACTGATGAATCTGACATCTGGGGTGATGTGAAAGGGAACATGCAATGGCATTGGTCTACAGATGCTGTGATATTGGACTGCAGCTGTGTGCCACCTACTAAGCACTTCTTAAGAGTGTGGGGCCTCCATAAAGGGAAATGCCTGTTGGCAACAGTATCACAGTATGGCTTCTTGCCTACTCCAGGACCCTATTTGTCAAGCACAGCTGGCCATAATATCAAAGAATTCACAGACTGACCATGTCTGATGTGCCAGATCACCAAGTGGGAAAAAGGCCTAAATATGTGATCCCAGCTGCCAGGGACTGGAGATGGCAGCCAGCAGCATGAGTATTGACAGCTGTGAGGGTGGAAGGATATGAGATGGATAGTCATGTTATAAAACTAAAAGAATAACTGGTGCTGTCACACCTCATTACCTCCTGTGGTGCTTTGTGTCACTCAAAGCACACCTGACATTATATGTATATTCCATAACCCCTGAATTAACAACACATGCATTCCCTTCACGGTTACCTTTACTCCCAGTGTTAGTTAAAAAGAATGTTAAGACTGACACAAAACTAGGTATTTTTTCTTTGTCTCTGCACATATGGTCAATGGACTAAACCACTATACTTGCCTGTTAAGAACTGGTCTGTGCTTTTATGAGCTTCTCTGGAATAACAGAATCACAAAATTGTCATTGTCGGAAAGGACCTCTGAGATCACACAACAACCCCACAGCCTACTTTCCTAGATCCCTTGCACCAGCCCTTTTGTTAACCTGGGCTCCCTCGCCACAAATTCAATTTACTAATTTGCTAAATAAGAGTGGGGTGGGGAGTGTATATTTTTTTTGCCTGGTTAATGAGCTGAACTGGGTTATGCAGGTAACAAGTGAAAGGCCCACGAGCAAGAAGGAAACAGGCAGTGATCTGGAATGAAGTGAGGGGACACAGAAGCACCTCCTCCAGCAGGAATAAACTGTTAAGCTGACATTTCCTCTGATTTTACCTTGTGAGTAAACGGGAAAAAAAAATAATCTCTTAGAATAGAATGGGATTTTTGTATTCTACCTACACTGTTCAATATAGATACTTCCATATAGTCTTGTGAATGCTTTCCAGAAGCATGTGTAAGTGTACATTTACAACTGTATGTAGGTGACACTGACCAGAAGGCCACTGTAGGTGCAGGTCCCACATGAAAGTGAACCTGGGCAGGTGCAGGCCTGTACAGTGCTGTGCTGGACACACAGTGTGGCCTCCAGATCTATCTTGCACTGCTCTCACCTCTTGGCCATATGATAAATTTGGCCAGTAATTCCAAGACAAGCATCTGCAGACAGCTCCTACTCTTTGCTGGAGAATATACTACGGGAGAGGTTTTGCCTTTATCTAACAGTGCAGCAACAGGTTCACACCTGAATATCTTCTTTGTTTGACAGTAGAAATGATGAATAGAGTTGTTTTCTTTTATAAAACATCTCAAATGGCCAAACTGGGGCAAGCCTACTATGGATGGGTTCTGCACAGTGTGCTGCACCCTTATTAAAGGCCCATTTGGTACTGTCAGCTGCCAGTGCAAGGTTATCTGCACTACCCTCTGTTTCCTTATAATGCTAGCTCCAATAGATGCCATTTTAAGCCATACTTCACGAAGTGCCTTTGTTACTGAGATCATAATGAACCAGTAAGGCACAGCGTATTCATTCCCGTTGATAGCATGAAAACTGTACAGTCTAATAATCATTCTCGTGAAGAAGCGTTATCTTTATAAAAGGCAGAGTTGGTAAGAAAGAGAACATTCAGCCAAATGACCTTTTGAAATAGTTTTCACCACTTTTCACAAACTGTGAATTAATTCCACATTCTCTAAACGAGGAACTTTTTGAACTGACTTTGTAGCAGCTTTTTAAAGTCAGAGGAATTTACTCAGATATTTCCTAGTATTCTGGATTACTTGGAGATTTGTCCTCAAACAGACCAGTGCCCCAGTTTCTCATAACCTTGCACAACAAACAAAACATTAATCTATACCCTAGTCACCTCAGCACATCACACACACAATTATGCTTAATAACAGTCATGAAGTTAACAATAATGATAACAGTAAGTGTCTCAAGAAAATTCCTTTCCCCCCTCATTAATGAACATTTTGCATACCCTGGGAAACACTGTAAGACACACACTTACAACAAAGGTTCACTTGGCCCCATGAACTTACGCTATATGACATGCTGTTCCATCAATCATAGTGTTTTAACTCATATGAATGGTTTCTTGCTGTGTTGAGAGAAACCCATGTAAGGGATTAAATGGAGAGGAGACATGAGGTGAGACTCTAGGTATGTGACCCCAAAGCATCAAAATTATTTGCAGTAAAAGGATTTGGGGGCTGAGTTTTGAGTTTTCTTCATTATGACTTTTTTTTTTTTTTTTTTTTTTTTTTTTCATTTTTTTTTTTTTTTGGGTCAATGGG
>VZRU01000532.1:274540-313176 GCA_013398155.1 Pedionomus torquatus
TTTGGGGGTGATTTTTTGGTTTTTTTCATTATTGCTTTTTTTTTTTTTTTTTTTTTAGTATTTCAGATTTTGAATGTATTTGGGCTATATGGTGCCAAGTCTTTAAAAGAAAACGTATACTGTTGCAGTTTCTTCTTACAGCTTTCAGTTCCATTCTTAAACTGCTGGACAAAGTTTAAGAGTTTTCAGCTTATCCAGTTGAACTTTTAGAAGTGAACTATTATTAGAATAATAACAGTCCTGCTGATTCATCCAACATGTCAGTGAATTTGAGGAAGATTCCCAGATCATAAAAAAAAAACCACAAAAAAAAAAAAAAAAAAAAAAAGAAATAGGCTCTTTTTGCATAATCACATAGAGCAAATGCTGAAAGGCTTAGTAATTGTTAGTAAAGGGAATCAGAGGACTTCTCTTTTTTTGCCTCTGATTAACCTCACATAAATCAGGGTAACACATGCATACATAGCATACAAAAATATAGTGAAGCTACTACAAAAATGTAGTGAAGCTACTCGATCATGGGACACTTACTGAGCAAAGATTGGCTTGAACCCTTCCTCATTAGAGCTTTCTTCATACTGGATAATGTAGCTCATCAACCAAATTCAATTACTGAAGACTAAAATTGTGCTTCCTGACACTGTATGGGTTTCCACCAAGCTGAAGAAAACAAAAATTAACAGTAATTAGAGATGTCAGACAATCCCTGAGAGCAGAATCTAGCTCAGAGTAATTTATTGTACTGACAATGTCCTACCTTTTGCCATCCTTGCTATGACCTTTTTCTAAAATTCAGCTGAAGCTAATAAACCTACATATGACGCAAGGTATTGCTAAATATAGACTGAAATGTGAACATCTAGTTCTGGGTATGGAAAAACAAAATGGCTAAGGTCTGTCTGATATTCAACAAGGTCCTAATGGATTGTACCTTCCCCACTGTTACAGATGTCCTGTGAGTCTAAGTGTCCTTGGGAAAAGAAGGAGGAGGTGAAAAGCTGTTGCTTATGGACAATTTCTAATAGCCTGTGTCAAAGTGACTTACTTCCAAAGTAATCCTATGTCATGCTATTCAGCATGGCTGTCTGTATCATAATCTGCTTTCAGACGTCACCCAGATGGAATACCAGTGCTGGAATACCACACTTGACTCAGGCTAGTTGAGGGGCCATTCCCGATAATTTCGGAATCACCAAGATATTCCACCTCACTCTGGGGCTCAGTTGTTATTTTTCCTGGCAACTGAGTATCTTTCAGCACATCTTTGAATAGCCACTCCTTATTTCTTTCAGCCAGCATGGAATTAAATGCTTTGGAAACTGATGACCCAGCTGCAAATTCTATAGTGAAACAGCAAATTTTGCAATGCTTTGATCATCTCAGGAAAACTCAGCTCTGGACTCTTTTATCTTCTATTCTGCCAGCATGATCCAGAGAAGATACTAGCAGTAGCTAGCAGTAACTAGCATCTGCTAATGTTACTTGGAACATAAAGAAAAGTTACTTTTAAAAAATCCAGCTTGATTTTCCTTGGCTTAATAATAATACAAATGAGCTGGGAAGAATCACACTGTAAATTTAAAAATATGTATTTTAAAAAGGTATTAATGATTTTTTTTAATTGATTGTTTTCTGGGATTTGCTACATTTCCCTTAAAAATGCAAAGTTCCCTATTTTCAAGACTGCCAAAATCAATATCTAGCACAGCAAGGGAGAAACAACATCTGTTGAACTCAAGCATGCTTGGCTGATGATGGGTATTTATACAGCAATTCCTATTTAACCTTTCCATCTACTTTTGTGCTAATCTGAAAGACATGCTGAGAAAGATAATAAGCAAGATTGCAAGATACAACAGGCAAGACACGCAGAAGTCATCAAAAGAATTATTGCTGTTCTAACAAGCTGATAGAGAATAGAGGCAAGTGAATAAATACTGCTTTGTTTTGTGTTGGTGACTCGACTTTAGTGAGATTAGATGGTTGAAAATTAGGAAAGTTTTCTGCCTATGACCTCACCTGATACATAAACATGGTGCATTCCAACCTTGACAATGACTCTTCAGTAAAGAAATATTAAGTGGATGCAGAAACACGAGGACCCTCAGACTTAAAGTAGCAAGATACTTTTTTCTGGAAGGTACTTTTTATTATCATGGTATAGCATTGAGACCATCCTCCTAGTTTTTAGTTCAGGAAACTTATAAAGCAGTTATTATGTTTGGCACCTGTTTTCAAATCACAAGACAGTAGCTGGCAAATCTTAGTGTAAGAATAGTACACTAAAGACAAGCACTGAAAATGTTGGAAAGAATTATAAGAAAAAGAGAACTGAATATACAAGGTGAACAAAAATAGCACCAGAAACCACTGGATTGTTTAAATCAAGTTAAACTTTGAAAGATTTGTTTGCGCAATAGTTCAAAAATGAATGGCCTAAACTGCCTGAACTTGCTAGTGTCTGATTATTTAATTCCTTGTGTTCATTAGATTAGAATAACACTCAGACACTGAGTCGTTTCTACATTAGCTGCAAAAAGACTCCAAAAGAGTTTATGTATGAAACCACCTAATAAAGGCTGCAGTAACTGCAGTCTTGGCATATTTTGGGGGGACATGACTCAGGGATTGTGTTGTAGGCATAGCAAGCCATAATGTCTAAATTAAGACTCCCTAACTCACTAGAAACACTGAAAGCCTCAGTTTGCAGATATTTATAACTTTGCTGAACCAATTGTTTGAATTGAAATTTTCCATGCTTGTCCTTAGCTTCCGATTCAGGATTTATGTTTTTTTTTTTGTTGTTCCTTTTAATTCTTAAAGGGTATTGCTGAAAATGGCTCAGTCATTTCAAAAAATGAAGTTAAGGAAAAAATTTCTGCCAATATTGCAAACGGTTTCCAACTATTTAATTGAAGTTTTTGGTGAAGAATATGATGTTTGGAAAAACATAATTCTAGAATCAGGTGTGTTTGTGTTCTGGTTTACATCCCAATCTCAATTGACTCTTTCTTACCCCAAGTGATGTGTATAAGGATAGAAAAACACATTGTCTAATATGGATCCCAGGAATAAAATGCTGTGAACTAAATTTTCAGTGGTGCCCTTATATCCTGTAAGGATTCCAGACTTTGACTTGGGGAACAAGAACCTAAAATTAAGTTACCACATGTACAGATGTTTAGTATATTTCAGAATAGGCTAGGCCTCTTTATTGTGCCTGAACGGACCTCAAGTTAAACTGAATAATTATTTGATTTACTTACAAAGTATGGCAAACTTTGAAAATGATGAACTAGATTATAAGGAAAGGAAAAAAGAAAAACACACACACAAAAAAAAAAAAAAAAAAAAAAAAAAACCAAAAAAAAAACCCCCCAAAAAACCAAACTAAACCAACAAAAATACCAACCCAAAAAACCCAGTAAAAAAATCCCCATGGGAACTCAAGATGAATCCATGATACCACAGGAGTGTGGTTTTTCAATTACTTCACTTTGATGAATGTAGTTATATTGAAATCAACTTCTAGCACATTGGCAGTAAAAAGGTGATGGCAAAAAAAATTAAAAAAAAAAATCTAAGTAAAACATAAAGATAAGCAAGTATCAGAAGACCATAACCTTCCAAAAAGTGTCTCATATCACATGGAAATGAAAATACATGTGATTCAATAATTTTACTTACAACCATTCTGGGAATCTCAACCTATGATAGCAAGATGATGAAATGCAGGCTTCAGGTATCCGAAAAGTGCGCTAATTAGTCATAAACCTATATTGGCAAGGTGTAAAATTCTGGGTAAACATGACATGACTAGAGACCTTTCCATTTTTTCTAACACTTGAGAAATATTTATCTTGGCAGAATAGCTTTTTTCGATGTGATTATGTCTTCTTTCAGGAAAATGCAATCAAATATATGGCACATGAGATCTTTCTCACCTGCCCCAGTTTGATTTCCAGCGAGAGTCAGGACCTGGAAAAGAAGTAGAACTGCTAGAGTGATCAGGTCCCTCCTGCTTTATAATACAATATACAATTGAAAAAGAAATGCATTGTCTAGACTTACCTGCTGGGATTCGCTGCGGTGAAAAATGAGGTCCTGGTCTCCTGGTCTTGCAGTTAAGAAATCTATCGGAGTATGTCAGGGACCTCTGAAAGCTCACATACTCAGGCCTCCTTTCTATAAAAAAGAACCTGAACACATAACAGAATGGTGACTGACATGCCAATATCGTGCTTCGATATGAATACAGGGTACTAGGAATTTGAAGCCCTTCCTGGGCTCAGGTAATGTAAATAAATCTGCACGTTTTCAAACAAAGACAAAAATATTGTTGCTTCAGAAACCTTCCAGGTTATTTTTTCTTTCTTGATCTAAGATCGGGCCTGCTTGGCTGACAGGCAAACAGAATAGGGCAGGAAGGATATCTGCTTCAAAAGATTAAGTTTGCTAGGTGATGACTACAATAGTTGCCATATATTTGACTGCCTTTCTTTCAGTTTTGTCTGCACTGAAATGTAGATGAAATTTAGCTGCCATTTATCTAAAGTGTAAAAGATGGCTGTATGTTGTAAACACAGATCAATACCTAAATAAGAAGATGGACATCTCAGAGAGTGAAAACTGAAAAGAATATGATTAGTGTGCTAATTCTTTGTCTGTTTTACACAGTGGCATTGAGTCACAGTGAGATGTCAGTGCAAATACTTCTGTATGAAGTTCCAGATTATCTGGAATGAGAGCCATATTACATGGATTTACTAAAATAGAGCACTCCTAAACCAGTATTTGCTAGCAATGAGAGCAAAGTTGGAAAACAGTTCACAAGTGTATTAACAGACTGAATAGGTAATCATTGTCTTTGATGAGCTTTTGGCTTCCTAATTCAGAATTTTTATTTAGTTGTGGTATTGTTGGTGTTTCCTGTTTCTTATTCTTCACATATTGGATTTCCTTATGTTTCAAAATCTTCTTCTGCAAGATAGTAATTATGAGTAAGATGTTATACTGACTTATTCTGATGTAACACTGCCATTAGATCAGCTCACTGCCCATTTCGAAAACTGCTTTAGGATTATGGGTACCCAAAAGTGAATATAGGATTTAAGACATGTATTGTGACCTCAGGAAAGGCTTTTGTGCTTGATGTATCTCCCAGTTGTTCTGGCTATATTTGTTAGCTTTATAAAAGGCATTCTCTATTTCTCCTAACCTTGCCTTGCTTTTATCTATTGACTTTATGGCTACAAACCATTCCCTTAAGCACTTTCTAAAACTGGACAAAATAGGTATGATCTGAGTTAATATGAAGAGAACTCATGTTAATTGGAAAAATTAAACACTCCTGAGTAAAACTGTCACATTCTTTTTAAATTTGTTAGGAGAGAGGATTTCTAGTTGTCTTAATAATATGGATTACCCTCCTCTTTTCTCTTCTCTATTTGAGACATCTCTAGAGGGAATCCAGTTAGGGAAGATCCTTCACATTGATCACACCATTGCATTGCTAGTCTCAGCTCTTGATTTGTGTTTGTCTAAGAAGTCTCTGAATTTAAAGTATACTCTCTATAAGGGGAAGAAAAAAGCAAGGAAGAGGAGAGAAGGGAAGGGAAGACAAGACTGGTAAGATTCCCTTATGCTTTATTCATGAGGATCATAAGAAATCTGCTTTTTGTGGATTTTCAATGGAAGGAGTTAGAAATATTAGGGATAGCTTGTATTCCAGTCACTATGTACTGGATTCAAATTATATGGCTTTTTAAGACTCTGTTTTAAGTAATTAAGCACCAGAATATCACAACTGCTTTCAGTTCCATTCAGTTTATGGCTAGTTTTTGTTACCTTTTTTTCAACAAAAATGACCTCAAGTACTATAGCCCTATTCAGCGTTCACCTTACAGGGATTTTTTCTTTAACTGTGTTCTGATGCAGTTGAATTCTGTGACTCCTCATCATTTATTCTCTTTTTCCATATTGGGATATTTTTATAATGCTTCCTAATGTTAACCTAAGTAGAGTAGTGGTCCGTAAAGAACTATGAAGATACAAATATGTTAACATATGTCCTGCAACACAAGACTCTTTTAAACCTTAATTTATTCAGTCTTTGCATTTCTAGGTTTTAGGGTTTCCTTCATCCCCACAGTCAAATAACACTTTTGCTGGAATTCCTTATGACATATTTCTAATGTAGATCTTCAGTTTGGTATCTTAGCCACACAGTAATAATCTTCTTCTGGACAGGGGCAGTAATTACTGAATTTGGCCTTATATTCTCACCAATTGATTTAAAAAGAATACTCACTAAAAGCAATATTGCCGATCAGGGACCTAATGAAAACCACTTGTATTTTCCTTTGAGGTCTTCATGTCTTTGGGACTTGAATGCCACCAATACTGAGACAATACTAGACACAGGCAGCCAGAGACTGAAATGACAGGACATTGCTCTCAAAGCATGGTCTTACTTGGATACTTAAAACATGTGTTTGTTTATATTATATAGTTTCCTGAGCATTCTTCACCTTAGCAGTCCAGCTCTGCTGTCAGCAGTTTTGAAGTATTTGTTATTGTATATGCTGTGCTGGTCCTCCATTTATTTTCAGTTGAAAGAATCCTTAGAGCTTTCATTTAAACTTGTTTTGATTTCTCCTACTGTATCTGCTGAAACTGATGTCACACTCAGTAGCCAGTGGGTCTGTTTACTGCTATAAAAATATCCCTGACACTATATGTCAAGGGATTGATGAATTATTTTTTTTTTTTACAAAACCTTTCTCTTCTTTCATAATAGAAGAAAGATTTTTCATAATGAGTATAGCCATTGATATATTTCTCTCTGCTAAGAAGAATGGATTTTATAAAAGCATTTTAGAGTTTAAAATGTTACCATAAAGTACAATAACTAGAATACGTGTTGTTCGGTCACTTCCTGCAGGTATCTGTGCTTTTGCCTTCAGTCTATTTCTGGATAAGATTTTCAGATTATTGTCCCTGGGAAATACTTTCCAGTTATTGACTCATAATTTTACGAAGACAACAGGTCAACCATGGTCAAAAACAGTACCCACACATTTAAGTGCTTTGCTGGACTTGGGTCTTAGGCATTTTTTGAGTCATCTGTTTAGTACAGTCAATACTGTATATACGATAGCCTTCCTAGCCTGAGCTATCCTTTCCTGACTTGGAAAAAAATTTCTCCCTTTCCAGCTTTTCTTGGCAGAGAGTCAAATTTTTGGTTCTTAGCTCTGTGAACCTCTCACAGGAAAACTAATGAACTCCCCAGAACTTTTCTGCTTGTTTTGTGTCAGGTTTTTTTATCATTTAACCAATCAACCAGTCCATTAGTTTTAACAAGACTTCAATAATTCTTTGAGCTTTCTTTCCTATCCTAAAAAGCAGGTTTGGTGATGGAAATCAGCCAGTTTTATTTAAAAAAAAAGAACCCAACAACATCTAAAGTAAACCCAGGCAAAATCAGAGGCAGATTGATTCTTAATGAACCAATATAACTTATAAAGGCAAACATTCTCAATACAGCAAACTAGATCTATTGAAGGATTTAGCACAAAGTCCCGACTCATATTTTACATTACTTCAGGGTTAGGCTGCAACTGGAAGAATGAAAAATTTAATACCAAAATCCATATCTGATTTATGTTTGCAAAGCTAGTTTTCCCTAGCTGACTGGAATTCTGCCCAGAGAAAACTGAACCAACTGCAGCTACAGTCTCTCTCAATCCTAGTCCCAAAATAAAGCCTAATGTGCTCCCTGAGGACAGATGTTCATTGATGTCTACACAAAGTTTAAGAAAAAGAGAAAGATGGATAAACATGCTATTAATGCATCTGTCTTCCTTTCTCTCCTTTCTGATCCCAAGCCAAAACGTCTGAAATTAATATTTTCATGGAGGGACTTCATCTCTCAGATATGATGCTTTGTTCAGTTTCCCTCTCTTCCAAAAAAGCATTAGAACTATGTCTTTCAGAAGAGTTCTAATTCAGGTCTTCTAGCAAAATGGCATTTTCTGTGTCCCTCTTACAGCTATTTTACTTCAAATTAAGAAAATCAGATATTTATGGAATCACAGATAGAGCAGGTCTAGGTGCTATATCCCCTAACATGTATCACTGTTTTCAACAGGATTTTGCTCCTGTTGTCCTATGGGGAGGTTGCTTCAGCATCTCAATCCTCTGATGGTTTGATGGCTGCTAACATCTGGCATAATACATATTCTTCATGAGTTTATACATAAATATTTCTTACAAGACTATCCTTTTCAAATTTCCTGCTAGGGATGATGAAAAAAGAAACATTTTTTTTCATCTCCAAGTCTTTCCTACAATTGTACAATTGTAGGTGCAATTGAACTTAATTTTTTGCAACTTTCTTTCCTTGAACTTTTATTTCCCTAAAAAGAAGCTTTCTTTACTGAGCAGTATGTTTCCCTCCCACCCTCCTTAGTTTTATAGGATCTTCTCTTACTCATAAATTCTTTTCAGCATTAGCTTTAAGCCAGTTTTGTCAAGAACTTTTCCCTACCAAAGTTTTCCTTTGATTTAAATACAAATTCAAACAGAACAGTTTGTTGGGTTTTTTTTATTATTTTTGAAGTCACTGGTACACAAACTGTGACTTATCCCATACAGCTCCCTCATCCTTATGTTCTAGTTGATTCCATTAACTAGTACTCACAGTTTACCAGAGATTAATTTAAAAAAAAAAAAAAAAAGCTAAATAATTGATACTAAGTTATTTCAAATAGTGAATGTTAAATATTTAAATATTGTCTATTGAATCTTAGATCCTTTTGAATATAGGGGGTGGGGTGGGTGGGTCGTTGTATTTAATTAGTTATGATTTTCCTTTCTATTTAAACTCAGTTGGTGTGTTAGGGACCAATCCAAAATTACTTTGTACATACCATTTCTATATAGTGTCTTCAATACTTTCCAGTAAATCATACAGACCTTAATTTTTTTCCCAGCTTTATAACTGATGAAGATATTTATTATTTCCCTCATGAACATCTTACCATTATTAGTACCATTTTCTTTTCAGAAACAACTGTTTTCCATAATTGTATAATTCTCAATAGTCCTTCCCTAATAATAGATGACAATCACATTGACTTCCAGCCCAGAGGAGGTGAAGCAAATTCCCGTGTCAATCTTCATTTTTACAAAGCTTTGAACCAATTAGTTCGGTTTTCCATGTTATCTCTTAATATCCCCATTTCAGACTGTCATGTCATAAATGTAACTTCTTACATTTTTTATCTTTATTGAGAAGCTGTTGAGCGAGCAGCTGGTTGGTCCTAGTTGCCACCTGGGGTTAAACCACAGCAGTGCCACAGCTCTTCCTGCTTTCTGATGGCAGTACATGCCCTCTTTTCCTGCTTTACCTCTACACCTTCCATTTCCTTTCTGTATCATCCAGTGTACTGGATCTTTTCAGACACTCAGTTCCTGCCAAGAGTTCTGTGCCCTGACAGTCCCATGCTGTCAGTGTGCTTGTTCAGATAAAATAACCCCCTGCTCGTCTCATTCATGAAATCTCTGCAAATCCTCCTATCCATCTCATTCACCAGACTTCTTCCAGTTCTGTCCCACTTTTCAGACATTTGTCAATGAGGAAAAATATGCAAATGTTGCTCCTAAGGTGTTCACACATGCTCGGCACCAGCATCCAGTCCCTTTGGCTGTCTCTTTGTTATTCAGAATCTCTCACTTCTGCTCTTGGTTGTCACCTTTGAAAGAGCAGGAAAAGGATATATGGATCTATAGGAGTATGTTTCCTGCTCTCAGAATGCTGGCAATTTGATTATTTCACCCTTTACTTTTGAGTAGTCCTGCTGTCTGACTACCTTTGGAATTAATTATGAAGCAGTAGTGAAACTAGAGGGCTTCACTTCTGTGCTGAGCTGCATGATCTCTGTCCTCCAGGTAACATAGAGCTCCCATGCAGTTGGCTAAACTAATTAACTGCTTGCAAAGGGCATGTCTTGTAAACTGCATCATACGAAACTTCTCTGTATGGATAATTAATTTACCACCAAAATAACAACTATCAACTTTGCAAGCAGATACTACATAAACTTTTATTACCTTCTCTGCATGCAGGAGAGAAATAACTACGAAATTTGCTTTTGCAAATATTTTGCAGCTTGATACTTTAACTGGACAACAGTATTTCCATCTTGCCTTGCCTTCTCTATCCCCTGAAGTAAACATCTTCTGTGCTAAAATAATGGTAAAGATGTCCAGGAGGTCTGGATTTGTTTTGATTTGAACTTTGCGCTCAGAGGCTTTAAGCTCTATCAGGGGCCAGCTGATTGTGCACACCCAGACCCAAGCTGGGACAACAGCACACAGCCAGGCTGAGCTCCCTGTGCAGTCTAGCTGATTTAGCATGACAGAAATTTTGGCCTGTGCTTACAGCATGATCTGGATCTTGTTTGTATCCATGGGTGATGCAGGGGACAGACTGGGAAATGTGAGCCTATTCATGCAAGGAGAAACAGCTTTATCAGGAAGGAGAGACAATATTATCCCCACCCCTCAAACATACTGGCTTGATTCAACAATCTTCCTAAAGTAGTTTGGCACATCACACTTTTATCTCCCAGTGCTGTGGGATGCTGCTGTCTCCGAAGAAGCAAGAGAGCAGCAGTCAGCAGCTGGAAACAGCTAGCTCTCACAAGTGTGTCTCGGCTACCAGCTGCTGGCTCTGCTGAGCATCATTCAAACACTGCTCTGTTGTACCCCCAGTGCCTTCGTTGTTGACCCTGCTCTATGTCAGAGTTGGTGGACTTCTGTAGAACAGGGTATAGAATCATAGAATCATAGAATTTTTAGAGTTGGAAGGGACCTTAAAGATCATCGAGTTCCAACCCCCCTGCCATGGGCAGGGACACCTCCCACTAGACCAGGTTGCTCAAAGCTCCATCCAGCCTGGCCTTAAACACCTCTAGGGATGAGGCCATTCACAGCTTCCCTGGGCAACCTGTTCCACTGCCTCACCACCCTCACAGGAAAGAATTTTTTCCTAGTATCCAATCTAAATCTCCCCTCTTCTAGTTTAAAACCATTACCCCTTGTCCTATCACTACCCTTCCTGACAAAGAGTCCCTCTCCTGTAGGCTCCCTTCAGATTCTCCCTTCAGAGAAGCCTTCTCTTCTCCAGGCTGAACAGTGGGTATACGTGGGTGGAGAGACAAAGAGGGAGAATTGGATCAAGTATTTGATACCTTCCTCCATGTGTTTTGTAAGGAGGGACAGAAGGTTATAACCTACTATTTAAGCCTCCAAACACAAATAACAGGTCCATATGAATCCTAGGGGACAGCAAGATTGACACGAGTGAAACTCAGAAAGTCCAGCTCTCTTCATCAGCAACTGTTGACTGCTTTAGGAAAATTGTCTGAACTGGTTTTGGTAGTTCTTTAAATTCTGTATTATACAGAGTTCCTAATCATCTCCTGCAGGGCTTTAGTTCTGCTCAGGATAAGTCCATTTGGACATGGAGGCCTGTGTGTCTAAACTAGTAACACAAAGAAAAGGAAACTTGTCTGCACTTGTTTATGCATCTCAAAAGTATTTGACTTGCCAGACTACTCACCAACCACCAGAAAGCATTGATGGGTTATGATAAAATAAAACACTTTTCTCTCAGCACCGATTCGCAGGTTTTCCTGTCATAGAAGCCTTGTTTTCTTTGGACACAGGAAAATAAATCTCTCTTTTTTATAATTTAAACCTTTTTGGATAAAATGTTTTACAGATCTCAGTTTCCAGCATATATTCGGCCAATTTCTTAATTCATCTATATATTTTCTATTAGGTGTATTTAATTAGCACCCCACATATTTGGATTTGATAGGTTACCTTAAAAATAATACCGTGATTACACAATTTTATTTGACATGAGTCACAGGTTTGGTATGTACAGTAAATCAGGCCATTCCCTGCTTCCCTCACAAGAACTAATGAAGTCACCACCTATTCTGGCCTTTACCAGTGGAATGGCTGTCACATAACAAGCCAGCCTACTTGCCACCACTTTTATACAGCCATTGGTTGGTGGATTTCAGCTGGTAATGTTTTAGGGCTAGGCGAGCCACCCAGAGCAGCAGAAATTTTTACCCAAATGTAAAATAAGCCTCTTCCCTCTTGTCCTCCATCCAAGGCAAAAGCAGTAGAAAAACTCGTCAGTTTGGTGCTAGACAAAAGAGAGAGTGCAAGAGGGAGGGAAAGGAAGGCCTCTCAGAGGCAAAACCTCCTGGGGCTTGATGAGTGTTGTTTCTTTCCTTTCATGTGGAAGCACATTTTGTTTTAACAAAATTTTCACCAAATGTATCCATTCCTTTCTCCAAAACCATTGTAGATTGCAACTTGATTATTTCATTTGTTTACATCCATGATCTGTTAAAGATTTGAAAAGCTTTATATCGTTTGAGTCAAATTCTGATCTCAGTTGTGCACATCCAACCCTGATACTTAGAAATGTTACCCCATTTTCTTCCTGTAAGTCAGATACTAATGTTTTACAACCTATTGACTAATTCTGAAAGGTGGATGGAATACTGCAATTAAACAATATGACTCTGAAATGCAGAAGACAGATATTTTTTGTTTGCATTTTTGTAATATATAGGAATGAACAGTTAATTGAACTGACACGGTGTGAAGCTTGCATGTGTAACATGCCAATCAAGTTAGCTCAACTGACCTTGCCCTTTTGTGTGCTACAATGAATTCTGAAATGAAGCTATGGTCAGAGGCAACGGATCAAAAACCCGTATCCAGATTCCCTGTGGGAATTACGTTGGATCTGACCCAAGATAAGGCTCCAGCTGTGCCTCCTTGCTCCCATCAGACAGGAAACTCAGGAATCTCAGTTGATCTAGCCTAACCGCAAAACTTTCATAGCTATATATTAAACACTTTTTCTTTGCAAAAAGACCTACTTTATTAAGCAAAATATCAGATAATCTTGGATGAATGATTTTCTTGTTGTTTAACAAGTATCTTTGTTTTCTGCAGAGCTATATAATAAACATATGAATATAGGCTCTCCTTGAAGCTGTACTATGTAAAGGAACACTTTTGTAATATGTTAAAGATAAATTACATGTTGATCTTTTCTTTGGCTTGCCACACCTTCCTGTTTAAGTAGAAAAGGGAACTTTTGCAATTCTGTGCCTAATGGTTAAGAAAAGCTTTCTCTCATTCCAAAACTAACTTGGGCCGTACCCAAGTATTGCCATCTGTAGGAGGCAACATCAACAACAGCAATGCCAACCAGAGACAATTGACAAACAAATTTGTCAACAATAAACAGTCAAAACAACAGATTGTTTGACAATTTTTTCAATTGCTCAGCAGCCCTTCCACCTTAGACAAGCTGCAGAGTATTCAGCTGCCTAGAGCAGCTACCTGCTGAACACTTGCCAAAGAACAATTATTGCTTTATACGTGTAGCAGCGAAACACACGTACAATATATTCCATTGGTGCATCTTCCTGCACTATTGGAGCTATGATCCCTCTGTTTCCAGCTGTTCTGCATTTCCCCCCCTGGTTTCAAGGTTTAATAATTCTGTCTCAAAATAAAGTTGCCACAGGCTCAGTTTTAGCAAATAAAGTCTCAACAGAAGTAAACACTGCAACATGAACTTTAAATTATCATCATGTTTATCTTTCATTATTTGTAGGAAACATTTATTGCTTCTACTTTCCTAAAGAAGTAATTTACACTATAAATCAGAATTTTAAAATGTGAGCATTACTTTTACAGAATGACCAATGGTAAAGATGTAAAAAACAATATAAAGTGATCAGAATGCACTTTTCTCACTGAGTGTTGCAACCTCCTTCTACTTACTATGAGACTTATTATGTACCTCACTATCTGCACAAAGATTTTTCTACTTTTCCAAAGTTTAATTCTGGTAGAGTCGGTGACTTGCAACAACAGTGATATGACACCACAACACATATTGTTGCATGCAAATTTGGACTTATGGAGACATTTCACCCTCATTTCTAAAATTCTTTCTGTTGCCTTGATTATAATCAAATTGTGTATATTACAGTGGTACCATGAATATCATGGCCATGTCTCCATTGTCCCTTACCCCTTAAATTGCGATCTGGGCAAAAACCATATTTCATAAGTCACTTTAGTAAATGTTTCATAAAACTCATGTTTTAGAAATTATAACTATTCTTTTTGGAATCAGATATCTTCAAATACAGATCTTATCTTCCCACATAACCCAGGAAGATACTTGTGTATTGTTAAAAAAAAAAAATCTTGCCAAAAGAAGAAATAAATTACAGGGAAATATTTCTGACATCTCATAGTTTACAGAGAATGAATGCATGGTGCAAACCTTGAACACAGTCTCAGCTGATGTTCTTAGACCGCCTCATAGGTTTATGTCTCTTGACAGTTACCATGTCTGTTTCTTGTCTCCAGTTTTACTCCCACTTCTGTCTTTGTTACTTTTTTTTTTCTGTTTGAGCAGTTCAAGAACCACATCATCGACCACTTAGAATGCAAGATACTCTTAAATCACACTTAAAAAGGAAAATTCCCCTCTTCCTGGAAACAGATGTTTTGCTTATTGGGCCTTGTCCAGGAAATCGACTTTTAAGAAAAGAAGCACTGAAATGCCAATACACAGAAAAATACTTTCTTTTTCATTTTTCAAATATTTGTGAAACCAATGGTATTGCAGATTACACAAGATTTACCTTCAAAATTGTTGTTTTTTTCTCTAAAAATATAGATTTTCAGACATTTAAGGAACATGGACAAGCACACCGAAATACAGAATAGAGGTAGACCTGTTTTCTTGGCCAGACTAGTTGGATTCTAAGCTTCACTGAGTTCTCCAGCAGGAGAAAAAAAAAAAGTCTGTTTTCTCAGGGATGGAGAGCGACAAAACTAGACATCAAAAGCAACAAAAAAAGAACAAACATTGGAGCAGAAAACACTTCAAAAGGGAGAATGAGCAGGAAACCCTCCTCCTCATGCCAGCTGAATGGTTTGAATTGAAAAATCCTGGTTTCAATAGAATATTTACAAAATAGAGATCCTCAATTTAAGTTCCTCAGACAATCTCAGTTTTCACCCTGAATCTCAACCTATAGGCACCAGCACTGTGGCAGATATTCCATCCCTCATATATGTTATATACTGCAAGAGAATTTTACCTGTTGGCATGAAAGTAGGATTAAAAACCTGTATTCATTAAATTACCTGCAAGTTGAAGTGCCAGATATAGTGGATTTTTTTTCAGTCATGTTACTTGTTTGCTTTTAATATCAATATTATACTCCTAACATTGTGCTATTTTTCCCAAATACTTCTCTTTTCTCTTTAAGGACCTTGTTTGATAGTCATTAGTTTTCAGGGCCACAAAAGGCACTGAGTGATCAGCCTTACAGATCATATATATAAATATTTCAATTTAGATTCAACTCTATGAAATTGAAATAGTTTTATCTGCTTATGCCTACATACATAGGCATTGTTTTCAATTCTGTTTTGTTTAAATTCTCTCCCTTTTTTCAATGGTATTGCTATTATTTTCCCCAAAGCCTCAAAGTAAAGCAGAGTAGATATGTCTCTGAGGGCAGGCAAATGGATTTTAGTATACAGGATAGACAATCTAGTCAATGATTGCATTTTATCTTTGGCATGGCTAAACTGACTGGGAAAAGAAAAACAAGTTGTCTGCATTTAACATTATTAATAAATAGAAATGATTCTTACAAACAAGTTAGGTACCCAAAATTAACGAGCAATTGTCTTTTCTGATCTGTTTGAATTTACAACTTCATAATGTACACAAAGACATCCTTTGAGTAAGGCTTTTGATATTTGCTCTGCAAGTGCCATGCCGCAGGATTTTTGTTCTGCTCACTGACTGGAAGAGCCAAGCTCTACAGCTGCTCCACCCACAGCAAATTTTGGTTCCCTGTTTATTGGAATACATTATGAGACAAAAGCATGACTTACAGATCTGGAATCTGCTGTCTGAAAACATTCATAGGAACTAAAGTTTTCTCAGATTATTCACAAATGTTACTGAACAATAAAACTCTCTGCACAAGCTGAAGCCACACCCGGCATCTAGTTAGTCTGAAGTAGTTTTTAACATATTTTTACACTGTTTCCCCACTTGAAATCCAACACATTCTGTTTTTTCTCTCTTTTTGCTATATTTCTTTAATCCATTTGTTCAATTAAAATGGTTCATCTGATGGTTTCTCCCTTTGAGTCATTTTGGGTTTTGTTTTTTATTTCTGCTAAGTTTACGTGTAACAATAAATCACTGAGTTTGGCTAAAACAAATGTAAGGAGGAGAAGAGGTGCGATTTTTAGATTCATAGTTTGATATGATAATTCAGGTTCAAAGGGATTCACATGAATCTTTCCTACACAGTTTCCTGGCTATAGTCATTATTTCATATTCCATTAATGACCTTACATTCTGGAAGTCATATAACAAACGATGCAAACATATCTTCCATTTCATACAGGTAGAAGCTCACTACTGCATTTCATAGAGTATACCTCCAATATCATTGAGGATCATTTAAACTAAAATAAATTTAAATAAAATCAAAGTAATTATAAGATTTAAGAGCTTGTTTTATCAACATCTGGATGACATTAAGATGACAGGATTTTTGTCCTTTTAAAAAAGTTTAATATCAGCAGTAAATAGAAAAAAAAAGCTTAACTTTTCTTGAATTGTCATTCAGAATGTAGAGTTTAAAGTTCTCTATAAAACATATACTACATTTCATATTTCAGTTTATTTTTCAGTGTTCCATCTCCTTGATGAGGAATATAGAAAGCATTTAAGGTAAATAAATAATTCTCAAATCTTTAAAGAGTAATGAAATTTTGTCTCCTCAAGTCATTAATTTTCTGGGTGTCTATTTTGCTTCCACAATCCCTGCCTTAAACAAGAAGTGCTCAGAGCTGAATCCACCCTGAATTTTCCTATTGGCATAAAGTATAAAACACAGGTATAAGCATAGACAGTTGCTGTTTTTAAGAGATTGAGAATCATGTTTGTAAAACATATTTTTTTATTTTTTATTATTTCAGTCCCTGAGAAGTTATGATTTGGATTTTTTCCTTTGCTCAACAGCATGTTTCAATTAATTAATTTTACACTCCATTTCTCATGTATCTTTGCTCAATGAATACACATATTTCCAAATTTCAGTACTTGAGAGAAGACTAGTAATGAGATGGATTCTCTATTTGATAGTGGTTAGCTAAACATCTAAGGGTGGACTAGGGCCAGAAACTAAAACAAAGGTCCTTAGGGACATGTTCAAAGTGTAATCATACATTGTATACAGTGTCTGCCATAACACTGCCCTTACCTGTGTGGTTTCAATGTGCCACAAAAATGAAACCATTCAACAAGTATCACTTCCATTCAAGCACAGAGCTGCAAGGCAGCTCATGTGACGACCAGAGTATTGGACATGACAGTGTTCGTTCACAAATTGTAATCTAAGGTTATTGCCAGCTTCTCTGTTAGGGGAATAGGTGTGTTAGAAAGTTTTATTTCAAGCCAGATGTCATGGCTATTCCTCTCAAGAATTTATATTACTCTGCCAAAAAGGAAGAAATGGAAATAGATTAATCAGTGATCACATGGGTATTAGGCTTCCAAGTGATAGCCTCTGAAACCTGGAATTTGCTTGTGAAACTTGCCTGCACTGTAATTTGGCTCTCCTGAATTGGAAAGTGAGAGAACCACAGCACTGCTATGTCTCATTTGGCAGACTGTGAAGTAAGGCAACCCATACTTGAAGAATGCTTTTATTTAATGAATATACTTGCCTACAAGTTAAAGTCAAATTATGGGAGACCAGGACTAAAAAGGGGTAGGAGATATGCACGAAATGTTCGTGTAAGATATCTAAAATATGCCTGAGCTTCTTTTAACTTGTTAAAGAACATTTGCCCATATCCCCATCATCATTAAAGGTCATTTGACAGATTTTTCAACAATAAGAGAGCAGTACCTGCTTAAGGGGAAGGCAAAAATCATACAGTCTGAGTTGTGTACCATTCCATGAAACAAAAAGGTTGACACTGGAGAAATGTGGAGGTATCCTACTTACTTTATCCAATTGTTTGTGCCTGCAAAACTATCCTGAAAATTTCACAACCAATGCACTTGACGAGAATGGTAGGCATTTCTTTCTCTAGTTTGTCTGGAAGTACTGCTAGAAATATCATGGTTGCCTTGTGTTTCTGTTTTCTACATTAAAACCAATCCAAAAATTGCACCAGAAGAGAAAGAAAGACAGCTCAGAGTGGAGAGGAAGCACATGCTATGGCAAATGCAGGCTTGGTCATTTTATGTAACATTCATATAGATGTTACCTTTGGAGGGAAGAATACATTATTATTATCTTCCTCCTCCTTTTGGTCTAAACCACGTCTTCAGGATTTAGTTATTATCTTTTAATAAAAGACAAACAGGAAAGTTACTGTCTTATGTAAGCAGTGTGAGAGATCAGATGTGAAAGATAAAGGAGTATCCAAGAGTTCAAGAAGCGTAAACTATGCTTTTTTGAAATAAGCACAGACTCTGTAAGCAATACTAGAATTAATAAGGCAATTTTTTTAAAGCAACAGTTTGTTTCTAAACAGTTTATGTGACTTGAGCCAAATCTATTCCTTGTGTATGTCTAGTCACATGGATTTGTTCCAAAGACTAGTAAAGGCAATGGTAGGAAAATTCCCTCAGCAGACTCCTCATCAGGATCATTAGTTAATATAGATTTGAACCCGTATGCTAACTGGTGGACTAGAGGCATGATCATTACACTTTTTTTCATGGAAAAGTCTTCAAAGCAAATGTTCTATGTTATAAATTAAAAAATGCTAAGCAGATCACTCTGAATAAAAGGCAAAATAGTGATGAATTGCATGTCCCTGTATGGTAATAAGTCACACAGCAGGCCAGAAATTTCAGTCACTTTTCAGATTCATTAAAAAAGAAGTAACACATATGTATTCCAAGAGGGAGGAGTTAATCACAGCATAAAAAAAACACACACATAAAATAAAAATATATTTCCTATTCATATGCCTGTTTATCTGCATTCTTTTAAAGTGACAGTGTTATGGTTGTAGCTTCTCCACAATTTTCTTGGGCCTTTTCCTCAGCTGTGTTAACATTGAGCCTTTAATGGACCTACTGTAATTGTACACAAGGTGAGGACAATAGCAGTTAGCCTAAACACGATGTGAGGAATGAAATGATGAGAAGACTTATTGAATTTACTGTATACAAAAAAATAAAGTGAAATGCATCTGGATCTTCAGCTATGGTGGGTGAATTCATCCCCCTGAAGACAGTTAAAAAACATTTCTTTTAACTCTAAGCCAAAGAAAGACTGTATGAGAAAATGTAAGAGAATGAGAAAACACTAAAAATATATCTAAGTTGCTTCTCTATTGGAAGCAGAATTCCTTGAAAGTAATCCATAGAACTATACAATGCATGTCAATCATGCCTAATCATGCCTAAAACAATTGGTGACAGATGCGAAGTATGGGAAGTAACATCTGTAACTAACTTCTTCTTTCTAGCAGAACAAGAAACTCTCATGTGAAAGGGGAGAACTGATCCAGCACTAGATGAGAAAAAGGATATAAGCAAAGATTGCCCTCCAGAGAAAAACTGAAGTTAATAATTAGTCATTGTTTGGGATTTAGTTAAATGGAATGCTTTTAAAATACTTAGTAAATACAAGCGGTACCGCGACAGCAAAAGTCTTTGCATACCATGATTTTGTAGACACATACAGTGTAGGGCTAGGACTGCAAAGGGAACTGAGGGAAAACAAGAGGTCTAATCACCATCTTGGTCACTCTGTGAAAATACAGATACTTAAAATTCCCTGCAATAACTGCCTGACCTAGGAGATGGTTAAGGCCTAAAGGCTGACATTGTCATCTGTTGTTTGGAATGGTTGAATATCTGATGCTAGACATGCCCATAAATGTTCACTAATTAGGCCTAAGATCTACCAAAATTCACAGATGATTCATTTCTCCATCTTTCTTAACTGGAAGACCAGATTCAAGAAGCATAATTAGATAGAGTGTGGTGAGTGAAAATATACTTAAGTTAGTCATGGTTCTGTTCAGAGTAGAAGGGATGGAAGTGTTTTTTTCTCTGTCCTTGTTGGGTTACAGCCCTCATAACAGGCTCATCTATTCACTCATCCTCTTCCTCTAAGCCCAGTGAACATCTATGTAACCCCAGTTACAAGAAGTGATTCAGGAGAAGATGGGGGAGAGTAATCAGTTTTAGTCATATGTTATTTTTTTGGTGCCAGTGTGGAATAAAAAAGCAGCACTGTGGTCACTGCCTGCATTCTTGTTAGTTTATGAGGAAGGACTGAGCAGGCACACATACACTTGGAAAAAATCTGGAGATGTGAATCCCACCAAGAAGATGATATTTTTACAACCCAAGATATATCTTCTTCTCTGTTATGCAACACTGGCTATTGGCAAACAGCCCCAGGATCAAAGAGAGCACTGCCTTTCTTCAGTGCCACCACTACCTTAGCACCACAATGCTATTCACAGACCCTATGGTCCACTCACTTCTGGAAATATTTTTGGGCCCAAGTTGTCCCTAAGAACCCTAGGCACCTGCCCCAGAGTTATGAACTATACTTAGTGGCCAGAACAAAACAGTTAGATAATAGTTAGTCCCCAAGGCAGAAAGACATAAGATGGCCAAGTTCTTCCTCAGTTTCTTCCTCTTTCTCTGATGGAGAAAAGACTTGAAGGCAGCTATGTACAGCCTAAAAGTACCATGGGGAGCATTTTTAGGGACATCAAATACCTTCCTTGCTAGAGTTCACAGACATGGTCAAGTAAATAAAGTATTCACCTGACAAGTAGAAATTTTTTTCTATCTTTTTATTATTTGTTAATACAAGCTCTGGGGTAATAGAAAAAATAAAAAAAATATCCAGATATGAACAGCCTTAATGTCCTCAGGTTGAAAATCTGTACTATTGTGAGGAATTGTACCTTGCTTTCAACTTCAGCCAGTTTTTAACCAAAAGTCACACATTTAGCCCCTATCTATCTTCAAAAAAACCACTTTGAAAAACAAGAATATCTCAGGGAATAACAGGTATCCTTAACTTATATAAGGAGCTTGCAAAGCTGCACAGTCATTCCCATTCATCATCTCATTAAAGTGTAGATGCTTTAATAGGTAGCGATAGAATAATGGACACTTTTGCTGGCCCATTAAATCCACTTCTTTATGAACAGCATCAGAAACAGAGCTAAAATGGCTGCAGTTTATATGTTATATGAATAATGTTGATTAATTAATTTTTTTAATTTAAGTCATTGGACAAAACTACATTTGAGTTGAATTTCCTGATTAATGGTGTTTGAATTTGTTTGAGAAAGATCCAAATGGATTGTAGAAGTTTTATCACCAGAACTCTGGTATAAGTGAAGAAAAGAGAATGAGTAAAAACATCAAGGTATTAAAATATTTACTCTAACCTTTCCCTTATCTCTTACCCTTTAAAACTTTATTCTGTAATGTTTGCTGCACAGAGCAATCTAAAGAACATCACTACAGTGTCTTTAGAAATGCATAGAGTTTTAGTAGGTAATACAGGCATTAGCACAGTGGAATGTCAGTGGGGATTTAGGTTAGTGTGCAGCATTACTACACCTCTCCACTCTACAGACTAAGACTTCAAGAATAAGCCTGTTGCTGTGGTGTATCTGGCTTCAGAAAAACAGGGACACATAACATTCCATCAGTTTTCTTCATTTTAGAAAGCAGCTTAAAGATTATACGTACACAATATAGAAGGTGAAATGTTCCAATTTTGATGAAACTTTTGAAAGACAAAATTTAGATCTCCTTTTCACAACTTCATTTTTGTGGGCATAAAAGTAACTCTTCATCAGTCTCTTTCTGCCAGACATTTTAATCCACTGAAAATCAGGCATGAGGCAAAATTTTTAAAATTTTTGTTCTAATACTGAAATGAAACCTTATCAGTATTTTGAAACTTTTATCGATAAACATTTTTTAAAATTAATTCTCTAATGTTTTTTAAAGCTGTTATGGATTATTCGACTTTTGTTTTTAATTCACTCTGCTCTGCTTTGCAAGAGCAGAACCGATGGATTTGCTTTCAGAATTCAGGAGGCCAGATTTTTTTTCTTTAAAACGAAAGCAAGAGATCCTAGTCTCTCTTGTTCTTTCTCAGGCATGGCTTTGCATTTCTGAATACTGACCAGTGTGAATGCTCACACATAAAAGTCTACATGCTGGTATCTGCCATGGTCTACATAAACACAGCTTTGAGTTACGAATTTGCAACCACAGTGAGAATAGAAAAGAGAGTTGAAAGGTACTGCTAGAAGCCCTTTGCTTTCCAAAGGTTTCTGAAAGGGGCTGTCTGACCAGGTTCACCGCAACCAGTTGGACCCCAAAGCACCACTCTTCAGTCAGTACAGGAGCTTCTTCTCACCAGATCTTGGTTGGGCCCTGACGCATTCCTTCCTTGGCAGGGAGACAGCAAATGGTGAAACTCTTCCTGACATCTACGGTTCAAATAGACATCTATATGAGGATGAGATGAACCTAGATGTCAGTAATATGCTGGAGACGTTACTCTAGCACAAGCCTGTAGTCATTAAATACTTAAAAATAAAACACCTAGAATTAACTTTAAGTTATGTACTAGCTCATTTTAATCAACAGCCTTTTTAAGATCTTAATTTAGTGGGGTTTTTAAAAATCATTTTTCAGTGGGATAAACTCTTGCTCAATATTTGTGTACATGGGCTTGTTGTTAATGTCAGTGTGTATACAGGCGTGATAGAATTTGAAGAGTTTAGGTTGGTTGATTTCACTTTTTACAGGAAGAGGAAGACAAGAGGAGGAGGGGAGACCCAGCAGAATATGCAGTAGATTTGAAGGCTTTAAAATTGTAAGCAATGGACAAACAAAATAGACTAAATTGTGAACATGTGTTGGAGATAGGACAACATCTTCCATCTGCTCTTCCTTGTTCATAAGAAAGTAGAGATGTGTAAGAAAGGAAACATGTGGTTTAGAAAATAAAATTCCCATATTAGATCACCACAAAACAGTAGTTAATGAAACACTAGGCTCTCCTCAACATTGGAATAAATTACTCATTTCCAGCTAAAATTGTGGGTTAATCTTTTCTCATCTGAATGGAATGTTCTGCAACAACAATTTTTTTATTTGCATTTATTCTCCTTTTCCATCTAAACTTTTATTCCTGATTGAATTAATCAAATGCTAGTAAATTAATTTCATGGTGTGTTTCAGTGGAGTTCTTCACAGAGAATAAGATTTGATTTGGCAAGAATGTATGTGGGACTCAAGTGTTAATCTCTATGTAGTTGTACATACCTTGTGAATTCTTTAATGTAACTCTGAGAGAGTATATGCTATAGCTCCTTACCTACACCTGTCTGTTTAGAAGAGCTGCATCAGCCATGAAAACTGCTGTTACAATCTATTCCTTGTCACTTGGAAACTTTACGAATTATGGTACTGTGTCCTACTTGAACAGGAATATTTCCAGATAGCAAGCAACATACCAGACGAACTTTAATTGTCACAGTCGGTTCAAATGAGCATGGTATTCCAAACAACCTGGTTAAAAAAGGATTAGTCAAGCATCAGTGAGAGAGAAAACAAATGAGTAACAGGCATGAATGGCATAAATGATATTAAAAAAAAAAACCAAAGCCAAACCAAAAAAACCCACAAAACAACCCCAAAACCAAACAAAAAAAAAAAAAAAAAAAAAACAAACAAACAAACAAACAAACAAACAAACAACAACAAAAGAACCCCAAACCCAAGCAGTAGTCATTCTTAAATGTTTGATCCAGATTCTTCATGAGATGTGTATTTTGTTTGCTGAAGGTTGCTGAGTGTTTAACTGTGTTTGACTAGACTAATCAGTGCATTAGAAAAGTACTACGCTAGTAAATTTATAATTAGCAGTGGATGCCTCACTTCTGTGAATTTTCATAGAATACTGAATTACTTTACCATAGAAACATTGCCATAAAATTTTTAAACTAATTTACACCTCGCTGTAAGTTTTGCATGACTTCAGTGCGTTGCAGAGGGCATACAAAAGCTGTTCCATCACTCATACCATCTAAAACATCACATGCATCTCAGAAGCGCATTGAGTCTCTCCACCATTTGCCTCTAAGGTGTGTAATCAGTATTTCTTTGGGACTGAGGCATTAATTTTCTGGTCCAGAGGGGCAGAAAATTAATGAGTGACCAGATGAGACATTTAACGCCCAATGTTGTTCCTGATCAAGGTCTCTGTTTACAAGAAAATTACTGAAAGGAAGTTTGTGAGGGTGGTAATCATAGCAGCCATCACATACCTGCTGGAAATGGCCTGACCGGGGAACTGGCCAGTTCTATTGTCCTTAGAATTAAAAAGTAGTAATTTTAAAAATGCTGAGATAAGGTCTCATTTTTGCCCAAATGCATGTCAAGCCAAATGCTATTTGGATAAAAGAGATGCTGTTGGCAACTGGAGAATTCCATATGTGAATTAATTAGTGGCAGATTGAATGTTGTATTTGTTTCTTTAAGATTTAGGGAAATATTTCTGTAAGTTAAGCTGCAGCTGCAATGTGAGGAGGCCTTGTAAAAGTAAAATGATCTGTTAATGAGCAGATTAATCAAGGAAAATACGAAAGAAGACTGCAAACTGCTTTAAAAAATCATAAAGTATTGCAAATATATCCCATGCAAACTGTTATTCTTAAAACTTTCTGCACATAATAATCCACTTCATGTAAAAGAATTTACCATACATTTAGGCTTTTAAGATTTTGAATCTTGAAACCAGCACCCTACAATTAGGTAAATATTCTGTCTGTGCAACTGACTTGCATATGAGTAAGCAGATACAAAAATACCAATATGTACTCATAGTTTTACACCTTTCCTCCCCTTGTGGGTCCCATAGATATTTTGACTAATTAAAATCTAACTTATATTAGGATTTTTAGAATAAATCAATTAAAGTTTAAACTGTGTGTGGAATAAATTTTCTGCCTTAATGGATTTTTCGCTTTTTCATAATATAGTCACAATATTAATGCTAAATTATCCTTATATAATGAATTTCTAATAGATAGAATGTTTTGATGAGAATTAACATTCATTCCATGAATTCATTTTTCTTAACTCAGGTGACTGTTTTTTTTCTTTCTCCTCCTTACAAGACTAGCCATCTGGTCAAGAGACTTTTACTAGAGAAAAGTTGCTTCTTGTAAGAGATTTAAGGGTAGGAAATGTTTGCTGGAAAAGTCAGCTGAAAGATTGGTTTGGTTTGTATTTTCTTTTCTTTTCTTTTCTTTTCTTTTCTTTTCTTTTCTTTTCTTTTCTTTTCTTTTCTTTTCTTTTCTTTTCTTTTCTTTTCTTTTTTTTCTCTAAAAGCCACTTTTGCATATTCCCATGCTGCTGCACTTGGTGTTTCCAATCAAGATCAAGGGGCTTGATCCTTGATCCTACTGTTTGGGGCTTGTATTAATTATTTTGCACATCTGTTCCTCCCAAACAGAGATCACAGACGTGAATGCTTTGCACAAAAGGCAAAAGTGGGGTGGTCTACAAGTATTTCAGATGTGTATTTGTCCTGTTCTTGGTAGGCAAACTACTTCAGGCTTCTTCGTAACTTTTCCTAAGCTAAAGGCTATACGGATCAGGCTAAGACTGTGTCCTCTGGACTTGGCATATTTTGTAAAATGACAGCATCCTCCAGCAAGCAATAACACAGATTGCTTTCACTGAACTGTTGTAAGACCACTTTACAATCTTAACCTTACAGTGAGCTGTACTGTAGTAGCTGATAAAATCCTTCTCATAATATTACAATCAAGTCAAACTGACTTTGTACACAAAGGAAATGAACAGAAACACATGCCTTATGTAATGGTTTCACTTGTAATTAGTTTTCCATAGGTTGGATTTCAGCCACAATTCCATCATTTGCTCCAGTTTTTTTAATCCCTGCTGACATCTCAGTAACTTTTTTCCATCACAGACAGACACTTTTACTCTGGCACTGGCTGGTGTAGTGGTATTAATATTTTACACAAGAGTTGCTGGAAAGAAAAATGTGTGCACAGTTGACCACAAAACCAAATAAAATAAAATTTTCTTCAGAACCAGAGATGTGTCAGAATCAATTTGTGCAGCGTTGTATGAGCCGAATTTACCCAGAGTAGAATGACTGCTCAACAGAGAGAGAAGATGTATTTCCCAGACCTGCAAGTGGCCCAGCAGTGATGACACCCACCTGCAATAAGGGCAGCTGAGATTCATTCTTCCCTTATGCTTGGTCTATGCCAGCAACTTCAGTTTATCTCAGCTACAAGGCACTGACTAAATAATAACTGGTATTTCTTAGGTAAATAGGTTTCTCTCCCCTTTACTCTTTCCTACTTTCTTCTTTTTCTCTTTCACCAGTGTCAAGCCTTCTTTTCATGAGCTAGATCAAGAAAGATGACAGTCTAGTATCTTATTGTGAAAAAATTTTAACTGTAAAAAGATCTGTTTGTCATCTTTGAAAAGCTAAACCTTTTCCTGCCAAGCAATTGACACAAAAATTTGAAGAAAAAGTTGAGGCTGATCTGAAAAACTCCTAATATACAAACCGTCTTTAACTTAGTTTTTGTTTATTATACCATAGAGGCCTAAGGGAGTTTTAATGTTTGAAGGCAGAAAGGCTGCAAAAACAATCACATTCAAGCTTTTCTACCATGCATCCCATTGATGGTTGAGACAGTACTAAACCTGCTGACTTGGCCAGCAGATGCTGCAGGTTCAGACAGAGCACAACTATTCCAGATGGTACGTACTCAAAGATATTTGCTGGGACACAGCATCACATTAGAACAAAGGTGTTAGGGGTACCTCAAATAGCTTAGGCAACTCTGACAATGTTTTCCGCTATGGAAGGAACCCATGATCCTTGAGCCCTAAGAATTTTGTTTTCAGTGAAAGGGAAAAAAAAACATTGACATATAAAATAGCTCACCCACAGAAAGAGGTGATAGAAAGAATCAGTTAACAACTTTACTCCTTCCATGTTACAAAATCAAATGCTATGAGCATTAAAAACAGACCACCTACCAAAATGGTGATTGTTTACACATCAGCCAGAAACTGCGGGCTGTCTGTGCTACAGTTTACTGGGAGGAGTTACTCCTGTCATCTCTATGTTAGTACAATATTTCAACCAGCTTTCAGTACTTAAAAAAGCTCAATGTGCAAAATGAGTTTAAAAGTGCTTTGTGACTTCACACCAGCTCATTCTCAGAGATCTATTTTATTTGGCGATATACTTGCTTTTTGAAACCTTTGGACAGTATCAGTTTGGCATAATGAAGGGGATATTATTTTTGGCACAGCTCCTGTTACCAATAGCAGGATGAGACAGAGTGAAGCAGCCAAGGGATTAAGCAAATCAATTCTGCTTACAATTGAATACCAGAGGTTTGTTCAGGGTTTTTCCTGTTTTCAGTAGCAAAGAAAGCCATAATGTTCTTTTTCAGACAAACATTTCACAGATTAGATCATAATGCCAAACCTGCAGTAAGAATGCTGTGCTGTCTCCCATAGAATAAAAGATATCTTGGGCCTCCGTATCAGGGAAGAACTGCATAGCAATAAAAATTCCAGTAAAAGTCATGAATTTTAACCTGGTGAAAAGTGAACTGTGTATATGCCATACTCAGAGTGAGCTCCTCTTACAAGTTCCACACTCATTCCCTTTCCTGTCAGCTTTACCAGAGCCTACTTTGGAAAGAGTATAAAACAATTTTTTCTTCTCAGACAGTCTCTGCCACTGGATTCAGTCAGAACAAAGCCACTATAATTTACAAAAGGAAAAGCAGCACTGGGGACAATTCATTTCTTGACAAGGACCTTCCCTGTATATCAGAGATCACTTTCTGTATGTGCTTCAAAAATGATCAAGGAAGAAAATAGTGTGAAAGTATCTGAATAATGAGATTTGACCAGCCATCATTGCTCTGCTGACAATCTCACTTCTAAAACTGAATTTCAGGAGTTACGTCCTCCTATATTTTTGCTCTGCATATGTTGGAACAGAGACTCTATGTTTGTTTTTTAATTAGATGACTCAATTCTATTTTACCTGGGAATAAAATAAAGGGCACCACTAGAGCTGGAGAAACATTTTACTTTGTGCTCTGGAGTACATGTTCATTTCCTTTCAGTTACATGGATAAATTCAAAACACATGTTGCAAAAGTCAGAGTAGGTAACTGGTAGATCATTTCTTACTTTTCAGCATGAGTGATGCTGACTGAATTGTGCTGTTTGTTTAACATAGCACTTGAACTGATAATATTAATTGACTTATGATCAATAATATGAAAAGAATACAACAGTAATTTCTTTTTTCCCCCACTGATAAACTCTGAGATTACCTCTCTCTGACCCAAAGCAGCAGACCCATCAGTATAAATATGGAGTCCTATCATTAAAAAACTTATGCAGATAATGTAAAGAGGCCTAACTGATGCAGGATATTTAACTCTTACTATGGCAAGAATGAACAAAATGGATTTCTGTTCCCTTTTCTGTCTCCCACTCAGATTTTTTTGCTTCATTTGAACATTTTCTACTTTTCTGAAAATATTCCAGTCTTCCCCATTACAATTTAGGGCACGTACTATCTGCATATGAACAAGAGGATCATATGAGGTTCTCCCTCACTCTCTAATAAATGTTTTTTAAGATGCACAAGTATCAAATGGAGAGATTAAGCTAATGAGCATGTTTGAAAATTAAGGCTATAAGTAGAACCATACAATCACAGAATAGTTGAGCTGAAAGGTTCTGTAAAGAAAATCCGTAATGATCATTTAGCCTAGTATCCCTGCCATGGCAGGGCCATCTTACATTGAACCAAGTTGCTCAAAGCCCCATCCATCCTGACTGTGAGCATTTCCAGGAATGAAGCAACTGCAGCTTTTCTGGGCAACCTGCAAAAGTGCCTCACCACCCTCATAGTAAAGAATTTCTTTACAACAAATTTAATCTAAATCTACCCTCTTTTAGTTTTGAACCATTACCCTTTATCCTTTTACTACAGGCCCTGGTAAAAAATTCTCATTTCATCTTTGTTATAAGATCCCTTTANCCTGCAAAAGTGCCTCACCACCCTCATAGTAAAGAATTTCTTTACAACAAATTTAATCTAAATCTACCCTCTTTTAGTTTTGAACCTTTGAACCCTTTATCCTTTCACTACTGGTAAAAAATTCTCATTTCATCTTTGTTATAAGCTCCCTTTATGTATTGAAAGGCTGCAGTAATATCTCCCTGGAGCCTTCTCTTTTTCAGGCTTATCAACCCCAACTCTCTCATCCTTTCTTCAGAGAAGAGATGTTCCAGGGAGCCCTCTCTCCTCCAGGAAGACCTCCTAGCAACCTTCCAGTATCTGAAGGGAGCCTACAGGAGAGCAGGAGAGGGATTATTTCTCATGAAGTGCAGTGATAGGACAAGGGGTAACTGTTTTAAATTGGAAGAGGGGAGATTTAGGTTAGATACTAGAAAGACATTCTTTCCTGTGAGGGTGGTGAGGCACTGGAACAGGTTGCCCAGAGAAGCTGTGGATGCCCCATCCCTGGAGGTGTTCAAGGCCAGGCTGGATGGGGCTTTGGGGAACCTGGAGTAAGTGGAAGGTGTCCCTGGCCATGGCAGGGGGATTGGAACTTGATGATCTTTGAGGTCCCTTCCAACTCTAACCATTCTATGATTCTATGAAGGTGGAAATAAACATTATTGAAGCAGCTATGTATTAAGAATTGCTCTCATTTTTAATTTTATATTTATTTAAAGAATTCATCTATATCTTTTAAAAATTTAGAGAATTAAATACCTCACAATTACATTTTTGTCATATATGATTACAGAATGAACCACATAGGAATACAGTATCATTTTTTTTTAAACTTAATTACTCCAAGGTAGGTCACTTTAAATAAACAGACTGCTCCTTCATGGCAAAATGCTACAGATAAGTAACATTAATAATATATCTTTTTCCCTTTTAAAATAAGTGTCTGCATTGCAGATTTGGAAAGTGATAAATCAAAAGCAGCAAGAGCTCTGTAAGCTTAGGGAACAGCCAAGGATGAATCCAGTGTCTTGTCAGGCTGTTTTAGGAAACACCCTCCAGCTACCATTTTGCAAATTTTAAGTATGTGAGTTGTTCTACTAAATAAGGTTGTGATTAATACTATAACTAAACACTGCAGGATCAGAATTTGTATGTGTAAGGCCCATCTTTTCAGATTGTCAAATATATGCACTTATAAACAAACACACATACATTTTACGTCCTCAGAGTAACTATTCTTTCCGGATAGCTATTTTGCATCATCTTGAGCCAACAGTTAATGCTTAATGCTGTGTACAGCCATTTGTATTAGAATTAGAAATTTCATCTCTGCAAGGTGCGAATTACTATTTTTCTAAAAGGCCATATTTTCGCTCTTGAATTTCTTCTATCAGAAGAATTGTCCTATCTACCTCTTATAAGTACTCATTGAAATACTTGACTGGTGAACCTGAAAAGTTTGCAGAATATGTCTAAACTTTGACTCAAACTTTGGACTTCTTCTGTGTCATTTCATTTCTCTATGATACATAACAAGTTTAATAATTGTCCTATGTTACAGACAGATGCATCAACATGAACTACCTATAGTCTTTAAATACCTGATTTTGATGAAATGTTGGTTGTTTTAGTTTGTGCCCATTGTCTCTTTTCCTATCACGGGTCACCACGGTGAAAAGCCTGGCTCTGCCTTCTCTGCTTTTCCAAGTAAAATCAAGTATTTTTGGTACTAAATATTTTCTGTTTCATAATTAGTTCCTAAAAATCAGACTGCTTGGTACCAATACAAAATATTTATTCTCACCTGAGTTAGGCCATCTGAGAGATAGCTAACTTAAACTTGGAAGCTTACCTTCCTTAAAAAATGGAGGAAAAATGAGAATCTTTGGAAGGAACTTTGCCACACCAGAGCACAGCAGGCAAACCTGGACATACCTTTTTCTTTCCATTGACTATATGGGAGCTCCTGTGTAGGACCTGGCTGACATTTGTTCTCTGGACAGAATGATTTGCAGAAAATTGATTCAAAAATCAATATGTATTTTAAACAAACCTTCAACTGTATTGGTCTTATAGGTAAGCAGAACCTAGCAACATATTTTGAAATACAATTTTCTGTATCTCTGTTGACCTTCTTTATTCTGAAAATTATACATTAAAGAGAAAGTAAACTACAAGTGCTGCTGCTATGAAGCTAAGTGATTTCTCACTGCATAATTCAACTGCATAATATGGCTTTAAGGCTTAGAGAAAACATGCTACCATTAGACCTAAATACAGATATCACAATGATTCAACTTACAAAAGATTGCTTACAACTGTCACATTTAGTTTTTCTACAAAAACTGAACAGTAAGCCTAAACTAACCTGAGAGTAACCCTCTAATCCACTTGACTTACTTTCTATAGATTCATTAGAAGAAATGTCATATTTATTTATTCACATTGTTACATTTTAAAGGCTAGATTCAGAAATTATTTTGAGAGAGGAAAAAAATTACCTTCATAGCTTGCTTTCCTTCAGGGTAGTCGTTATTCAATTAAACAGGACACGTTAAGACAGCGGAAAGAAGTCAGAAATTAACAGGTTAGTCTGCAGTTTCCATTAGAAGTAAGATGGTGTGGATTGTATAATAATATTAAAAAATCTTTACAGTTCAAAAATCTTTAGGGGTAGATGTGGTTATGTTCTGTAATTTATGCGTAGAGCATGTTGTTTTGGTGAGTAGAAGATTTCCTATACAGATTTTATAAATATGTTTTCTAGCAGACCTTACAATTCATCAGAAGATGAGGGAAAGACAGTTAGCAGGGAAAACTCGCATGTTACAAGGAAACCCTGGGAGATCCATAGCTTAAGTTGACTTTTCACTTAACCTATCAAATCAATTTCAAAATATAAGGACTAGGAGAATTAATGACCCAGATCACATAAAAAGTCTCTCTCTTTCCAAGAAGAAAGCTTTCAGACTGGTATACAATGATACTTGATGGAGCAGCCTGAAGAATTTGGTTGTAGCTTCCTGCAGAGTGGGTAGACAGTAATGTGAAATGCATATATACGGGCTTTTTGAAAAGCCCCGCATTCTACTGTGCTTTGCTCTTTTAGCTAAGATGAAAGAAATGAAGACATGCAGGAAATAGGAATAGGAGGAAATCTGAGATGACATTTATTCCATCATCTGTAGATAATGTAATTCTCATCAGTGTCTGTTTAACATGTTTATTTATACATACTTTTATTGGCAAAGACTTTACACACTGGAGAAATTATGCCATACATTTATGACTGTTAGCAATGAGAATGTTTTTGCTCATGTCTCAATCTCACTTTCTGCAACACAGACTTGGTATTTCTATAGGTACCACATAAAAAGAGTTATTTTTAATTCTCTTCTGTATTTGATAGATGCATTGAAGACAGTTATCATGTTTCTATTAATTTTCTTGTTTTCTAGGCTAAGCCACTCTTGTTCAGTCACCCTCCCCAAATCTCTTTTATTTCCAAGATTTGATCATTGTCAGTGTTCTTCTCTGGTCTCTGTCCAACTAGTTCACATCCCTTCTGAATTACATTATCCCTAATAGTGCTTCAGCTGAGGCTTCAAGACGACTTGAAGGACCACTTAATATGTTGTGCAGACAATATGCCTCCTAGAGTGCCTTTTTTGCAACACTGTTGGCTCACATTCAGCTTGTGCTCCACAATAAGCACAGATCCTTTTTTTGTAGTTGTTAGAAAGCAGCTTCTTAGCCTGCCCTTCCGTACCCTGTGTTTCTGCTGATGGCAGTTCCTAAGAAATACCTTGCCTGAACAAAGCTGCCACCTGGTCCCAAGAGGAACCCTGTGCAGAGTCAGAAAACCAAGACTGGCTCAAATACTAGGAGAATCAGGCTTTTTCTACTGTGGAAAAAGTAAAGACTTGAGACCCAGTGTCTCAAAGGATACCATTCCCACAGACCAGAGAGGGGTCCCAGTCCAGGCTCCCTGGAGCCGTGGCAGGGTTGGAAAGAACTTCACAACAGTGGAGAGGAGCATAGACTCCTTATTGGAAACTCCATATTGGAAAACTCTATATAAAACAGTAGCATGTGAGAATAAAAAGAGGGTGAAGGGATTTGGGCACAGAGAGGTAACTCCCCCTTCTCTGGAGCTGCCCTTTCACCAAAAGTTCATTTTCAATTCACTAAGTGGTGATAGATTTACTAGAAGAAGCTAAAGGAGCTACACACCTCCTTTTCAACCTCCCTTACACATGGACACACATGCAGACACATGAAGGTTGACACATGACACCCTCCCGGTCATGGAAGATGACTGTCCCCCATTTATAGTTGCTTTCTTAATCATCCTGTGGCCCTGTCATCAACACTCTCACTCCCATTAGCTCCTGTGGCTGAGGTTATTGTTTGCTAAATGTGATTCTGACAAACTATGCTTCAGAGGGGTAAAGCACACAGTTTAAGCAATAATCTTTCCTGTGTCATGTCAGCTTTTGTAATGATGATCATGGCCAAAGGATATTCAAACAGATGCAGTTCTGTTACCAACATTTAAAGTTCCATTTCCTTCACTGCTTTTTTCTTCCCTTTATCTAAACAGAATAGTTTCATGCTGAAACTTGGTTCTCTGTGGAGCAGATAGGGAGAGGTGAACTCACAAGCCACTGAAGAACAGACTGAATGTGTAATGTATGTGTAATGGCATTTTTTAAATATAAATTAGAGTGGAGAGGAGGAACAGATTGCTGCCAAATGGTGAAGGCTGCAACTAGTAATGGAAGAATTATTTTCATGCATTTAAGAGAAAGTGCTGAAGTGATGAAGAGTTTTATAATCTGTTTTATAAGGTACTTGACAATGTCCTTCTAGCATAAAACTGGCCAGAATAATTACGAGATTCCTTGGCTATTCTCAGCAAGTTAAAATAAAAGCTCCTCCTTGCCCTGTATGAAGAGTTGTGATTTCTGCCACTTCAGAGGGAATGAACTCATTCTCCTCCTGCTCATTCCATCATACAGTCTCCTCCAAGCAGCCAAGGAGCCAAGGGCCAAATAAAATGCAAGTGTTTTCTGCTTGTGCTTCTTTTTCACAGAGCTTGGAATGGCTTCTGGGCCCTTTCTCTCCTGCTTCAGATTTGTAATGAGCTTCTGCCAAAGCACCGGTCAGCACTTTGCT
Source organism: Pedionomus torquatus (assembly GCA_013398155.1). Taxonomy (NCBI): domain Eukaryota; kingdom Metazoa; phylum Chordata; class Aves; order Charadriiformes; family Pedionomidae; genus Pedionomus; species Pedionomus torquatus. The sequence goes on from VZRU01000532.1 coordinate 309,010, forward strand.
CAAGTTCTTTTCTTCGCCTTAATCCTCCTGACAGGCACAGGTCCAGTGCCTCATGAAGATCCTCATTAAGTACGTCTGCCCTGTTACAGTCAGGTGAACGTTGTCACGTTGATGAAATAGCCCAGAGGAACTGCTCAGGCACAACTTTATTACTGAAAATACTGCATCTACTAGTCTTGGCAGTGAAGGGTAGTGTTTCTCTGAAGATCTCCACTCACCAGATGGACTGCAGCAGTTCCAGCAGCATTTCAGCCATCTTCCTTTGGAAATAGCTCTGACCACTAGGTCAATACATAGCTATGAGGCATTTGGGAACATACTCTATATTTATTGCTCCATTAGAGCTCTTTCTATAGAAGATATTTGTGTTTTAATGAGTAGTCTTCAAGGCGTTGGAGAAAATCTCTACCAAACACATAAACTAACTTTTATATGACATGCTTGTGGTTGTTCTTTCCTAGAAGCCCTTCCTTGCCCCTGCAAACATTTCAGAAGATTTGAGCAGCCAATACGTGGTTGGCTGTGAAATCCTTGATGGCTGCAGAAATATCACATCAAAAGTGTCCTCTCTGACTAGGCAAGAAGCTGCAGGATACACCAAGACAGCTTATACAGTAACAAGAGGAAGAATGCTCAGACATTTTTTTTCTTCAGGTAGCTGCTCATGTGAGTGTGAGAGAGGGAAGTCTTGTAGTTTTATCTTTTGTACCCCTTTGGGGAATGATCAGAGGTAATGGCCAGGTACCGGTTTTTATTTTTCCAGAGTATGGTTATAGTGCTTTCTACAAAACAAGGATCATGTTTCAAAGCCTCTTTTTTAAACACTGTGTTAAAAACCTAGAGGTATACAGCAGATACAGAATCTCGAAGAGACTATTACAGTCATTTTAGTTCTGGAGGTGATAGAAACTCAGGTTTTGGGTCTCCCAGAATTTTCTGCAAATTTTTTGTTGGTGGGCTAACTGAGACTAAAGTACAAAAAGGTCAGTACCTGGGAATATAGAAAAACATTTATTAGCGGTCATAGGTTTAGCAAAAGTCAAAAAGATGTCATTAATGTCAAGCTGGTTAAGTACCCATAACTTACCTATTTCTTCAGGAAGAAAAGGTTTCTTCAAAATACTGAAGAGTGCAATCCTACAGGAATAAACTGGATTTGCTCAAAGCCGTCAAGTTCTTTGTCACCCCTCTTTAGCCCTCCTATCCCCTGTCAACAGGATATCACTGCTTGAATGCTGCCTTAGTTTTCAAAAGCCCATAATTACACTCTGTTATTTTCTTCTTCATATACTTTGACAAAGCTATACTTGCTAAAGAGCAAGACTTTCCTAAGCATGCAAAAAGTAATTTCCTTTCAAACACCAGTGAAATAAAATTCCCTAGAAATAACTAAGGTCCAGGATAGAGCAAACAAAATTGGGCAAAAGCAGATCCTTCTTTCTCATGACTAGAGGTCCCTTCACCCTGACTGAATGCTGGAGGACACAGTTTATTTCTTTTTCTAGATTTCCTGCTTATTAAGACTCCCTCATTAGTGAGAGAAACCTACTGAGCAGTGAAACGACAAAAATTAATGTTTACTGAAAAAAACTGGCCAAGAAATCATGGGCAGGAACTGCAGGGTGGCCTTGTGCACTAACTCTGCCCTTTCCAGCAGAAGAGCTGGATAAGCTCCCGTTTCATTCTGCTAATGAAATCCAGGTGAACTGTATATTTTTACAAGGCTATCTGACAATGATCACCTCGGTAAAAAGCCCCAAGCATGCCAGGTTTTTTTGCATATCCTAAAGAGAATGGCAGAAGTTTGTCAGAACAGAGCATGCTTTGACTTACAGCTCTACACAATGCTGAGCTATTTCCAGCAAAGTCATGAACAGTAGTTTTAAAAGGGAGCATCTGCATCTCTTGCAACAACTGCTGCCGTTCTATCTAACCTCAAGATACCTTCCAAAGAACTGTACTTTTGTATTTAAAAATTAAACAGGCCTGATTAACTATCCAGTAAAATGAAGATGGGTTGTCATGTTCGGGGAAAACACTGAATTCTGAGAATCCTCAAGCCTATACTTCTGCTTTTGCTACAGGTTTCCTCCTCAAATACTGTTATTTGTACCCCAGAAACAGCTCCAGGTAAGAGTTAAAACTACATTATTATAGATATAGCACATGCAACATAAAGATTACTCATGCACCAAAGAGGCTGAGTTCATCACAACCCCAATGCTCTTGTGGTTAGTCACGAATATTTCACTGTATCTTCCATAAAAAATAGACAATAACAGTGCCTCCTAGTATGTATTTTGAGGCTAGGAAGCACGGTTCACAAATGTTTGGCAAAATGCTTGATTTTTAAGGTGCAGGGTACTAGAGAAGTATAAAGTAATACACAAACTTTCCCTCCAGAGCAAAATAAACATTGTAAAGAAATTATGTAGCATGTGTAGCTATTGAAAAATAAGCAACTGTAGTGTTTTGGATATTTTTCCACACAACTGTTGAATAATAACGTGTTCATTAAATGACCCCAGGGTGTTATGGTAACTGAGACCACATTCCTTCACAACTCATCACAGAGCTTCGTTTTATTAATAATTATACTACAATGTTCAGTAAGTTACAGTAATGCTGCAAATCTCTGTCTCTTGTACACCCTCACTGTTAGATCATCAGTCTGACAGTGAAATACCCCAAACCAGCTCAGAAATATATGTCTTTCAGCAGACATTAAAATTATTTGGTCCTTAACCAGGTCTCTCTGGCTTATCAGCAGCCAAAATTTCACAGCAGATGTGTCTGCTATTTAAGACTTCTGTTTGCCAAAGTGTTCTTCTGGCTGAGATCAACCCCTTGGGTGCTGCACTGGAAAACTTGCCAGAAACAGGGGGGGCTTGTACTACATTTGAATCTTTCTGTCTTTTCCTCAGATTTCATTTTTAGCTTGATCTTCTCTCTTGAAAAAGTCAAGGAAATTACAATGAAGTTAAATAGTTATAACACACAATGTTCATGTGACATAATTAACATAATAAATATAACTTCTCACAAGTTCAAAATTTCCTATACTCAAAATACTATTACATAGGAGGAGAAATGTGGAAGAAAATTTGTTCTCCTTTATGTCAAGCTATTAGACATCCATATTAAATGTAACAATATAAAAAGCAGCTGCTACAATTATGTGTCCAGTACCTTTTCTTTTCTTTTCTTTTCTTTTCTTTTCTTTTCTTTTCTTTTCTTTTCTTTTCTTTTCTTTTCTTTTCTTTTCTTTTCTTTTTATTGGGTGCTACTGCAAGACCTTCTACATTCTCTGCTAATTTTCCTTGGTAAGTATTTCCACATCAATATCCTCCACATGCTAGCAAAGTGATTGCAGGCCTGTGCAAAAGAAAAAAGTGATTGATAGTGTATCATGAGACTAATCCAAAGCTTACTGAGGTCGATGCAATTCTTTGCTTTGGCTTCTGTTGCTTTAGGAATCAGACTCTAAAGCAGAGCTTGAGAAATCTCAGAAGTTTATTTTAAATAGGGAAAGATGAACTGCAAGCCAAACAATGTCTTCAAAAGAGAGGGAGAGAGAAGAGCAAGGCAAAAATTATTCTTGTCTCCATGCTGTGGACTGCAGAGGAACAGTTTTGTTCATAGTTTTGATTTATACATAAGCTCATTGACAATTTGAAAAATCTAAAAAAAACCCCACAAAAACATTCACAATAAGCAATACTAAAAAGAAGACAACATTTCATTCCTTCTGAGCTAACACTGTAAAGTCTTAAATGTATGATATAGTGGGTTTAGAATTTAAAATTTCTCCTTTTTTGGTATTTCCATGAAATTAGCAATTTTGGCCTCCCGAAAGCACTTTAGATCTCACATGTATTTTGAGATCCAAATTTCCATTATGTACTTAATTTATCCCAATGGTCCTTACTGAAAGCAACAAGATAACTGGATCCTGCTATCTGTTCAGCTCATCTCAGGGATTCTGCTTTTCTTTTGCTTTATCTGGCTGTATTTTCCAAGACCTGTTTCACATTAGGTGGACAACTCCTGCCTTTGGAACAGCTACTCAAGTGCTTAAAAGTTGTTCTGGTAAAGAGTGATTTAAAAGCAGATTCTTTAAAATGGATTCTTTCTTCCTCATAAAAAAAAAAAAAAAAAACAAAAAAA
>VZRU01000532.1:313296-336013 GCA_013398155.1 Pedionomus torquatus
AACAGTAAAGCAGTGATTTTCTCACCCCACATCAGACCAGTGATACTTTGTCTTGCCTCTAACAGCAGCCCGCTACAGGTACATCTAACAAAAATACAACAGGCAATTGAGGATGCATGAACCTATTGAGAACTTTCCCCTGTCTCTGACCAGCAAGGAGCTGACTTAGCTTGAAGGTTTAATGCTGTTAATGTTGTGGCTTGTTTATATATATTTTAAATGTTGTTTAATCTATTTGTTCTCAGATTCATTGGAAGCTTCTTACTGCTGTAATACAAGAGGAAATAAATATATTTGTTACCTCTTCCAGAAGGTGTCATGTGTTTTTCTTCAGTCTCACCTTATGTATCTACGCTAACAGGAAACAAGTCCAATCTCTTTGACATTTCCTTCCTCTAAAAAAGTCTAAAATAACCGCTTTAGACTTTTACAGCAGTGTCACATGCCCTCATATCATTTTATCTCTGTATTACAAAACGTATCATGACTAGAACTGAGAATAATATCCCATCTAGGAAAATCTTATTTATTTATCCAGTGGCACACTCCAGTAGTAATCTCTTCCATTTCACAAACACATTTTATTTTTTACCAGGTTTGTCTGGTATTAGGTGAATGTTATTGTGATCACCTATTGTGATTAGGTGAATATTTTTTCCCAGGCTGAACTCTGTCACTATCTTGAGAGGGTTTTCAGCCATCCTCAGTTTTGATTGATTTTGAATGATATGTGTCACCAGTTCTTATTCCATGAGCTTTGCCAGTTCTTAAAAGCAAACAAACGAAATGTAAAAACAATGGTAGGATTCTTAAGGCACTCTGATGCTAATTATTGTGTAGCACTTTCCTCCTCAGGAAAATAATGTTTAAAATATATCACATTTCTTCAAATTTTGTATTTTTTCCAATGACATATTCTTTGGCAAAATGAAGGTTATAACTTCTGCATGTGATTTAAAGGATAAACAAAAAGGGGGGAAAAATCTGCTAGTTCAATAAAATGATTCTGCCAGAGGAAAACCATAGCTAATGTCAGATTAGTGTCAAAACCTCCCTCTGCTACTTGTGCCTTGCCTTTCCTTGAGGCTACCTTTCAGAGAAGGACTGTAGGTTCTTGCCAGCAGCCTACCTCCCAATTTAACTCCACATTTTTGAAAAATATTTCCTCCCCCTACCCGTGGTACCTCACTGACAGACACAGCAACATATAAATCATGTGGAGTAGGAATCTGTAATTTTCTGAATAATCACACTGAGAAGCTGAAGTGTATGGTCAGTGCAGGATGTCTTTCATGGTATCCCTTGCCAGCAGCTCTCCTCCATGCAGCATGGAAACTACCCAGCCATACACATTGCCAAAGAAAATAGCTGCTTTATGTACATACATGAATGTTAATCAGTTTTACAGTCTAGAATGTGTATCCTAATAAACGCAACAATGTCATTACTGTCAACAAATACATGCAAAAAATTATTTACCAAGGATAGTCAAAACATCAAGACATCAAAAGTTTTTGCAGGAAAGTTCACTTGTTTAGCTTTACCAAGATGAAAGGCAGATCAATATCAAGGACATAGAGTGTAATAACATCAACCATGGTTACCGAATAATACCACTGGGTGACCAGCTGCAACTTTTCCTAATCCTAACTCAGGCTTGGAAGAAAGCACCAGTATCTCAAGAAGACAATTGTCAATGTGATATTTAACAGCTATGCAATGGGATATTTATTACATACAACACCTTACACATACTCATTAAGGATGTGTGCATTTCACTTTATTAATCTTGAGCATATGTTGTTGAGCATGTGTATATATGTGTCCATTAAAAATAAAAACATCTTACTTGATTCCAAAATTTAAGGTAGAGTTCCTTGGGACATACAAGCTATCATTATCGAGCACTGTCACTTGAAATCTGGGAAACAGTATTCAGCTCTTAAAATTACACCCAACATTGAGTAGTTGATCCAGAAACCAAATTTTCTTCACTCACTTTCAGAGGAAATTTGGTTTAAATCTCTTAAAGGCTTTTTTTTTTAGTATAATCTATATTTAAAAGTTGGATGGAAAAACAAACTTTTGATGAGTTCTGGATTATAACATACATTTAAATTTGTTGAAATTAAATTTTATTATGATATAATGGCAGAATAGTTATTTTTGTAGATATATTTCTTGTTTTGTTGCAAAACAGAAGCTGACTTCATTTTCCATGCTTGAACTCTGAAAATGGTTACATTGGAGAATGCACTCAAATTGCACATCAACCTAAATCTTGAGCAACTTTCAGTTATGCACTGGCCAACTTGATTTCACCACAAATTGCATTGCTTTCTGACAGATGCTGCCATAGCAAAATTAAAATAACAGAAGTGAAGATTATTTTAACAGTACTGCCTTTATAATCAAAGTTTTTACAATCTCAACAGTAGAGATTAATATAATATAAATGAATGTGTTTGGCTTTATAGTAGAAGGGTCATATCTTGAATCATTATCTTTCTTTTGAAAAAAAGTCCTGCCTTTCAGAAACAAAATATGTAATAAATGTAACTGTCTATCTGACTTTTCTGACCTAGTTATGGTTCCAAGAATCCCAGAGCTGATACAATATCTGCTCTTTATTTTCTAAGAAATACTTAAATGTTTCAAATTTGGTGGTTCTTTTCAGCAAAAGGGGTTACGCTTTGTCTCAGAAGTTCTCATGCTGAGATACAGTAGAGTACCATGAACTTATTCAAAATTTTTAACCAAGGTCAGTTAACTCTATGAAAAGAAAACCCTAACTCAAAACTGAATGATAGTATTCATGTAAAATTCATGGGTAATGTAGTAAAGTTCTTTTTTTATGGATTACATCTTCTTTTATGCAGCAGACTGGATTATAGCAAAGATTTTGTCCAGCTTTAATATTCTCTGTTATTTTTGTCTTCCAAAACTGAATTCCACAGCTGTCAAGAAAATACTGTACATTCAGCAAAGGTATTGCTTTTAGAGGTAATGGAGCCAGTGAAACACAAAATCCATGTCCACACAGCAGCACACAGTGCTGGTTATGCATTTTAGCAGAGCCGAACTCTCATTCCAAGTCACGTCCATCAAAAGTCAGTGTATTGGGACCATGCCTGCATAAACACAGGTTTTTCGTTGTTTGAGACCACCAAGTCCCACACGCTGAATGTGAGACTCAGTCTATTGCCTCCCACCCTAAACCCTTACCCTGGTGCCTGCGTCCCCCCATTTATAGTGTGGTGCCTCCACCTCTCCCCTCTTCCTCATGTCCTTCCCATCTGCCTGCCAAAACTCACTGTGGCCACGGTAGCCCTTTGTGCCCAAGGGCTATGCCCCTGTGCATTTGGTACAATCGCCAAAATAGTTGTCTCAAGCATTTCAGTGGCTTGATGTGTCCACAGTTTTTCAGTGCATATGCAAAACTGTCCTCAGAGTTCACTGTTAGGCCTGCAGCATGCTGCAATTCTAATGAAGTGCTGCTATTTTTAGTGAGATCAGAATATATGCTATTCAGCTTAATAATAAACATCAGTACTTAGTTAAAGGGAATAAAAACATTGGAATTCTGCTGTGTTTTTTAGCTAATTTTTTGGCTGTTTCTCTGCAATGTAGCGGGTGATGGAAAAGCATAGCACGCCAATGGCAATGTAACAATTTCCTCTACAGCAATGGACTTCTACATGACATCCTGATGTGGAAGTAATTATATTTGGTAGCCAAAATATTATCTGAAAAGCAAAAACTGCTGTGTAGATCTAACTTAGAAGTTAGGAAACTTGGTGTTTTCCTAACTTCATTCCTAGGCTTATTAAATATTCTTTCAATAAAGGAAATTAATGTCAAGAGAGAAATAATGTGCAAGATTATGTAAAATAACTTGAGGTTAACTTAACACCAACACCCGAACAGAGAGGGAGCACAACTGAAAGTGTGAATCCTATCTATCTAATGGAAATGTACACCCGACTAAAAATCCGTATCTCTAAATGTATTCATATGATATTGAAATAATACAAATCCTTAAATTCTTCAGTCCTATCCTGGTAAATTTTATTTTTTTCTATTGTTTTGATCTAAATAATAGATCCGCCTTGTTCAGAAAAAAATCCCAAACAAACAAACACAAAATAAAGCATGTTATGGAAATGAACCAGACCTGCAACAGGTCAGAAGAAGCAACTGAAACTTGCATGAGGAAAATGAGGGTAGGAAATACCCCTATAAATTTAATGTTCAACAAATAAGGTAAAGAAATTAAAAGGGGATGAACAGCCATGACACAAAAAAAATGATGCAATTTCGAGAGCTAAAGAAGTTGAACTAGAAGAAGTCAACAACAACCTGTGTGCAGAGTACAATGTAATTGCTACAGAAGTCTGCAGACCAAAAAACCAATTACCTACTTGTACTATACATTGCTTATTTATTAACGGGAAAAAAATACAAGCTATTGAAACACTCAGTGAAAAAGGGGTAAATAACAAACTGCACAGAAAATTTTAAAAAATTTAAAAAAGGAAAATATTCAGTCTAGATGTTATCCTGTCAATCTAACTATTAAATAAATACATATGCATGAGTGTTATGCATATATGAAAAATATTATATATTCTATATAAATATAATATACATTATATATAAATTATACATATTATATATGAAAAATAAATATCTGATGACAAATCATATTGGCACAATGGCACAACATTTCCACAAGTTGTAAGAGCTAGGTAATTCTGGGAACACAAAATGACATGACATGAAATAATTCCCCAAAGTGAAAAAAAAAATGAAAAAACAAACAAACAGAAAAACCAAACCAAGCAAACAAAAAGGAGAAGGAAAAAAAAAAAAGTGAAGTTGGGGTATCTCCAGCCTGGATGAGCAGTGGAGTGTAATTTTTTATAAGTATAATCTTGTGCTTATATATCTGAAATCTCTATGAGGCCAGCAGCCAATATTTGAGGCTTTTGTTGGATAAGGTTGTTTCACTCAACTCTCAGCAGCTGCCAGAAATGGTTTATATGAATGTTTTGCCTTGGATTTTTTGTTTTGCTTTATTTTACAGATTTGTAGGTGTTTATTATCATTTCCTCCTGTGACTCCAGTCTTCTGCACTGATACGCCAGTAATGAATGTACTCCAAACAGTAGGGTGTTTTAGTGAGTTGCATAAATCAAATATTTTGCATCTAATGAGCTATTTTTATAACACAAGCTGTTGCACCTCCTGTGTGTATGTTCTTATTTCTAATCAGTCAACATCACGTATAGCACATTGTAGAGCCTGAGAGCTTTTCAGTTCAAGGCATCCAGAAACTCTGAGTTTTATCTGGCGCTGTGAAGGATGCAGGCTGTGAAATCCACTGGAAAAGTGCCAAAATGAAGCCTGTGCTGCTTGACCTACCTCAAAGGGACAGGAGATATCAGGAATATATCTGCATCATACAGTGGGGATCCCAAGGTCTACTTGATGGATGAGCTGCAATGAGGTGTAGTGAGGGCTTTCCAGTAGCCCCTTACATGGTCCCAGCTCCCTTGCAGAAGTGGTTTCCCCCATCCAGGGCTGGAAGCCACAGCTGAGGTAATGCACAAAGAACTTCTGTCTGTTCCTTTTTGGATGCTCACTAATGACTTCATCTAACTGGATGATTCACAGTGACTTTCTTAAGAACTTGGTGGAACAAGAAGTTAGGTCAGATTTGAGGTGTACAGAAACACACATACTGAAAAAACGGCTAAAAGGACATGCAAACAGCTCTCCCATTCCCTCTCCTGATTAGTCTGACCATAGCCTGAGCCCTTATAAGATTCTGGTGCTCTCAGCACCTCCCATAAAATGACAGAGAAGTTTAGGTCTAACCCTATCAGCTAAAGGGCTGTTATATATGGAATTATAGAATTGTTTAGGTTGGGAAAGACCCTTAAGATCAACAAGTACAACTGTTACCGTAGCACTGCCAAGTCCACTGCTAAACCACATCCCTCAGCACAACATCTACACATCTTTCAAAAAGCTCCAGAGATGTTGACTCAAACACTTCACTGGGAAGCCTGTTCCAATGCTTGACAAACCTTTCAATGAAGAATTTTTTCCTAATATCCAATCTAAAACTCCCCTGGCACAACTTGAGGCCATTTCTTCTCACTCTGTCACTTGTTACTTTGGAGAAGAGACTGACCCCCACCTTGCTACAACCTCCTTTCTGAGCCTTCTTTTCTCCAGAGCTCTGAAAAGCACATGGACTGCAGACTGAAATGGGAGGAATTGAGGACAAGGATTAAAACTTGGGGGTAGGTGGTGGTAAGCATTTAGGGGTGATGTCATGGTTTAACCCCAGTCAGAAGGTAGATCCACCTAGCTGCTTCCTCACTCCCACCAGTTTGGATGGGGCAATGAATCAGAAGAGTAAAAGTGAGAAAAAACTCATGGGTTAAGATAAAGATAGTTTAATAGATAGAGCAAAAGCATGTATGCAAGCAAACTAAAACAGGGAATTCGTTCACCTCTTCCCATCAGCAGGCAGGTGTTAAGCCATCTCCACAAAAGTAAAGCTCCATCCCATGTAATGGTTACTTGGGAAGATGAACACCACCACTCCAAATGTCCCTTCCTTCCCTCTTCTTGCCCCAGCTTTATATGCTGAGTATGATGTCATATGGTATGGAATAACCCTTTGGCCAGTTGGGGTCAACTGTCCTGGCTGCATCCCCTCACAACTTCTTGTTTCCCCCCAAGCTTACTCACTGGTGGGGCAGCATGAGGAGCAGAAAAGGCCTTGGCTGCCTAGCAACAACTAAAAACATCAGTGCGCTATCAAAAGCATTTCTCATTCCAAATCCAAAACACAGCACTGTAACAGCTGCTAGTAAAAAAGTTAACTCTCTCCCAACTGAAACTATGACACATGAGCAGTTGGAAACATGTTAAAACAGGTTCATAATCTATGGGAGAGAAGGGTTTCTAAACCTTGCAAGCAGTCAGAAAGAGGAAGGTGTTGAACTGGGAAAGTAGGTGTAATGTCAGTGAAGAAAGTGCTGACAAGTCCAAGGACAGCTCTCCTTATTAAAGAGCTGGAGTCTGTATGACTGAAGTACTTGACATGAGAAAATGGTTGGAAATGGGGCAGAAAATGCCTGAATTAGAGATTGGGAAGATATCTTGAGATGGAACAGGAAAAGGGCACAGTGGAGTTTGGGAAGAAACAGAGTCCAAAGGTGAGTAAGATCATAAAAAAGTTAAATTCAGTTTGTTGCCTTTTATTGAAAAATCAAAGGCTTTGAACATCGAAAAGTTTCCTGCTTTTAGACTGAGAACTAAAAAACATCAGAGCATTTTTACTTAGCAACACTGTATCTGTGTCTTGGCTTCTTCATTATCTTCTGTCATCCAACTTGACTGTATAATCCCACGATGCACAACAGTGGCTCACCAAAAGGCTGATAAATATATTAGGCTTGATGTGAGAGGGAAAGTACAGTTCTTGAATAACTTTCCATTTGAAGAACCGGAGGGAAGCACTCTAGTGAGTTTTAAGGGGTACTTGATATCTTTGTTTTTGTGAACAAGAGCTTACAGTATTTCCATTGCAATGGACTCAGTGGGGTATTTTCCTGGACCAAGTAAGTGCTTTCAGACTCAGGTGCCAATGAACTATGAGAGCACCGTGCATCAAGCAGAAATGTTGTCAGACACACAGAAGGACTACAAGTCGTGAGAAACTGTAAACACAGATCAGTTGTCCTAACAGGTTATTTCTAAATAGAAATAAAATTTACTCTTTAGAAACAGTTTGGGTCTTGCACTTTTTGTAGGAAATTGATGAAAATTTTTTCAGGAAAAAATTATATCTTTATCTGTCCTTATGTTGCCTCCTAAGTAAGAAGACACAAAAAGGAGAGATTGTCACATCTCATCCAGTTCTCCTAATTTCTGAATGAGTGCTACTTTTCATTGCTGGAAAAGGAAGCAAGAATGAGGATGTTACAGTGAACACAGAAGACACCAGGTAAATGTAAACATTATTGTGGAATTTGCCAACAATGGCATGCTTCACCACTTGACTGATGTGACTCCCATGTAGCCAAGCTTTGTAAAGGCTGTTTTACAGCCCACAGATGTGATTTTATGTTGACATCACTGAAACAAATGAAATTCCGAGGCCAGGCTGAGAAGGCCAGCACAAAACCTAAATCAACCTTATCTTAGACAGAAATGTACTGCTGAAAGAGTTTGCTTAAGTTGTTTAAGTTTAGCTTCAGCTAAATCACCACAATACATCCTTGCAAGAAAAGCAGTCTAGTCAGTACCATATCTTGCCAGGTACAACGAGGTGTAAAATTACATCTGCTCAGGAAATTGAGACAGTTTCCATGGAAAAGGCAACCTTTCCCTACAAGTGGTGTTAATTAAGTGCAGTATCCTCAAGGATGGTGGAATATAGGCTCAAAATTTGACACAGTAATACATTGTCAACAATTGACAAGTTTTAAATATTTTCTAGGCTTTGTACCAGAAACACAGGTCATTTTTTCTTAGCTATTAGTTGTAGCAAACAAAGAGATGAAAGTTAAATTTTTGCTGCTCCCCTAATCTATGAGTATTTCTCTGGAAGTGTGCAACAATTGCAATAATGCATTAATGGTACTTCTAGCTTCAAATCTCAAGGCAAGCTTTACTAACGGGACTGTCTCTACACAGAACTTTTGCATCACAAAAAGGTCCTGTAGAAACTTCTCAGATGTGACTCTGTGGGCACATTCCAGTTACAAGACCATAGTCTGGCTAAAAGCGCTATCACAAACCTTCAATACTTCCATTTCTTCTAAGTGACTTTTTTCCCAGCATGTATCAAATGGTGATTTTTTTTTTAAACAGCTGTGTCTTAGCATATACAAGTGACAACGTATGGTTAAGCTTGTATTGCTCAGTTTGCCAAATCACTTACCATGTGATATAATATGTGAAACAGAGATCCAAAGGGATTCATTAATTCAAAACTCACATCAAACAAATAGGAAAATATTAGTAATTACAGGTAAGGAGGAACTTCAGTGTGAATTGTGAATGATAGAATGGTTAGAGTTGGAAGGGACCTTAAAGATCATTGAGTTCCAACCCCCCTGTCATGGGCAGGGACACCTCCCATTTACACCAGGTTGCTCAAAGCCCCATCCAGCCTGGCCTTAAACACCTCCAGGGATGGGGCATCCACAACTTCTCTGGGAAATCTGTTCCAGTGTCTCACCACCATCACAGGAAAGAATTTATTCCTAATATCTCCCCTCTTCTAGTTCAAAACTGTTACCCCTTGTCCTATCACTACCCTTCCTGACAAAGAGTCCCTCTCCTGCTCTCCTGTAGGCTCCCTTCAGATACTGGAAGGCTGCTAGAAAGTCTCCCTGGAACCTTCTCTTCTCCAAGCTGAACAGACCCAGCTCTCTCAGCCTGTCCTCATAGGAGAGGTGCTCCATGCCCTAATCATCTTTGTGGCCCTCCACTGGACCCATTCTAACAGTTCCATGTCCTTTTTATGTTGAGGACTCCAGGGCTGGACAAAGTACTCCAGGTGGGGTCTGAGATGAAATCTAGGTGTTGGCATTTCATCTAGATAAAATCTAGATGCTGGCATTGTGTTGCATTCATACAGCCAAATGAGTGCAATAGTCTTTTTCCAATATTTTCTCTTTTTGCAGTGCAGTTGTTTCAAATTCATATTAGCTTAATCTTTCAAAACCATTCCTAATCACTGCATAGGTATTTCTCTCTCCAGATAAAAACAATTCTTTCTGAGTGGCATTTCAAGAGTCCTTGAGCAGATGTTTTCAGTTTCAAATGGAGCCTGCAGATGCAAAGCACTGATTGAATTTGTTTTCACCATAGAAGGGAAGCTAATGAGTATCTTCTAGAGAACTACTTTCAACTTCAGTCAATTTACTGTCCAGTGTGTTTGTAGTCCCCAAAGAACAATATTTGCATCTTTTAAAAATCTCAAAATTAAGTAACAATTCACTCACATTTTATATGGAAATTACTGCTTGTCATTTTTTTTTCCCCTAGAACACGATGAACATCATATGGTATCATTTTATCTGGATGAGTAACCAAAATTTATCTAAACATGCTTTTGCATTAAAATAACTGGAAGAAAGCTGTGCCATGATAAGCCACTGAAAGTCATATTATTTGCTGCATCAGTAATAAGACCTAATAGTTAGATTGTAACTACCAATGACCTTTCAAAATATTCCTGCAAAAGACGTTAGTCCTCTTAATACAGTTACACCAACATTTAATTTATTTAATATTCTCAGTTTGCTTCAAATGAAACATTACAAAGCTGCCTGGAATTAACAATAATAATCAATGGGTTTTATTCTGAGATCTTGCTAGACTTTCATTTATATCACAACTTCCAAATCACTATGTCCAGCAACAGAAGATCATGATGAGTCCACATACCTGCTGATTTATAGACATATATTTTATTTTGTGTGCTGTTGTAGCACCACTGGGTTTTCCTTGTGTCTAAAGCATATTATTAGCAATATTTGCTGTTTCCAGCTTCACTGAACTGGAATACTGATCTCCAAATCTGCGTGGCTTGATTTTGGACCAGGATGAAGATGTGTCCTGCATTCACAGAATCACAGAAATTTCATGGTTGGAAGGGACCTCTGAGATCATTGAGTCCAACCATACACATACCAAATCCCCCCAAAAAACAAACAAACAAAACACCACAAAAAACTACACCCCACAAAACAAATCACGCAACCCAACAATCTCGGCCACTAGAGCATGCCCTAAAGTACCACAGCTACACGCTTCTTAAATACCTTCAGGAATGGTGCCTCCACCACCTCCCTGGGCAGGCTGTTCCAGTGCCTGACCACCTTCTTGGTGGAAGTAATTCTTCCTAACATCTAATGTAAACCTGCCCTGCTGCAACTTCAGACCATTTCCTTTGGTCCTGTCATTATTCCTTTGGGAGAAGAAGCCTCCACTGTAGGAAAAAAAAAAAAAAAAAACACAAAAAAACCCCAATCAAACAAATCAGCCATTTTCTTCTGACTTTTAGCTACAGATATGATGATTTAGTTTGGCTTGTATCTGGTCTAAGGGTGGAAACTGCCGCCCTCTGATGCCTCACTGTTATGTATGATACAGATGATAATGCATCACATATCTAGTGAATAAATGATAGATTGCTCATTGGTCTGTGCTGTGCAGATTTACCTACAGCAGATAATAAAATTCAGATGTGTTTACAGAGCATTAGCCTAATTGGAAAAAAGCAGGCAGCTAGTAATGACCACCCACAGTACGAGGCAATGGAGCCACAGGATTCTGTTAGAATTAGCACAACATTTTGGCCAGAGTATCAGGATCTGAGAAGAAAGCTTAAGGAGCTAAGGAGTACCTTTGCCAGTATAGGTCATCCCTGAAGAACAGAAAAGCAATAATTGATATTCTAGTTAATACTAAAGCTACACATAGGCAGTAGATAAAACAAATTCTGCTCTTGTGTTTAGCAGCACGTGGCACTTGCTCTCTTCTCCTCCTGTACAGGTATAACATAAATTGACAAGATCAGCACTGAAGAATTTGGTCTGGATATGCCCAACCTATAGCAAACAAGGCTATAAATCTAATATTTTAAACAAGCAGGAGCATGGAAGAAAAGCTTTTTAAAATGCATGCTACAAACAAAAACCACCACCACCAAGAAAGCAAACTTTTTTAGATAACTACAATACTTGAAAAATGGTTGATCAAACATATTTGGGAATGCAGGTTACATAAGGAGCTACTCTATGTCTATTCTCTTTTTAAATCTCGGGGATTTTTTAAAA
The DNA here is from genome assembly GCA_013398155.1 of Pedionomus torquatus. Classification (NCBI taxonomy): domain Eukaryota; kingdom Metazoa; phylum Chordata; class Aves; order Charadriiformes; family Pedionomidae; genus Pedionomus; species Pedionomus torquatus. Next base: position 325,170 of record VZRU01000532.1, read on the forward strand.
GATGTTTTTCCGATTTCCATAATTCAAATACAGGCTGTGACCCTGTACTTACAGCTAAAGTCTGTATTCTCATACATTTACTCAAGTTGGATCCTGTCTTAACTTTTATCAATTTCAGTGGGATCATTCTTAAATTTTAAATCTAGACCTCTGAAACAAAGGCAGACCTTCCATACGAGTAGGCAGGTCTTGCTGTTCCATGAGGACATCAGTGCCTTTTAAGGCAGTACAAGGCACAAACTGCAGCTCTTCCACAAGCTGCTCAGGTTTTCAGGCAGGGATATCTTAAAAACCTTTATATATTATTAAGGAAAGATCTGATCTTTTTTCTTGTGTGTTGGCCAAACCTCAGCAGCACTTCTGTCAGCTCCAGATGCTGTTATGCCCAAAATTTCAGTGCACTGGATTCCCGTAACTAGAACCAACTCAGACATGAGTAACACTCCCCAACAGCTTTTTGGTCCGTAACCTTAAAGAAACAACTGCCTCACCTGGCAGCACTGTATATTTTGGTCCAAATGTTACTTTGAAAAAAAAATATATATAAAGAAATGTGGTAATTTTTGGCAAGCTTTTTGAGACTTAGTGCTCAATTGCAGACTGTGGGAGTTTTGAAAGCAAAACTTGGGCAGCTCAAGAGATGCATGGCAAAACTCCTAATCATGTTCTCAAGTCCCCACCATTTTAAGGAAATAATCTTTTTTTCTGCCTTTCAAAGTTGGAATTAAAACAGATTTACACTGTTCATACACTGGGAAATATACTTGAACTTTTGTTCATTTAATTTCAGAAGAAAGAACTAAAATAGTAAAAAATGTGATCGCTCGATAACAGAAATGAGTGGGCCAGGTCCTTTATTCTGATAGATTTTAGAGTATGCTTCTAAAGCATCTGTGTTGGGCCAGCCCAGGCTTGTTTCCTTGCCTTCGCTGCCAACTGGCATAAGATAGAGCACCTCACAGGAAAATCTCACAGGACTGAGGGGAACCATCCCTGCACTGAGTGCCAGCAGCATTACAGTATAAGGATGAGCGCTAGAGCACCTGAGCACGTAACTTAAGCCAGCAGCATGTGGCTTAACTCACTGTGAGACCTTGCCAGAAACCCATAGTGCTTGAAGACTGCACAGTCTTCATGGGGCCATAAATGAAATTGTAGCAGCCATGTTAATATAATATAATATAAAACTGCCATGCTGACACCTGTAAATTTATTGCATTTCTATTCAGGTATGGATGACTGTTGGGATGTTCATCATTTGCTTTTTTCATTTTAAACTTTGTTGAACTTTCTCAGAGTTTATCGTTGAGACCTGAGTTTTCTTTTTCTTGTATCTCACGTTATAAATATGCCCTGAAAATTGTATCATTGAGAACATGTCTGGTTGGAAAGATCATGAATTACATAAACCAAGAATTTACTGATGCTAGAATGACTAACCTACTCTCTGCTTGAGAAAGAATTCCATTATGTTGTTACTGTCATATCTAAACAGTGCAGCAGGTTTTCCCATTTGATTTTCGTTGGAGATTTGTGACTACAGACAAAAGGTAAGTGTTTTAAAATGCTGAACATAAAATATATAGATTTGATTCATCGGTTTAAAACAAAAAAAAAAAAAAAAGAGAAGAGGCAAGATTTTTATAGAGCAAGTGTTGACTAAAGTCTTGGTACTATATATCTGGTGACCTTCTCAAACACAGTTAAATTCCCAATCTGCAAAGCTGATCAAAATTCCATAGTAAATAAGTGTAAATTTCAGTGGTACTTTGAGTTGGAAGTTGTAATCCAAATGAACTTTTGTAATGATTTATAATTTTTTCTAATGATTTATAACAGAAACCATCAGTAGAGATGCATGGGAGTCTTGGCTTCTACGGATGAGAGTTCAGAATAAGGTGTTCTGTAACAGACTACTTTTACATCCAAATAACTACTCAAAATGAAAATATATGTATTTTGAATAAAACGAGATAATTGAATTATTTGTTGTCTTTTAAAAAAAAAAAGAAAAAGAAAAAAAATAAAAAACACAATAAGATTTGTCCATGGTGCCCAGTTTTATCCCTATTTAAGGTCCTCATACTGCAAAATACTGGATGTATTCACATGCTTGTTCAAGTTGTCATGGGGCTTACTGACCCATGACTTAATTTACACAGTCTGTATGCTTCGATCTGGCTGTTACCTCCTGTATTATTATATATTACAGTCTGCATATACCCCAGAAATTTAACTAATTTGATGGAAAGGACAGATATTTTTTTTGGAAGGGAGAAGTCAGAAGGTTTTTATTTTCATGGTGAAAATCTGGAAAATAAATGATTAAATTTACTCCACCACCTCCAGCAATTTACTAAGTAGTTCATAGTTTAGTAGTTCACTGAGGAGATACACAAAAGGCTATGGATCAATCATTTAATGGAGGAAACATTTTTGTGTGTCTGTGAGAGACTCTGAAGGGCACAGCAGTCCCTGCACCTTTCAGGACTTCAGGGAAAGTATGGCAGTAGAGAACACACTCAGGACCCTCTTTAGCTGCCATTAATTTCATGGTCTGCTTTCACCTATCCCTGAGTTGGTCACTCCAAGGCACTTTCATTTCCCATCTGAGCTTATTACTTTCCCATTTGGTCTTTCCCTTGGAGCAGAGAGGACACTTTTAGAGTGTCCTTGATTTGAAATCAGAATGTTTCAATGAGGTACTGAAAATCTGTGACTATTTGCCTCTGTTTAGCTGCAAAATGCTCCTGAAAATCTGCTACTACACATGTATTTGCAGCTACATGTTGTGTCATTTGTAAGAGACACCAACATCAAACTACCCTTCATTGTGCTTCCAATATCTATACGCTAGCTAAGTATGGTAATGAGGAAAAAAATGCTAGAAGTGACAAGGAATTCTCCAGTGACAGTGCTTCAGTAATGAAACAGCTGGCTATTTGCTATTTTGTTGTGTAAAAAGAAAGGAATGGGAACAATTTTTCATTATTTTTTTTAATTTAGTTTCCTTACAAAATTGCACAATTTTGACTTTTGGTTTATGCTTCAAAATTTCAGCAACACAGAACTGGAGGCTGCAAATCAGCTGTAGATGGAATTCTTTGAGTTGAATATTTCAGTATTTAATATTGAAAGTTAGCTGGGTAATTACCCTATGTGCACCAAAAATGCTAACAGAAAAAGATGCATTTTTGTAGTCTGTTCTTCCTACAGCCAAAAGAGTCCCATCTATTTCTTATATTTTTATTTAGGTCTTTGACCATTACATTTTCTTGGATGTACGCCAGTTCAAATTTGGTCTGTTTTTTTCAGCAGTAATAAACGTTTGAGTCTTCTGTACCTTTCACTCTTCAATGCCAATTGCCAGAAAGACAACATCTCTTGAATTTGAATCCTGAGGAACCACAAAGTAAGATCAAAGTCAGTGCACAGAATCGACATATTTTATCTCTGGTAAATAGCTATGCTGAAATGACCTTTCCATCTTCGAGATTTATATGCTCATAAAGTCACATGCAGTATCGTAGATACTTAATTGCTTTTGCAACTTACTTTACTCTCAGTCTTAAATCAGCCCAAAGACTGCCTCATCTTTTTAATAAAGAGGTTACAGTGCTGTTTCCAGGCAAATCGGTTCTGGAAATCTACACCTTTCTTCTTTATTTGTTTTACTGTCACTCAGAATGAAGATGTATATAAACAAGTCATCCATGAAATTCCATGCATTGGTGTCATAACTCTGAGGCCTTTGAATCTTCATATTTGAACAGTTCACAGCTCAAACGTCTGACTTGATTGAGCGCAGATGTCTATGACATCACTAAGTTCTCTGGAAGACAGGGTATATTATTGCAGTATTAACATTGAATATGTTTCTGTTTAATATGTGCTCCTGGGACCAAATTCCCTGTGTCATCTGGGATGCTTTCTGAAGATAAGAACAAGCTAATACAGTTTTGCTAGCAGTTAAAATGAAACTCAGCCTCCCAGTGAACAAGTGAAATTAATATAATTGGATAGCTTATTGTGGATGCTAATAGTTTACATGAATTCGAAAACAGATCAAACAAACCCATGGAAGAAGAGCTTATGCAGGGCTATTATCTATAAAGTTCAGGAAATCCCCAATGGAGGTGAAAAGTATGCTGCTATTCATTCCCTGTTCATAGACTTTTTCTTATACAACTGTTACTATCACTTATATAAACAGGAAAAAATTAGATCATCTTTAGTCTGATTCATTACGGCTGTTTATATGTTCTTATCTGTAGTTTGAACAAAGCAATAGCAATTCATAGAAAACATTTTACTCATGTCAGTAAATGATTGTATCTTCCAATCTAATGAAAACCACACAAGGAATCTTAGGAGAGATTAATACTCTAGAGCACGTGTTTTCAATACAGCAGAATTAATAGTAAAACCAATAGTAAAAGTACTCCAGATTTCAGCAAACACTCAAGTCAGTACTGATCAATAATACCAATGAAAAAAAATATTCCAAAATGTCCCTACTAGACTGACGATGTCAGCCCATAGCAGCATCAAATTTGCAAATTCCAAAGAAAGAATAGTTCTTGCATTGGATATGCCCTTTAGTTCTACGTCATCTTTTTTGGTATCTGAAAATACTCCACTGACAGCATTCATAGCTGTTATACACAATGTTTAATCTCTTGAAATTCCACTCTGTCCTGCTCCCAACGTGCCTGGAAGGTTGTTTGCTCACTGCTGAGAAAATTCAAATGTCACTGCAAAAATCAGAGCTCACTCGTTCTTGTCACAGCTCCTCATATATCAGCACTTCCTGAATTAACAACAAAAACAGACCCAGAGTCTCCCATTAAAGTAGGGAAGCACTCCTGAATTTTTCTCCCTCCGTCTTCCCCTGCCACTATTACCTGAACAGATGTGGACTTTATTTTGGGGCAACCATATTCCTTACCACATCCTGTGACTACAAGTTATATGAAATTCACTCCTTTTCTCCCTAATGTCCATCCTAGCTTTATGCCACAGCCTCCTTACAGAAAAAAAAAGTCTTGATTAAAGCAGTACATTTATAACCCCTGTATAATTCAACACATGCCGATGTAGTCATATTTTGTTTCAAAATATGCCTTAACAAATGTATTTAAAACAAAGCACAGTTAAGGACAATTTAAATGATAACAGGTTAGGAATACATATTATTTAATGTAAAAAATCAACCACCATTAGATTGCTTTTCTGCATACAGTTTTTAAAGGAAATTAGCGTCCAGATGTTTAATAATCCAGCTGCAATTTGTTTATGTTAACCAAACTGTCAGGCTTTTAAATTCAACATTCTTTGAAATCAGATCTTAAACATCTGATACTCCTGCTAAACAGTCACAGTTCCAATTACATCCCTCAGTGTTTATAAAAAAATGAGAGTTCATTTCTCCTCCTGGCTGAAGAAGAGTCTGGAAATTCAAGTGCTCAAAAACTAAAAGAGCAGGAAAAAGAGCCTAGGATTTCTTATCTTTAGAACTAATGATATTTAAAGGAATCATGTGATTTTGGAAGTGTGACTCATATTCATGGATAATTGGGATGAACAAAATCAGAGGTCTTTCTGGGTTTTATATATTAATCACATATCTATAAAATGAACGTATGATTTAAGTATACAGCAGCATAATGTACCTTGTTCAGAATAGCTACAAAGATGGAAATGTTTTTAGCTCAAACTGGGGAGTAGAATAGGAATTTGTAGAGCTTGACACCTGATTGTTAGTACACACTGATGATCCATGGGTTATTGCTAGTGCTCCCCATTGATTATGTTTATACAAGAATTTTAGTACGTGCTGTCACCATAGCCGTGTTTTGTTGTAGAGAATACTATCTCATGTATATTAATTAAGCCCTTCTACTTCTTGTCCAGCCTAGACTAGGGAGTGAAGGACTCTGCAACTATGTACACAAAACATCTTGATGGGATTGAGAGGAGAATCTTTCTAAAACATAGAGACAACACATACATGAGAGTGCAATTTTATACTGTAATTACTGTAAACCAGCTTTGAATTTTAATTCTAAAGAAAACCAAGATAAAGATGATATTTACAAAATCATTCAGCAGAACTAAGTAATATATAAGACAGTACAATACAACCACATTTTGCCTTGCAGAAGTCTAGGGAGATTTCAGTAGCATGTATTTATTAATTGGAATATCAAAACAGAAGTTGTTTCTTTCATTTCTTTTAATGTCTTAGTACCATTCTGCTCATAACCCTCAATAAGCAATAAATTACATTCTTCATTGGTTCTTTTTCCTTAAGTAAACACAGATGGATACATGTAAGTCAGGAAAAGACATTAGTTCTGTGGAAGGGACATTAAGAAGATGCAAGTTACATCTGTGCATTTTTGGTGGGCTTCAGCTAATTTTAGCCTTTTACCTACCCTCTAAAGCAAGCTCTGGGAGCTGGAGCTCTCTCTGAGGATTTGCATCCAACACAAAGTACATGAGCAAAGAAGTATTTCTCCCACCACTGACCACAGAGGGGGTTGGGTGCCTTAATTTCTTTCAGCTGGTATACCTTAAAAAAATCACCACCACCACCACCAACAACAACAACAAAAGATGTCCTCAGTGTATATAGTAGATATACCAGTCGGTAGCAGATATCATAAATCTAGGGCTAACTTGTTATTCTTTCCCATGCACTTTAATTCACTTTGGAAGGTCCCCAGTTAAAGGCTTTTTGTGGTTTGTAGCTCAAAGCAGAGCTTGTTTCCCAGTGATAAACACAGATGTTTCTCATAAACAAAGTTACAGAAATTAAAATTTCGGCACAGATCAGATTTTTCTATGAAGCTAAAAGCAATTCATGATAACAGGTTGTATTAAAAAATACTTCCCTGTAACTTGAAGGCCTTCAGAGCCCTGGTCCAATACCTGCTGTCAATGTCCCTCCAGCCAGCTGTTTGAGATCCATGGCTTGGTTACCTGAAGCTTTTCCCTCCAGCAGGACAAGCTGCATCTCTGGCTCATATGTAGCCTCACAAGCTCATCACTTAGCTAAGGGTAGAATTAGAAGAATTGCTCACCAACTCTACCAATGCTGAATGTTACTGCTTTTGTTTGAGACCCAGAGAGGTTTTGTAGGCTAAAAATGGCTTTTTCAAAATGTGTTAGCTATATAAAAGGCATGATTTTACCCTCTGAAGTTGCCTTGGTTTTATCCTCAGAAAGTCACTTCTACAGCACCACTACTCTTACTCATCTATTCCCACATTTTTCATTGAAAACAGACTCTCTACCATTTCCTCACATAAGTACAACTTTCTGGCATAACTATCAATAGCTTAAATAAGTCCTTTTCAGAGATCTGCTGTTAGGGACACCTTGGGTTTTATGATTCACCTACTCAGTTACCTACAGTAATCACAGAAAACAGACCTTTAGGCTTCACAAGGTCTCCAAATCTATACACTTTCACTGAAGGTAATGCAAGAAACTAAGTAAGTTTAACATTAACCACATGCAATTACTTCCTTGTGTCATCTCCTCACTTGCTTGAGCAAGTTTTGGGTTTAGGTGTAAATCCAGTAAGTTTCTTCTTCTACATATCCTGCCTCTCCACTGTGGTTGTGTGGTAAGTTGGCTTTCACGTTGGTTTCTCCACAATCACACTGTACTATTCTGTTCATCTGTAATGAGAGTTACCAACTCATCCGCTGTTACCTTAAAACCTGTTGGCATGGGTTCATTTTTCAGGAATTACTTCTGGTCTGATTTGGAAAGAAAATATGAAACCCTCAGGAATGGGCTCAGGTCTATATATCACAGGAAGCACAGGCCACAGAGAAATCACCCAAACACCTGTACTGGGTCTGACTAGGATGTAGTTAGCTTTCTTCATAGAAGCCCGTATGGTGCTGTTTCTGGATTTGTGACCACAACTGCATTGAAAATGCACCAGTGTTTTACTTCTTATCAATCAGTGCTTGCACAGCATCAAAACATTCTCCATTTCCCATTCTACCCCATCAGCAAGTAGGACAGTAGTGGTCAAGAGCTTGGGGGAAACACAGCAGGAACAGCTGACCCAAACTGGCCAGAGAGATATTATACACCATATGACATCATGCTCAGCAATAGAATTGGAGGGACAGGGGCTGTGTGTGCAGTTATTCCAAGGTGGCCATTGCTCAGAGATTGGCTGGGCATTAGTCAGCTGGTGGGAAGTTGTAAGGGACTACCTTTGAATCATCATCACCTGGGTTTCTCTACTTTAGTTTGTTCTGGTTTGTTGGGTTTTTTTCCCTCTTCCTCCTCCCTCCCCTCCCCCACTTACTAAACTGTCTTTTTCTTTATCCATAAGGCTTTTTTGCTTTTCCCTTTCCAATTCTCTCCCCCATCCCACCACCGCAGGGGAATGAGCAGACAACTGGGTGAGATCTTAGCAGCCAAACAGGTCACCCCACCTCAATACCCAAAACCATATAAATTAAGACCTAGTCACCTCAAGTACTTTATTTTCAGTCAGATTTTGTGAGTTCTTTTTTGTGAGTTTTTTTTTTTTTTCCTGATATCCATTTTCCTACCTATGCCATAAAGGCTGCTGAATTATTTGACTGCAAGTGTCATATTCTACAGTGAATCAAAATTTTGCTTTTGATCTGGTGTTTAAATTCACCTGGGTATCAAACCCTATCTGCATACACTACATTAAATTATTGGAATTAAGTGCTGAAATTGTTTATTCAAGTTCCATAAAATTCCCTCCCGCAGTACGTTAACATGTATGCATACTGAGAACATCACCGTATAACATCAGTGATATGTGTACAGTAACCTACCATTTCCTATTTTCTTTCTACATAAATATTTACTGACAATGCTATTCTATCCATTATTCTATGTAGTAACACATGAAGTTGACTTTTAAAATTACCAGCCGGCTGGAAACTAATGTCAGTATAGTAATCTTTCCAGTGCAAACCATATTATTGTTAAAAAAAACAATATGTATGGAAAAATTGCCATCACTTTGCATTAAGGTGACAGTTTTAACATGCCTAGAATTCTCCAAATATGCATCTGAAAAGAAAACCCTCATTTCTAATACCCTAAGATGCATCTTTTTATTTAAATAACCAAGTCCTGACATATGGGCTGATACTTAGAGGCCAGTGACTCATCACAATAACAGAATCCCTGGTCTTGGTGCACTCTCCATGCGGCACAGTGAGGACACACAGAGCAGAGGTGGCTGGTGGCTCAGACATTTGCACAGATTAAAGGTTTAAAAGCTGGTATCTCTCCCTGAAAGTTTCAGTGCGAACCATTCTGAGCCTGACCTATTATCAGGTGAATATATTTCTGCTGGTTTTAGAGCTATTCAAACATGCATGAGTTTCTTTTACAGGGTAGCCAGATATTGCAATAAATGGTGAATCTTTGCAACACTGTTGGTGAGCTCACAGTAGCTGTCATAACTAGCACAAGAGCTAGGTTAATGATTCTGCAAGAAATTAGCCACAAGTAGCCAAAAATCCAAAATTATTTCTAAGCTACCATTAAGAAGACTCTAAGGAAATTCTTACAGTAAAATCAACTTCCTGACATAAGCTTTACATTCTTTGGCAATTTGAGAACAGTTATATAACAATAAGAAAGCAGCACTGGAGCTATTACAAGTACCCCTGAAGGAAAATCTCCAAGCAAGCTGAACTTTTAAACTACTAAGCATTAGTAGTAAATAAAATTGTCTGATTCTGCCCATCTGGAAGACAGCTATGCAAGTGCATCTTTTATTAATACTGTTTGCTAAGGTTTTGGGTTTTTTCCCTCTGTAGCATTTAACATTGATCATATTTTCCAGTATAGGTATTCTAAACTCTATTCTCAATTAAAGACCTAGATAAAATGGGTTGAAACAAAAAGTGCTCCCAGGACTTGAAAAATGGGACCTTGTAAAATCTTAAGGAAATCAGATGGATCTGGTCAACATACTCAGGAAAACAAAAAGTTCAGCAAGGCCTAGGTAGTGCCAAAGGCTCCTTAAGATGACACATATTTAGCTAATCACCAAGTCCTGGGATCAGAGAGAAGCTGGACAGCATTTAACAGTACAGCCAAAAAACAGTTTACTTGGAGATCCCAAACCAGAGCAGAATCTGTCCAAAGGCGGGAGGTATTTTGCTGCTGACAGAGAGTGGGGTGTAGACAGGAGGACCAGCCTTAGACCTTGAAAGCCTGCAGCTTCTGCAAATCCCAGAGAAAATGAGGCCCCTTGATGATACCTTTGCATCAGCATGTGGCTCTGTTTATTAACTAGGAGGCCCGTGCTCACAATACAAAATTAATGCATGGAAGAGTTTCTAAAAGCAGGAACATGTTCAAAACATGGACCCATTTCAAACAAAGAAACTGTGCAAACTAAAACACCAAAAAGATAAGCAGTCAAATAACACATTAGGGCAGAAGAGACTGTGCTGTTTCAGAAAATTCATGGAAAATCAGAATTAAATGGAAGTTAGCTTTTGGATAAGAATCCCATCACCCTCTGATGCATGATACATGGAATCAGACTCAAAGAATTGTTAGAGCTAGAAGGGACCTTGAAGATCATCAAGTTCCAAACCCCCTGCCATAGGTAAGGACACCTCCCACTTAAACCAGGTTGCTCAAAGCCCCATCCAGCCTGGCCTTAAACACTTCCAGGAATGGGGCATCCACAACTTCTCTGGGGAACCTGTTCCAGTATCTCACCACCCTCACAGGAAAGAATTCTTCCTCATCTATTCTAAATCTCCCCTCTTCCAATTTAAAACTGTTACCCCTTGTCTTGTCACTACTTT
>VZRU01000532.1:336040-396557 GCA_013398155.1 Pedionomus torquatus
CCAGGATACGGTTGGCTTTCTGGGCTGCCAGCGCACACTGCCAGCTCATGTTGAGCTTCTCATCCATGAGCACTCCCAAGTCCTTCTCCTCAGGGCTGCTCTCCAGATATTAATATCGTTTTCAAACTCGAAGTCCTCCATTCCTTTTAGCTTAAGCTCTGGGGAAAAAAAAAAATTGAAGGAAAAAATAGAAAAAAAAAAAAAAGAAAAAAAAAAAAGAGGAGGAGAGTGAAAATTAAGTCTATTTTAATCAATATGCCCATCTGGGTTTAAAGACCAAATTGCTATATAACTTCAGCACTCTTTCTCTGCTTTTCTTCCTCTCTGCTCTCCTGTGTCAGGCTCCCCATTCTCGCTCTGTGTCTCTGCAGAGCCATTCCTCTCTTCCTCTCCATAGCACCCAGGGCTTGCTTTATTCTTCAGTGCTCTGCTGCCAGTGGACTGGGACTTTTATGAACTTATGCCTTCAAGAGCATCTACTCATCTACTTGCTACCGTTTTTCAAGAAAGCACATGACTGGCAGTGTTTCTTCATGACTATTCTTATTACTGCTTTTTGTGAGCTTTTGTAAAGTAGTATTCACATACCTAAGTACCATTAATTAAATAAGACAAGCATAAGAAATTAATACAAGAATTGAATCACATTTGCAGACCGGAGTGAGCCAAGACAAACCGTTCATTTCACTACTTTTCTTTAAATGAGGATTTAAATGAGCAAGGTTTGAATCTAGGTAAAGCAGATTGCAGAAACAAATTGTGAAATCTAAGTCTTCCAAGGAATCAAAAGGAAATATTTTCCAGGCTTTAATCAATTCACTTTCTCATAGTGATACCAATTATCACCCTCCCTCTTCCCATATCTCATTTCACATTAAACACCCTAACACTGAAATTCTGTGACATCAAAACCTCAATCTAATATGAGGATTTGGCCTATGGTTTTACGCCAGCATCACAGAGAACATTTTTCATTTTTTACTTACAGACCTTGAGAGCAATCAGTGCATCAAGGACAATTTTGGTATTTGCCAAGCAGGTACCCTACTCTCTTCATCTGCTTCCAAAGCTTTTATCATGTAATTACTAGTTCATAATCTTCCAGTAAATGATTCTGCCTAGTTTGCCTGACTTGATTAACTTTAAATTGAGAGTTAACGTGAATAACAGTACTGAATTTGGGAACATTAGCAGAACGTGTGTGTGTGCATGTCGTTACCTAGCTTGCCCTTTCAGCTTATGCCCATAACCATCTTCCAGTAATGCCCAGGATCTCAGAGAAAACTGAAAAACATACGTGTAAAAATATGTGCGGGATTAAAAAAGAGATAAAATCTAAAAAGTGCCAGCTAATTCCAACTTTAAAAAAAAAAGTTTCATTACACCAATACAGAAAGCTATTTCCAAAAATAACACTTTGTGTGACAGACATATACACGTGGGATAGAAAACTGGGCAAGAGGAGCTGAGTCTAAATTCTTAATGCACTCCAGCTTGGCAGGTAGCACATGCCAGTTCTACGGCTGTTCAGAGTATTCTGTCTTGTGCTTGAGATGCATTTCTTCACACTCATCTATTTATGGACAAAATGACCTTGTCCTACTTTCAGTCTTTTCCACCGCCATAAATAGCTATTCATACACTTCAGTTTTCCATTCCATTTTAACAACACACAGGTCGGATCTTTCTGACCGTTGGAATGGGACATATTAACAACAACCTACTAGTTCAGACTGGTTCTGTACTGCAGCTCCTTGATGTAATATTCAGAGAGATTTTTATGGTTACAATATCCATCGTAGTTATGGGTATCCACTATTGACATAACCACTGCCATTGTTTTCCCATAAAATGATGTTAGTAATCCGGAATAACAAGGTAATTAATGGAAAGCACTTTAGATGGGATAATTTTATTTTTTTTTAATTACAATTTTTACATCAGAAAGTGGGAATGGTATGAGGATGGAGGAATTAATAGTTTTTCTTTTGAAAAGGTAGCAAGAGAAGGGGTTTTAAAACAATTTTGTTCCTCCTACGGCTTTAGCTAGCAATGGAAGTCTAGAATGATAATTTACTCTTTGCAACATATACTCCCAATGATTTACTTAAAATATGCTTATCTCACTTTTTTAAAGACTGCCCTGATGGGGGTGAGGGAGGAAGCTTTCTAATTTACATTTTCAAGTGGGCTATTGATTTATTGCAATAGTCAAAATTTTGTGTCATTCATTCCACAGGTTTTAAAACTCTGCAATGATCATTATGCAAATCCACAAATGCATGAAGAAATAAACTGTCATCATTAAAAAATGTATTATTTCTACCTGTATTGTTGCCCATTTTATTATACTGAACTCTGTGAAGTGTGATTTTTTTTTGTTAATCCTGTTCTTTACTCAAGTAATTGTTAGGATTTTGATCAATATGCTAAACGGAGTGCTTCCATTTTCCTTGGAGAAATCCAAGGAGAACAAAACATTTTTTGGATAAATCACTAGAATATTTTATACTCCTGTGACAACATTTCCAATTTTGTGGTTTTGCTTTTTTTTCCTGTTTTTATTCTGAAATATCTATTTCAGTACAACTTGACAGTGATAACTCATATTTCTGATATATTATACTGACACAATTGTTGCCTTATTGAGTATTTACCCAATAAAATTAGTTGAAATTCTGTTGTTCACCTAAACAGCTCACGTGAGTTGTAGGCATGAAGATTTATGTCTGTTTCATAAACAAACTATTTCCAGCTCCTGTAGACAAAATGCAAGGTTTGCATCATGGTGATGATTTTTATATTCTTATTTATAATGTTTTAGAAAAGCAACAAAACCAAACTATGATACATCACAAATAAATGTAACAATATAAATATATATACATTCCATACAATTAAAAAATCAAAAGACTTGATTTCTGCTTCAGGTTTTTGCATCTGAGCCCTCTCTGTAAGAGGGACTTACAAGGTTTGAGAGGTTCAAGTCAAATTTGTATAAAAACTTCCATCACCTGAATGAAATGTGTAGCACTGGAAGAGGATATCCAAAGAAACTGAGAAATCTTCAGTACTAGTGATTTTTAAGATTTGATCAGAAAAGGTATGGATAATGGTGCAAGATTTCTGTTAGGCTTGACTAGTTGACATCTTAAGTTTTCCTTCCTGACTGACTCTATAATAAATTGATGTCAGTAATATTGGCTGCTTTTGCCCAGGTGCATGTCAGAACTGCAGGCATATTTACAAGCTCTGAGATTATACAACAGCGTACACTGATTTTCATGCAGTTGCAATATACAGTGACTATGTGCATTTTGTAGAACAGTGCCCTTCCTCAAAATCCTAACTGACCCCAGGCTTTCCATTGCCCTTTCAGTTTATTAGATTCAAATAAGAACAATATTATGATTTGCCAGTCAGTTAGATGAAAGACCATACACAAATATTACTATTTTGCACTCCTTTTTGGATTTTACTCAAATACTTCAGTTGAATGAGATTTTTGTACTTGTGTCTAGTACTTCTGATTACAAAACCAAGCACACAACATACATATGGCTAAGACACCACCAACATCTGATTAGATCATTAATATGACTGTAGACAATAACAACACATTTCAAACCCAATTACAAAGCTGTGCTATAATACAGTACTGCAATCAATTACAGGGTTTGAAATATAATGAATCCAACACTATTTTACCAAAGAGACAGAAAAAAAAAAAAAAGAAACTCATCATAACTGAGCTTTATTTTGAAACACATGCTTGCTTCCAGTTTCCTATACAATACAGGTTCAGGAAATTATTTTATGACCTAATTTCCCCTGACAGCATTTGTTCTGAGACTGAGGGGTAAGGAGCTCTGCAGTGCCCCGTGTTTTGCTGATTGCAGCCCTGGTGCACTGCAACTAATGGGGCCCAGATGGGGCCCAGAACAAACAAAATGAGCTGGGTGGGAAGGGACTGATTTATAGTCCTACTCATTCTCCTCCCCCTCCAAAATAAATAAACCTAGGAAAAGGCAAATCTACTTGCCTGCCAGAGAAATCTCCAGCCCACAGGATGTGTGTACCCTCTTAGAGGTCTCAAAATGGAACAAGAAAATGAGACTATCAGATGCATTCTTCCTGATAGGGCAGGCTAATCTGTAACTAGAATAAATGATGTATTTTTTGGTTGTTTTTTTTTTGTTTTTTTTTTTTTAGTCATTGCCTTGGAGGAACATCTGGTCTAAGAGAGACAGTAAAGAATCAGGTATATGTGATACATCAACCAAATGGTGTGTATTTTCTATGTGTACAGTAGGGCTTAGGCTCTCCAAGGACTATTGCATCTGAAAAATCTAGTATAAGAGAAGGCCGGCCTGTTTGTGAGTGCCTGCCTGCTTATACAAACTGTCTACATAAATATTTTGTGCTACATATAGGATGAGTTACTGGATAATGCATTACATGAAGTATTTCTCCTTTAAAATAAATCAAGTCCATGGATAGAAATAAATTTCATTCATACAAGAAACCTCCTCATATAATCTTTGCCCTCCCACAACTGCAGTCTTCTTACACAAAAAAAGACACAGATTTTGTTACTGGTGAATAAGTCTTGTGTGAGTAATTTTTTTATGGGCTATGTTTTTTCATCTAGCCTTCTTCATAGTTGTTATAAAGTCTTGCAGTGATCCAAGAGCAATCTCATGCAGATAAAGTTGTTTCATGAGGTAACAATACAGCATGATTTCTTTACTACCCCTCCATCTACACATTAGAATATAGGATTGAATAACACTTTAAGACTGGACAGGATGATAAGTAAAGGATGAGAAGAATTATAAAAATATTTTCATACCTCTTGGCACCTTTTATTAATCATAACAAATATTGAACTTCAGTAACATTTCATGGGATGGACAAGTTGACCATGAGGCAGCAACATGCCCTTGTGGCCAAGAAGGCCAATGGTGTCCTCGGGCCCATCAAAATGAGTGTGGCCAGCAGGTCAAAGAAGGTCATCCTCCCCCTGATAAGGCCTTATCTGGAGTACTGTGTCCAAATCTGGGCCTCCCTGGACGAGGAACTACTGGAAAGAGTCCAGTGGAGGACTACAAAGATGATCAAGGAAATGGAGCATCTCTCTGAAGAAGACAGGCTGAGATACCTAGATCTATTTAGCCTGGAGAAGACTGAGAGGGGATTTCATCGGTGCTTCTAAATATCTAAAGGCCCAGTGTCATCAGGATGAGGCCAGACTCTTTCCAGTGACAGGGGAAGGATTAAAGGACACAAGCTGGAACACAGGAAAATCCATCTCAACATGAGGAAAAACATCTTAATTTTGAGGGTGCCAGCACACTGGAACAGGCTACCCAGGGAGGATTTGGAGTCTCCTTCTCTGGAGATATTCAAAACCTGTCTGGATGTGTTCCTGTCCAACCTGCTCTAGGTGAACCTGTTTTGGTAAGAGTCGTTGCACTAGATGATCTCTGAAGGTCCCTTCCAACCCCTACAATTCTGTGGATCCAAGTTTTCAGAAAAAAGTTATGATTTGGAAATAAAAAGCACATTTTAAGTATTATTTTGGGACTCTGAAAATAGCATCAGACCTTCTATCTGCAATTCCAGGAGTACATTGGAAAACACATCTCTGACACTGATGAAGCTGGGCACATGGCAAGGTGGCTTTAATTTCACCAAAGTAATGCCATGTGGCTCTTAGGCAGTGATGGCTGTGAACCTTCAGCTTTACACTGAAGCCGACATGCAAAGCATTTGCAGAAGCTGCTGACATGTTAGACAAGTAAGAAGCGCCTCATGATTGCACACTGGAGTGTCAACATCAATGTGTTAACATTTAACTGTCTTTCATGCACAATGTAATCTCATATCGTTTATGTACTTGTGTGTACTGTATTCATGTTGCTTTGTTCAACTTCTTGATTTACCCATGAGTCTTCACAACAAGCAGAAAGAACCAACCATGGCTTTGTGCACTTTCTCTTAGGAAAATGAATATCCTGGTTAGTACATGCAAGACTTTTGGAGATTGTGGTCCTTCACAGTCCAGGAAGTCTGTCTCTGAGCATTACAAGAACAAAAATGAGTGGCAAGGGGGAAAAGTCTTTTGATAAGCTTAACAAAAAACCTAATAATTTCATGCTTTAAAAATAATTAGTTCTGGTTGAGGAGTTATTTAATAATGTTCCAGTAAAGAAATGTGGAGACATCCCAAGAGTATTCGTATTGATCTTCTGTGAGAGAGTAATGACTGGTAACAAAAGACAAATTTCACTGCAGGAACAAAAGAAGGGAAAATCTGGGCTCCCCAAGAACCTCTCCAGTTCCCCAAAATTCATGAGATAGATTGGGAGGGAGGGAGAAAGCCACAGTAGTATGACCAACCTAACCTGGGAAGTGCTGGTTTTTTTCCTAAATTACATAAGGATTTAGAGGCTAAGGAACAAAATAGACGTGTACATCTTCTAAAAGAACAATATACTATGTTGCATTTTTACTGACCTCTTGATTCCTTCATTAGGAATACCCTGACACAGAAAATCACAGCTACCCTCCAAATTTAAAACCACCACAATAACGATGACAAATTTTTGCTACAGGAACAACAGAAGTTTTAAGCACACATGCCATTCTGCGGGGGATTTTTAATAATCTTTAATCTATACTGACTGCTTTGCAAATGAAGCCAGCTACAGGGCCTGATGGCTTCTCCTTGTTCTCCTACATGGAAGGCCAGCCACAGCCAGCCTAACAGTCCATTTTGCCCTGAGCTGGTTGTGTTTGTGGCACAAATGTGAAACAGTATTATTAAGGATGGGTGACCTAGCATGACACTGCTCTTCAAAACATGTTCACACTCTGCAGGCGATAAATGCATTGATATTCTTGAGTTTTGTAAATGATTGCTATGGAAGTGAAGAATGTCTGCATAATTTTATTTGACATGTAAACTGCACTGTGTGTTCCAAATCTGTCATCGCAGTGCTGAAATCCATCCTTGACATTAATTTGTACAAACGGCGGGTCACTTGAGGAGGAAAATATTTTTTTTTCTGGAAAGCAGTGGAGTTCAGTTTTATAAGAGACAAATCTTTGAAAGGCTCTTTGCCAGTCATTAAGCTACGGCTGTCAGCTTGATCTGTTTCCCATGTAAATAAAACTTTCTCCATAGTGTAGGATATTTTCCTCCTGGAAGCATTTTGTTTAAATACAAATGAAGGCAAACAGTGATCACATTTCTTTAAAATGAAGGAGGAGAAGCTCATGAAGACTGGCAGGGAGGAGGGCTGGCTTTCAAGAATTTTGAAGTTTCAGACAGGCTTTTTAAAAGCATAAAACTTGACCTTTTTTTTTGCTTTTAAGAAAATTTTGGGGTGAAAAGGCATTGCTTTATTCAGAAATAAACAAGCAGTTAAAGACAAAGCCAACCCAAATCTGGGATACCTTTTTCACTGTTTAAACGTCAGCCCATGCCATGATTCATTTCCATAGAAAGGGACTCCAGTGAGAACTAATGCTTTATATATAGAATATAACAAAGAAAACACTGTACCTTAAATAATTTTTGAGGCACTGTACGATTCTGGGGATGCCAAGCATTCTCCACTCTCACTAATCTCAAAACTTCTTGGCATTAGGCCTCGAGTATTTTAATGTGGCTCTTAAGCTATCCAGTAATCTCATGTGCTTTCCTAAAGAAAACCCAACTCACTTATAAAACAAATTAGTGCCAAAAATATACAAACCTGAAAGAGTTCCTGTAAGATTCTTGCTCCAAAATTGAAAGAAGTTTCTTTTCTGTCTTCCATACCAAGGTTTTGAGTGGTGGTTCTCACAGCCTTGACCGTGAAAACAGTTGGAAAATCTGATTTCCATAACACCTTTAACTTAGACCACAGGCACCCAAAGTGAGTTCGTACCTCAAAGTGAGTTTGTACAGTGAGTACCTCAGGACTGACTGTGCCCTAAACACTATTTTACTGTAATTATATAGCCTGGAAAACAGTCCAGGTAATAAGCAAAATTTTGAACCTTGCTCTTTGACACACCTTAGGATCCAGAATATCAAACTTTTGTTCATAATATAGTTTAAAATGTAAGCTGTCACACCTCTCTCCTTTTATCTTATTCATGAATAGAAGTATTGCATTGCTGAGTTATAAGTGCAAGTATCTTCTAATTCTGAATTAAGTTAATTCTTCATTAGCTGTAAAGATGGGAAGCTTCTGAGACTGCCATACATGAAAAATAACTTACTTATACAAGGGCTGTGACTTTTGTTCTTCTCTTCCAGGGAGACAGTGATAACAACAATCATGGTCACCAGAAATCCTAAATCTCTCACTCCTTGCAAAGTACTAGAAGTGATTCCTTGTTTTGTCACAAAATCTTCTGCTTTTCATTTTGCTCTCACAACACAAAGTCAATAGAATAAGGGTTGGAAGAGCAGGCGGAGTTCTTTCATCTTCAAAGACTCAGAAGGGGGTTTTTTTCGTAACTCCAAACCCCTATTATGGGACAGCAGACTCCTGCTGACACAGCGAGTCTGCTTAGGTCAAACATGAAGGGACTCTGCTTGGCTGAATGAGCCAAGTAATAGCAAAAGTAAAATTATATTTTATATTTATATTGCTTGTTTAGTATGTTTCTGTACAATTCTGCAAGTTGGATGGTAGTACTGAGGCTGTACTGAGGCTGAATCCAAACCTCTCCCTGCTTTCTGGCTTATAACTCCCCCAAACAATTTCTTTCTGACCTAAATTTTTAAAGAAGTGTCAGTCCAAGAATACTTAGAAAGCAGCAGGAAAATTAGTTTAAAAATACCCAAAGATTGTATTTTTTTTTCTGTATGCAAGAAATTATTAAGGTAGATTCTAAGTGGCTGCTGCCTTTGACAGTGCTGGAGCCTGGGCGTCCCTGTCCTGCCTGGCGACCTGGGGCCTCTGCCCAGGCTGAGAGGCATGGTTGCCACTTTCCCCTTTGCAGTTTCAACCAGTAGCGAAGGTGAGCACTGTTCCAGAGACACACATGGCTGCACGAACAGACAGACACACAGACACCTTCTCCAGTCACAAGAACATTTTACAGATCCCCTGAATACCAGCATGACTCCTCTGCCCCACTGGTGTCCGTGCCCTGACCTGAGGCCTCTTGCTTTTTGGTGGGTCCAGCATGGCATTTGCTGCAATTGGCATAGGCACACCCCCATATGCTCAGTTTGGGGGAGATACAGAAATTCACCCCCCAGCAGCTCTCACCAGGCACACCAACTGCAACCATGGTCCCACTCCAGCTACCAGCATGGAGATCATTTGCCTTATTTACCCTGTTCCCCCATAACTGGTTTTCGGGACACACACTGTTCCTGCCCCATGGGCTGCCATTGAGTCTCCCATCAACTCTGGTTAGTGTCCCTGACACCCCACTGGCTCCAGCTGCTGGCTCCACCAGCCCGGGACACCTGTACCTCTGTCTGACTGTGGTCCCTGGCCCCAGATCTACTCATGACTTCCCAGCAGCCAGCACCTCATTCCTACAACACTCACACTTGCATGGGACAGCAAGTGAGGAGGCATAGGAAGAGCTACCACAGGATTAAAAGAGAACACAGGCCAGGCCAGAGTGGTGAGGCACAAGGCTGTGTCAGACAGGTGTGCTGAACCACCATGGTCTCCACACAGATGGACCTTCTTATACACAGCCCTGGCCATCTCTTACCCCTTTGCTCCTCTCCATCTCTTGTCCATTTTGCTTTCTCATCAGTTTTGCATAGTCCCACTGATGCCCCAGCCACCCTAAATATCTGGGACACCCAGCTTTGCATCTTTATCAGTGGCAAAGATTGCGATTTCTTGATGGCTCATCAATCACTGTGACCAAAGATGTTTGTTTCTTCCCACTGTCTCCATTGTCTTTCTAATACAGGTTTGTGTCTCTGATCTCATCACTTCCCCCTTAACTCGCTATTCCTCTTTTCATTAAAAAGGCCCTTGATCAGATCACCAGATCAGAAAAGAGCAGGGGCTATCTTCTCCCACCTGCCCTTGCAGAAGAAACATGGCAGAAACTGCTGAGACGTAGGCAACATTGAGCCCTGAAGTGGAAAAGGGACTATCCAGATAACTACTGTTGAGATATGAAAATCAGGGGATATTCAAAGGCAAATGGCTGGAAAATGTAGTTGGTAGGTTCTGGAAACTGAGATGTCTACAGGCAAGACTGCAGAGGTAAGGATGAAAGCATTCAATTTGTGTGCTCCACCATCACAGACGTTCGTCTTTTTGTCATACAGAGACTTTTGTGTTTAATTGTTTCCTGTCAGAAATAAATTAGGAACCAGAGTATATCAGCAAATTTCCTGAGTTTTCCATGATCAGATATGATAGTATACAGATAATAAAAAGGAAAGTAACAATTTCTCTTTAGTCTTATATTTGCAAATCAGACCACCATGTACTCTAATAGAAAAGATATAAGTCCATGATCTTGGACCTCCTACACCTGTAAAGAAAACCAGTATTTCCCTATGGAAAATACAAGATTCTGTTCTTCTTCCCCAAGATGTATGTTTTATTAATTTCTCCATTCAGTTCTTAGCAGTTTAAGTGGGAAATAAAACTTTTTTTTTTTTTAGGTCATCCAAGCAAATCTAAATCACAGACTCACAGAATGGTAGGGGCTGGAGGGGACTTAATGTCTAGCTTTTGGCTCTCAACAAAGCAAAGAGGCCTTTTAATTGTGGTGCCATACTGAGCATAAAGTTATTCATTAAAGTGTTAGTTTTGGTGTAACTCATTCACCACTGTTTCTTTATGAAAAAGTTGTCAGTGGATGCTTCCTGGGAAGAGCCCTCCTGTTGTAAGGAAAGAGAGGTGAGGGCGTACCCAAATTAAGAAAAGGATGTGAGTCTTTTCATCACTACTTCAGCCAGCTAAAGAAAGTCCTTTGTCTAATTTAGAGTTGCTATGTCTACATTAATCTAAGAGTAAAGCACAGGAAAATGAGCTTTGGAAAAGAAAACATAACATGTGCCTCAGATGGAAACCTGTCCAATACTAGGAATAATGGGTCTTTCACTCACCAAAATAGTAATGACAAAAAACTGAGATTAAGACCTCCAAAATATGACTGTTGAAATGTGGTGAAAAAGGCAGTGACAGATCTCTAATACTCTTTTATTCCTACTTCCCCACCTTGGAACATCCTGACCTGAAGCAAACTTGCCATTAAACTGCCTGTGTCTCGTCCATGAAAGCATGATGATGGACATTTGAGAGCCATTAACAACTGGAAAAGTCTACCTTAGGGAGTACTAAGGGTTTGTTATCAGGCTCTCTGATATCAGTACTCTTGGTTAAAGGCAAATTTTATAGTTTATTCTTTGTACTGAATTAAATTAATATTTTTCCTGACTGTAATTTTAACCAAAAGAGTTTTCCCACTGCTGCTGTTGCGAGGCTATTTCCAAGTGTCAAGTGACAAGCCTATGCTTTAGATATGACCCACACAGAGAAATGGAAGTGAGTGCTTTGAAATTCTAGAACCTTCTAACAGAAGAACAGCAAGGATCTTCTGCCAGACAACAAATGCTGTGTTTCTCCTCCAGCTACGAGGGAACTCTGAGCTCCAGGATTTCTTGCAAGGGCCAGACACAAGGCTCAGGACCAGAATAATTAAACTTCTCAGAGAATTTACTGGCAAGCTCCCTCTGACCCTAGACTTCTAAGAATTAAAAAGAAAGTCCTGATGAATTTCCGTTCAGTTGTCATGGGGCTGGCTGTCTTATGTTGGAATTCAGTAGAGCCACTTTATTCTGAACAGCAGCATTGAGAGACTGAATAGAAAAGCAGAAGCCCACTCCAGATGAAATCAGCTTATTCCTCTTCATGATGGCCAAAGACACCTTACACTCTGATACCTTTCCAGAGAAAGGTCCAGCAGCTGAATAAGGCAGCTGAAGGTGTTTCTGCATTCAGACTGCAACCCAAACAGCTTCTTCATTTGTCTACCTTAGATTTTCTTTTTTTTTCCCCTGTTAGCAGGAACATCCCATACATTTTTGTTAAATAAGATCCATGCCCTAGTGCGCTCTGCCATTTACAAGCAAAGTCACAAGTAGCTGACAGGCACTGGAGCAGATGGTTGAAATCTGAAGGTGCAGCAGCCCATACTGAGCCTTTTCAGTCCTGAGACCTCACAATATAGCTATGCTACCTCTCATCCTCTGCCTTTCTAAATTTCTCTTGAAGGAAATAATAACAATGAAAGCTCTAAAATTTGCCAGTATCAACGAGCACTTAAAGGTCTAAACCTTCATAAAAGGTATGAACTTTTTTCTTCTAATATTCATTTCAAAAAACCTCAACTAGTTGCACATTCTTTTCCATAGTTATTTCAACAGTAGGAGCTACTTGCATTGCAAAAGTTTAACACATATATTAAAAAAATGTACTGTACATCCTTCCCAACTATATGTGTTTCATTAGTGCCACATATTTTTCTCGTATACATTTATATCTTTAAAAAGAATTAATGAAGATAAATGAAAATTAACATATTATGCCAATGACTGGTAAGAACATGAAACTAATTGGATAGTCAAAAGCCACAATATTGCAAAGTCCTTTAATACCAATTAGCTTTGGGAACGATCAATAGGCTGCTTCTAGGAAAAATCTATTTGCAAACAGCCACTGCAAATTAAACTAGGCGTTAGGATACATAGTTAACATTGTATTATAAAATTCCCTTTTTCTGGCAACAAGTGAGCAACAAATCCAGAAGCTTTTGTATTAATGTGTCTAATTTAGGTCAATTGAGTAGTCACAAAAAAGGTAACTGGTCACAAACCTAAAATTAGTTTATTAAATTCTTCCAGTGCTCTGTTTCTACATTGCTATTCACTTTCTGCTTCTAATTTATATATGGCTCTTTTTTTTCTTCTTTCTCTTTAATAAAGAAATTCCCAAACAATATGTTGGGCATGAAAAAAATACATATCACAGTCCCTGATCCAAAAGCCTTACAGTCAACAAAAGTTTATATAATATTAATTCATGACATTGCATTAATTTTCTCTGCTCTCCAGAAAAGAAACTTTGCATCTTGATGAAGTAATTTGAAATAATCTAAAGGAAATAGAAGAAAGGAGTTAGAAATAAATTCTTTTCACCATTATGAAATAATTATCTCTGTCTTGGATGTTAATCTTGTTTGTGAAGAATTCCAGTGTGAAGGACAGAAGTTTACATATAGGGTAACCTAAATTTAAAATAGCACACATTGAACTAATAGTGGATATAACTAATGATTTTTATTTTTTTTTTAAATCCCTTTTATTCTACCCAGGCAATTAAAAAAATCTTTCAAAGATTTTCAGACCAGGAAAGATTTACTTTCTCTTTCTTTTCACTATTTTTTTACTTTCTTCCTTGTCATACTAGTCACATGCTAGAAAAAAAAAAAAAAAAAAAAGGTTTTAATCAGGATGTANAAAAAAAAATCAAGGTTTTAATCAGGATGTAGCATAGGTAAATTAAAAACCTTGTTCTTCCCAAGTGGGTTTCTTGGAAATTGATGTCTCCCTGTTCAGCTTCACTTTTGTGACTCAAAAAACTAACACTGTAGCGTCAGACAATTCTTTAAGAGTCATCATCAAATCAAACTGGTTTCACTACATTTTTGCCTTTGGCTTCTAGTCCTGTGTGAAATACTGCAAAATTTTCTTTTCTGGGGACATTCACATGTTTCCACTGTCATTTTTATAATGCCAGAAGTGGGGGAAAAATATAGTTTGGTTCTGAAAACAAGATTTATAAAGAAGGCGGCAGTTAGTTTGTATGTACTTTTTTTTTTGTACTTGTAGGTAGAATCGGCCTCTTAATCTCTAAATTTCTTTAGCATAAGATCATTTACATTCACTAGAGATCTGGCCTTTGGCTTTTGTTTTCCAAAGGGGTGTAATAAATAGTATAGCATCACTGAGGAAAATAAAGATGCAACTTGTACTCTTCCTAGCTTACTGGAAGCGATAATAATAAATCTTCAGTGACTTTAATATGTTTTATAGCAAGATAGTAAAATCCTGTGATTCCCTATAGGGAGGTGGGAAAGAGACTAATGGAACTGGAAGATAAGGAAGTTACTGGTTGACAGGAAGGTTGCACAACCAGTTATTAGATGGCATTAGATAAATTAAAGCTTTTGTTTTGAAAGATAATTAAATGCTCAGCATGAACCACTTACTATCAAGTAATAAAAGGTACTGTACGCTCCAGAATTTCTGACAAAGATGTTCATTATACCTTTTAAGCTACTTTACAGATTCTGCTCTGCAAAATATTACTTGGAAAACCTAACCTCTAGGCAGTTTGGAAACACAAGATTATTGGAAGGGATGCAGAGGAACAGGTCAGCCCAATGTGCTGAGTACGTGATGGAGTTTAATCATGCTCTGAGGTTTTCCCTCTGCTAACTACAAGCAGCTGAAACTTTGGCAGCTCTTCTTTGAAAAGGTCTTTAGTATTATAGCACCAGACACAGAGTTGTTCATTGTGATCAAAACAGTACTAGTAAAAATTTTACTAATGAATACAAAGGAGACTAGTGCAGATCATCTGTGCTAGTGGAGGAAAAAGAAGGGGAAGTAAGTTTGCTGCAACCTCTGTATAACTAGGTCAGAAAGTATTAAGGGACTTATCTCTAGCTTGACCTCATGCACCCCTGCTTTAAATTATTACATTTTAAAAAACTAATTTCAGTATAATGTTACACTGGCAGCACCTTACCACAGCTAGGATTTTGTCAAGTTTTCCATTGTAAAAATCTATTTTCAGAAGTCTAAACAGGAACTTGGTGGGGAGACAAAAAACTTTCAGGGGCAAAACCAGATAAAATTTGACTTACAAAATCTTAAGTCTTTGAGGGGTTTTCAGCCTATTTTTGCCTATTTCTTAAATCTGAAGACAGAAAAAAAAAATGTAACTTAAAGATTAGAAATACAGTCCATTTATTATTCCACTGTCTTAACTCTGCTAACTCCTTCTGTAAAGCAAAGGCAATAGATTCTGGTATGATCAATAAGGATGGTTATTTGGCCTATAAAGTGGTTTTAATGTACTTTGGGCTCAATTTTTTGAGGTAATGGAACTTGGGTTTCCCAGAAAGATGGATTGGGATCTGATCCAACATACTCAGATTCATTAGCCGCAATTTTGTTTCCCAAGGTAACTCTTTGGAAGAAAACAAATACATCTGGATTTCACATAGATGGTAATGCAAAGCTGCAAAAGGAAATGCTAAATTAACTGTTTCATTGCTAATGCAGTAGACTCAAAGCCTAACCAAAGTCAAATAGAGTCTAATGCAACTTGGGAAATTTAGGTAACAACTAGCCCATCCACAACATAGTACAGTGAAGAGCTTATTACTCTTCTTTAAGTCATGAGATAATAAAAATCATAAAGCCTTCTCCAGAAACAGAAGTTATGTATCTTTTCTTTAAAAATAGCTTGAGGTCTCTTTTCTCACTGCAGAACCACAAAGGAATCAAGTGGAATTAAAAAAAAAAAAAAAGTATTTCTTATCCAAAGCTGCTCTGCTCAAAGTTGAAAGTCAAAGTCTACAACCAAGAAAACAGTATCATCTCTGTGTGAAAAGGCCATGGTGTTCTCCAGCCACAACGAAATACAAGCTTTTCAATGAATGATTCCTCATTATCTATATCTATACAGTTTTCTGAGCAGACCTCATAAGAAAAATAAATATATCTATTTCCCTTTAATGGCATTTTGCAAATGTGCGGCTTCTAAAGTCTACCTCCAAGGGATGTAATTTGAAGTACTTTTCCTTTACATTAAGAGTGATTAAATATTCTTTTAATTCTTAGGGGGGTGGAAGGGAAAATCACACTCCCTTTCACTGTGTAGTATATATTAGCATATACAGATTTGGTAGTCAAAGACTTCAGCTGCCTTGGAGCAGGAGTAACATTTCTCATTTTTAATTTGGTGGACCAGTATAGGTTCCAGAAATAGCAGCTGCTACACAGGTGTGATAGGTGATGAGCCTGCCTGCAGTTAGCTATCTCACTCCCACCTGTGTCTTACAGAAGCAGGGTTGATTTGAACCTGACAGAGGAGATGACTTTCCAGGACCTGCCAAAACCAGCACCTGGGGTCCTTGGGCTTGGCAGAAAATGTGCTGTAGCCCCTAGGCATTAATACATATGTCAATGTGTGAGACCCACAAGGTCTGCCGGCACACACTCTTGCCTTATGGATCTTTTCCCTCCAAATAGGCAATATAACCTAATTCCTCATCTTTGCCTGGTTGCAGTTATATTATACAAGTGCATACATAAAGAACAATTCAGCATACTCAGGAAAACACAAGGTTAAATTCTCATTATAAATGTGGAAAAGACTTACAAAAAGAATGTAGTTTCTTTTAAAAACACCTAGATTTCTTTATGAGAACACCATTTTTGGCGTTTTTTTACTTAGGCTATTTAAGAAAAGCCTCAGCTGTTAGACTAGCAGAAACAGCTCAGAGCAACATCCCCTTTCTGCTCAACAGACTTGAAACTTCAATTTCTAGATCATAAGTTATTTTCAGGAGGCAGAGACTTAGCACCGCTTCTTCACATTGCAACTTGCACAGTAATTTTTTCTGACTGAAGACATTAATAATCATCATTATAATATTAACAATTAATACTATTATAATGCAAATATAGCAAACTTCACTACCTGTATCCATAGTATTTTAAAAAGGGAAATAAATTTGTTTCTTTGTAGTTTGCCATCTACTTTTTACCATATAGGTTTTTCTACTGTATAAAAAGAGCCTCTTCTTTTTCTTCTTATTTCTACAAAGTTCTTAATGCTAAAAAGTAAAACTTTTAGTAGCAATGAAATAAATGGAGGATCAAGTCATGTATTATAGAATCACAGAAAAGTTTGATTTGGAAAGGACCCTTAAATACGATCTAGTCTGATACATACCTCCATGCCCCACCATAGGCAGGGATGCTTTTCAACAGACCAGGTTGCTCAAAGCCCCATCTAACCTCACCTTCAGCATTTCCAGAGATGGAGCATCCACAACTTCTCTGGCCAATCAGTGTCTCACCATCCTCATCATAAAAGATGTCTTCCTTATATCCAATTTAAATCTATCCTTTCTCAGTTTAAAACCATTGTCCCTTGTCCTGACACTACAGGCCTTGATAAAAAGTCTCTCTCCACCTTTGTTATAAGCCCCCTTTATATACTGAAAGGCCACAATAAGGTCTCCCAGAACCTTCTCTTCTTCAGGCTGACAAACTCCAACTCTTTCAACCTTTCTTGGGAGGTTTTCCATCCCTCTAATCATGTTCATAGTCTTCATCTGGACCCACTCTAACAGTTCCATGTCTTTTTTGCTCTCGGCACCCCAGAGAATGATGCAGAGCTCCAGATGGGGTCTCACCAGAGCAGAGTAGAGGGAGAGAATCAACTCTCTCAACCTGCTGGCAATGCTTGTATCAATGGCTACAGTTGGATCTCTGGTCTGCAAGCACACATTGCTGGATCATATCAAATTTTTCATGAACGAGTACTCCCAAGTCCTTCTTCACAGGGCTGCTCTTAATCCATTCAACCCCCAGCCTGTAATCACATTGGTGGTTCCCCTGAGCCAGGTGCAGGACCTTGTATCTGGCCCTGTTGAACCTCATGAAGTTCTCACTGTCCCACTCCTCAAGCCTGTCAAGGTCAGGTTCCTTTATTTTATTGCTTCTTATCTGAATTGTAGATACTTCACTGATCATCACAGGTACAGCATTCACTGGGCACTCTTAAAATGAAGCAGACCGAAGCTTCCTTTCCCTCACCCCGTGCTCCAATTTCACTGGCATCAGACAGTGCTAAAGCACACAAAGCAGCAGGGAAAGACAAACCGTAAATGAATCAGTTCTCAAAATTACATTTTTCTTTTGAGTATGATTTTTCCTCATTCAGAAGAGGTTCCTAATTTGCTCCAGTACTGCAAAGGGCAATTGTAGCCTTCTCTAGGTAGAACGTAATGTCCTTCAGCAATAGTCCCTTTGCACGCAAGGGAGCTTCCTCTCGTCTGGGCTGAGGCCAACTCACTCTCCAGGCCGAGGCAAAGACTTTCAGAGCACAGTTTCCCTGCAGCAACTTCTCTCCAGCAGCAACACTATCTTCCAAACAGAGGAAAGCAGACAGCAGGGAGAAAAAACATTTTCTACAAGCAACATCCGTTAGTAATTCTCTGTAGGCTTCTGGAATAGGGATCCCTCATTTCACTTTGCTTTGGAGAGATAAAGAAAAGAAGGAAAATGGTGCTAATGCTCTGTGACTAAAAACACATTAAGAATTATTAAGCTGATTTTAAATCCATGGGAATGCATGTGAATCTTCAATTGACTGGGCATTTTTAGAGATATCAAAACCCATTTTTTTTCTGGCCAGTTACATACATTGGTAAAAACTAAAAATACAAATTACACATGCATATTTGTATGCGCCCTTCAGCAAAGGAAGATCCACAAATAGCTGCTCTACGTACCTCTGGTAGCAGCTGTCAGTTGGTCTTATGGCAAAAGAGTTACTTCATGCTGCAGAAACAGAACACTCTGCAAATAGATAAATATTCTCCCTTAAGTTTTTCATGAATTCTCTATTGGCACATACTCAGACATATGCTACAAAAACTATTGTAATTTTTTGCTGCTAGACAGTATTCACAATTGACTTAATTTCTTGGCTCTGAATTTTTAATAGCTCTGAATGTGACTTTAAAATATGTGGTAGTCTTAATAAAATACTAGCTAACTTTGCATATGGAAATGGAAAGAAATTGCGGGGTCCTAAAATCTGCTTTTTCTGCCTCTATGAGTAGATATGTCACACAATTATTTTTAATATAACATTATATTGAAGATATAAACTTATATACATTTTAGAAAATATCTTCAAAGTACTCATAGGTAGTATTATTGTGAGAAGATTGTTCCAGAAGCTATCCTCCTAAAGCCAATTTGTAACTGTTTGGATCTGGGACATCTTTGTTTTTAAATCAGAAATTCTTTTTCACTATTTACCTATCCAAAAAGTATCCAAAACATATATAGACAGGAATTATGAATTATGTCACTCTTTGTCTCATTACCTTCACTGTAAGTTCTAGAAATTCAGCTGATCTAGTGAAGAATCACCTCCTATTGCATATAATTTTCTGCCAACTTGTAGATGGGAACAGAAATTCCATCTTCTGGATAGAGAAAACACAAAGTGGTCTATCATACATAGCATTACAGAATACAGTATCTTACTCTGATGAAGTTTAACAAAGAAAGAACCATAGAACAGCCTGGGTTTGGAAGGGGTGCTTCTTGCCCTCCATGGATACTTCTTGTGGAAACCTGCATAGCTGTGCTCTGAGTGTATTGGCTCTTCTAAAATTCTGGGTCTTTGAACTGCTGGTCTACAGTGTGCTCAGCAGGATCTTCAACTCCTCAATGTTGTGATCGCTATATCCAAGGCTAACATTGGTGGTTATGCTGTCAAGTCTTCTCAGTTTGTGAACAGTAATTAGAGTGATATGTTGTTCCTTGTCAGCACATCCAGCATCCGTAGCAGGAAGCAGTCCTCAACACGTTCCAGGAACCTGACGAATGACTTGTGCACAACCATGTTGTTTTCCCAACAAGTGTTTTGATAATTGAAGTCACCCATGAGGGCCACATTCTTTTGACCCAAGACTTCCTTGAGCAGCCAACATTTCATCAGCCTCATCATCCTGATCCTGAACAAAACTATTTTCATTTAAAACTTCAACAACACTTTAACTATGGACAAACGTTACTCAGATATAAACATTTTCAGTTCTGAATAAATACTAAAATTACCTATCTCCCACTGTCATTATATACAGATATCTTGCAGAGAAACAAAAAGCAGCAGCTTGTGCAAGTTATTTGCATTTTTCCATATTTGCACAAAGAGTATACATGTCTAACTGCTATATGAAATAACTTACTGTAATCTTGTGGTGTTTGATACTTTGACTCTAGAGTTATTCTTCATTTTATATATTTTTTAAGAGCTTAATGAAAACATTGATGTAGAAATAATGAATTAAAGAAATTTAAATTAAAAAAATCCAAACAACTAGAGAACTGCATGGAGACACTGTAATTTCAAAGAACAATGTGAACTGCTTATTTATTTAATAATGCAGAAGTCTTAGTTCTCCTTAGGTAATCAGTCTTGATTAGATAATCTACCTTTATTATCATAAAATCTTTTTTGTACAACATTGAGCAGATTAGAATATTGCACTTCCTTTTAAGAGGCAAAAGCCAGATTATTTAAATCAGCTGTCATTCAAATATCCTTTTTCACACCAGAGGATCCCAAAGTTACAAATATTGCCTATGCAGGAAATACTTCATCATTGATGCATATCCTCCTGGTAATAAGGGAGAGTAGGAGCATCATAAAACAGGTTAAGAATTTCAGCAAAACAAACCAGCTGAGGTTAGAGGAAGAACTAGGGTAGAATGAAAGGAGTTAGCAGGTCTAACACAAAACATTTTCCAAAAAGGGATTGTAGCATGCAGTTGTACTGTGCAAGTGAATTGCTGAAGCATACTGCCCTCATTTTCTTGTGCTTTGGTTTCATTTCTCCATGAAACACAAGCCCAAATTCTGGTTTAGGGACTGCAGGAAAACTCAAACTGATTTGAATTTGAATCCTACAACTTTATATATACTGTACTCACATATTTCATCATTTACAGCTATCAGTCAAGATTCAAAAAGAGAGTAACACACAGCTTGTGAATAAAGCATTAAAGTCACATAAAAGTCACTTTAAGAATACTAAGAAATATAGTCAATATCACTTTTTACCAGAACATGTTGGACTACTACTGTCCATTGGATACTTAAGTATTTTATTGCTGTTGCATATTTGACCAACGACATATTTAGAGTCATATTTAGATGCTGCACACATATATATCTCCTCCTCTGACCTTCATGCAGTTGTTTGGTCCATTTTCACATATTAGTGAAAACTAATTGTTTTTCACTATTGTAAAAACACAAATATTAGTCATAGAGTCACTGAATAGTTTGAGTTGGAAGAGTCCTTTAAAGGTCATCTAGTTCAACCACGCCTGAAACGAACAGGGACATCTTTAACTAGATCAGGCTGCTCAGAACCCCATCCAATGTGACCTGAAATGTTTCCAGGGATGGGGCATCTACCACCTCCCTGGGCAGCCAGTTCCAGTATTTCTCTGCCATCATTGTAAAAGCACCACATTGCCTGGGCTTTCCTGAGCTTTAGGAAAATGACAGCACCTCAGCCCTGTCCAAACTTTATCGCCATGTTAGCAAAGTTATTCTTGTCTGGGTGAGAAAGTGACAGTTTCCTTAGTCTATCATTGTGTTACTGGGCTGCAGTAACCAACATTCAGAAACCATGCATCTGGGCCACGTTTGCATTAGCTAGCTTTGTTCATGACCTCCAGCCTTGTTCTCTGAGCACTTTAGTACCTTGAGCTGCCCACAATTCAACCTGCTTCTGAATTGCGGAAAGAAAAGTCTTTAGACTCTTGAGGTCTCGTGTGCTCTATTTTCTGTCTATGGCTGCCTTTCACGGTCACCTCCTGGCTCCACGTTGTATGTGTGCAGAGATAGGGACACATGCAAGTCTATGATCCTCTCTTGTTTTTTCTTCACCTTTCAGTGACTCAAAGGGTGATATCTAATGTCTATTTGAAGTCTATCATTTGAAAATGCTATCCAGAACCACAGCTTATTTTACCACTGCTGTCAGGGGCTCCCTGAGGGCACTGGGGGCTGCCAATGGTGGGCCCTGTCAGCCAGGGGCTGTTGCACACCCAGCCAGGCACAGGGCAGCTGGGGACACTGGGGCAGCCCCAGCCCTCAGCATCGGGAACCTCCCTGGGGACAAGGAGGGGCTGAGGCTGGGATGTGGGCTTACGGTTGTACCCAGCTCGGGGGGGCCATAGCCGGACAGGGCAGGGCAGTGGGGAGCTGAAGACCGTCCCTGCTGTGGTGGCACTGGGGCAGGGGCTGATGTCCCTGGGGGACTGACATGAGGCCCTTGGCAGGGTCAGGGAAAAACTTTACCAAGTTTTCATTAGTTTGGGGAATCCTGATTTGCTGGCTGGATGTGTCCACGCGTAGGAGCACACCTTCCCACCCGATTGCAGATAAGCCTTAAGGAACCCTGCCCCTCTCATGCTCTGAGGCTGCTCAGCTTGAGCTGGTTTCCACTCAAAGGCTCTCCAGTTCAGCAGAGCTTTGTAACCGGCCAAGCTACTTGGTGTTGAAGGATTATGGCCCCGCCAGAGCCCAGCCCAGCGCTGAGGAAGCCATCTGCCCGGGAGGTAGGCACGCAGCAGCCCGGAGCGCAAGCGAGACAAGCTGGAGTCTGTCAAGCCCCACCTAAGGACACCTGCCATAAGTTAGGGCCCAAAGTTGGATAGCTCAGCGTTTAGCCAGTTTTTAGATAATTACTGAACTAATATATTTAAAAGACAAGAGAATTTTACTGAGGCTCCTTGTTTTAATTAGTGTTACAAAAAGCAATTCTGTAACTGACAGAAGAATTGACAGCATAACATTGTAATCCTTAACAAGTATTTTTTTCCATACAGCCCCAGGTCACTAAGAGAACACATCAGAAGTTGTAAGTATGTTGTAGCTCTGAAATCATAAGGTTTGGCATTGATTTAGATGTGCCTCCTGCACATTAAAAGATATAGGGTTTTGCTACTTGCAAGCACTACATTCCCCTGTATTGTAGTCATAAATGGATCAATTCATGCTTATGCTGTTAGGGGATACATCTAATCTTTGGAAGCAATTCCCCCTGTGCTTTCATGCACATGGTGCATCAGTTTGCATGTTGGAGTTAGTGGGGCTGGCACGCACAAACTGAATTTCTTTCAGGTGAAATTAAACTGAAAGATAAACTGCAGGACCACACCTAATACACTCCAGCAGGTCCAGCATTCAGTCTCTGGGAGCAATCTGGAGTTAGTCCGAAGTAAAAAAACAAAAATCTCTCAAGTGTGTTGAGAGGTTGTAGCACCAACTGACTCACACTGCAGACCCAGCAAAGCAGTGCGTGCCTTGTCCCTGATCTTTGCTAATGTAGATAGACAGAACCTATGCAACCTCATAGTTGCGTTTTTGACCAAATTTCACTCTTTAAGAATGCAAAGATAATTTTCATACAGAACTGTGTAGCGTGATATATTCAGAATTCATATTTCCACAAGGGATAATGCAGGCTGTATGTAATTTTCCTCTTGTAAATTAGCTTTACACCATGCTATATTTTACCACCTTGCCATCTCATATGACTTGTTTAAAGAACACAGTTTATGTTCATGTTCTCTTATTTCCCATTTTAGGTTCCTTTCTGCATTTATCTTTTATCTCTTTTAGCTTTTCTCACAGTATTTCTTGAATTACAAACAAGAAACCACCAAGTGAGTAGTAAATTACTTTCATTAGCAAGGAAGCATGTAAAATTTAGTAGATAACTTCCTGAAGAAGGTGGGATGAATGTTCTGTAAGCCCTTTGGCACTGCACACTGGGTGAGCTGAGAGTTTAGGGTGACATAATACATTTTTCCATGTAAAT
The DNA here is from genome assembly GCA_013398155.1 of Pedionomus torquatus. Taxonomy (NCBI): domain Eukaryota; kingdom Metazoa; phylum Chordata; class Aves; order Charadriiformes; family Pedionomidae; genus Pedionomus; species Pedionomus torquatus. The sequence goes on from VZRU01000532.1 coordinate 359,753, forward strand.
GCAAGGAAGAAAAAACACAAAGGAATCTAGGTTTCATCCATGTTGTCACAAGGTCTGGTAAATCCATTAGCTTAGGGTAGTGATTAATGCAGCACTCATGTAAATGAAATGTGCTGTCAAAGTAATTTTTAGTCTTAGTCGAAGTATAACTTCATCATCAGCTTTTGGTAACATGTCACTTCCTAATTTTGGTTATTTGTCATCCATATGCTCACTAAATACTTCTCTGCATTATCACAATAATGCAATACAAATTATCACAGTGATGCAATACAAATGCATTTGTGTTTCCATAACACCATCAGATCATTTTCCAGTGGAAATGTACTTCTCTTTAGATATGATCTTATGACTAAATTATTTCCGACTTGCTGCCACATACACCCCTAGGTCATATAAGCATTTTTCTTAATGGGTGAACATAAATTCTACAGTATGGGGAGAAGTAAAATATGCGTAATAGGGAGGAAAACACATCCCTAGATGGGACCGAGGCAGGAAAAAGAAATGTTGTTCAATTACTGCCCTCTCTCCCCTGCCTCTCATTTATCTTAGTTCTTTTTTTTTCATATAGTTCTGTGTGACAGACCAATAAAGTACAGCTTTTCTGAATAATGCATACTGTACCAGCATACAGGAGGAATAAAATAAGGGAAATTATTTTCAAAATACTTAAAAACAAGAGCTCAGTAAAAGAGAACCAAAGTCATTGAACACAGAATGGGAGCCATTCCAGGTCTAACTTTCTTGAAAATACGCAATAGACAGTACACCCAAGTTAGGTTATCCTCATAAATCACAGGGGGCTCGTCATGATATCTGCCTGCATTAGCTTGGCCGAGACCCCAGTGATCACCTCCCTCCACCTTGTGCCCATGGCTAGTCTTCAAGACTAGCACAATGCACCTATTTGCTTGTCAGACTGCAAAGATATTTTGGAAACATTAAATTCAGAGAGTAGCTGTTTCCAAACTGGAGGATATCTCGCTGGTTGGTTCCAGCAAGAATACTGCTAATGCAGTGTAAGCACGTAAATGGCAAGAACAACTTTGCAACTTTATATGTTCCCCTTACTTTGCTACTAAGAACTACTCTGAAGGTGAAAATTTTCCTTGGGAGAGAAAAAAAAACCCCAACCAACGTATCAACACAGAGATCCCAAAGTTACAGCTCAATAGTGTTAATAAATAGTGAAGCAGCTGGCAAAGCAATGGCTGGAACAGCAGAATTTGATGTCTGTCTGGGAGCATTATTGTTATTTATTATTGTTATTTTTCTCACCCAGTCTTATTTCAAGACAATGTTTAAATCAATCAGTTTATATGATTTCCCAGCTATTTAGATCATTGGCTGAGATTCCTGTGTAAATTTTCCTTCATGGCGTCATTGCTGTAATAGAAATGGCCGCTACTAAAAGGGGAAGAGCCAGCATATGCAAGTGTTGCTGCTATAAACAGCATGGCAGAGCAAAGGAAGGCTTGTTTTGAAACTACATAAAGATTGTTTTGTCACATTAACGGCAACTGGAGGTGCAACAGCTCCTGACCTCTGGCTACTGAACTGTTTATTCAGTCAGGTGCCTAAAAAGAATCAGACATTGAAATCTGCAAGCATTTAAATTTGAAGATTGTTTGGGGTCTCTAATAATAACCCACCAGATATTCTCAGTCATGTGCAACGGCTCAGCCATGTCAGATGGACTGTAATGGCTCCTGGCATCAGTCTGACTTTCTGTTTGTGCACTGATATGCCTAAAGAATATACTGCATGAAACTTGCAGAAAGAAACTCTGGTTAGAGGAGTCAGAGTTTGGAGGAAAGCCAAGGAACATTTTTGTCCTCAGAGAGTTAGATTCCTAAGTAAAGTCGCAAAATCTGGGCAAATATGGATTACTATAAGAACCAGATTAGCGTAAGAACTATGGAGTCTCTTTGTACAACATCTTTACACCAGCTCAATACATAAAGCTGCGACTGTGCTTGCAATCTATAACTGGGGATGGTTGAAAGGCAGAAAGGTTATGTCAATTTCTCTATTTACACATACAAGTCTAGGACTCACATTGAAAATAAATGGAGGATTTAGACTTATAACCCTTGAAAAAAATTGCATTCTTCAAAAAGATCTTATTAACAAAGTCCTAGGCCCTCAGTATTTATGTATTCAGCAGTGCTGACTGCATCTTGTAAAACCTAAGGCAGAAGTGCTCTCTGTAAAGGCAGTGTATCCTGTTCTTGAGTGGCTGCTTAAAGCTGTGGCCAAAATAATTTTAAAAAGATAACTAATATAACAGATTTATAGTTCATATAAAGTCACACAAGCACAGTTATAGGAGCCACTTGAAAGAAAAGATTCACTATGATTTTTCTACACTAGATTATTAAAACCCATATATTAATGTAAAAGAAAGAGCCAGAAAAGAAAGAGCCAGGGTTGAGAAATTTGAAGCCAAAAACTGCAGATATTTAAACTAATCTGCAGAATCAATCATGGGGACAGGGTAAATTTTATGAATGAAGAACAAAATATTCACTGTTTTAATAGTGAACTTTTTGTATTGGCACGAGAAATATGGCATAATTGTTTTCTCATATGCTCAGGAACAAGCCACAATTGACTTGATTCAAAAACATACACTAAGTTGGACAAACAAAATGAAAATATTTCAGAAGAGCAGCAGTAGCTTTCAATTGCTCCCTGACTAGACAACACCTTACTTGTTATTTAGGCATTATTATAAGCCTGCCAAGAACAAATGGTCCAAGCAGGTCATTCTTTCTTTTAAGGCCAGTTTGGCTTTTCTACTGTTCTGAACCAGCGGGCTTCATTTTATAATGAAAAAGGAATCCTGCAAAACCTCTTAAAAGCACTGGCTCCTGGTGTGTGCTTCAGTCTGGACTGTCTTGTCTGTGCAGAACTGCTAGAACATGTTGGGTAATGGCCTTTACAGAGAGTTGTAGACTTGCATGTCAATAGAGACCATTACATCATCTACTCTGATCTGCAAGACATCAAAGGACCTTACATTTCATCCTCCTACTTCTGCATTAAGCCAAATAATTTATTTGCCTATAACTTTTCTTCCAGAAAGGCACCCAGACTTGAGCTGACTGTGTTAAGGGAGAAGTCTATGCCTTCTTCAACAGATTGTTGCAATCTGAGATCAAAAATGGTGGCTATGTCCTGTTTGCAGGTGTCTATCCAGATTCTGTTGCCAGCCACTTTTAAGGCTTTCACCATTAAGGTATTCGTGACACTATTTCACTATTCACTATTTCTCACCCCTACTGAAACCTGCATATTGGTGTGGAATTGCATCTTGGTACATTCTTTAATCAAGTCTTTTTAAGCCTCCCACTGCAAATAGCGTTCTGTGATCCTAAAATTATTTTTATACCTCTTGTATAAAGAGGTATAAAAGAGGTATTATATACCTCTTTTTATACCTCTTTGTACCTCTTCCATTGTTTCAAAAGTCCTTTTGAAAAAGCAGATACCAGAAGAATAGTTTTCTAGCACTCTGCTAGAAGTTTTTGTGTTTAAATTCAATGATCACTTAAACCTCCTGCTATACTCGCATTCTGGTAATTCATGACACTATCACCTTTGACAACCACTTTTTCCAGGATACGCTCCCTGCCTGACACAGCTTGCCTTTCATGGTACAGCATGTGAATGCCCTGCATTTGTGGAAAGGACACAGCTTATCAAGTGATCCAAATTCCAGTGTAAGACTGTCTTGTCTTGGTGGTTACTTAGTCTTTTTCAATCCTTTGAGCAAATATGTTCAGCAGTAATTTTTAGATTTAAGGCAGATATTTATAAACACAAGTCTTAGAATAACATTTCCTCACCAACAACTGCTTTATTTATGATATGCCAGTTAGTCTATTCTCAGCCCATTTAATAATTCTTTTCTGTTCTTGTGGAGTACTTCCTTTTAAAATCAGAAGTCAGTCCACATTATATAATGTAGAGCCTTTTGAAGCTGTTTGCAATCCTGCAATTACCATCACCTCCCAAACTAGGAATTGCAAAGGAAAAGACCAGGTTTGTTTGACAACTAATGTTAGCAGGGCTAGCCTAGGCTCGCTCAGCTCAATCTTTCTGTGCATTTTAAACATCATCACCACTCTCCTACTTTTTGCAAATTTCCCTGCTGTTACCAGTATTTATTTCAAAAGCGTGGCAGTAGGCCAAGGATTTCTTTTGCCACCTAGTCAAGCGCTCAGTCAATACGGCATTCAATTCAGGACAGACAGAAAGCATGATGTCTCTGCATAATTAACTCATCCGGTTTGGGTAGTAACTAAGCTCACCTCTTTTTAATGAGGTCATATATGAACCGTGATTGAGAGCTGTTGGTCCTCCATCATCTCCCCATTTCTGTGTGTGCTCAGAACAGGGCACTTCCCCCCCTACCACCCCACCACTCACATGGATGAGTTCATCAGATGCAGCACAGAAAATAAGAGGTTGTGTCTTCTAGAGGCCTAAGCCCACAAGAAGTATGAAACCAAGCACATACCACTAACGAGGAACGAGTAATTGTTGCAAAAACTAATATGCACTCTCTGAGCTGGATGCCAGTCACTCAAACGGTGCTCTCATTGAACACACACACACTCAACAAGCACAGTATTGAGCAAATCCGCAGCTTTCTCGGGGTCCACCTCTTTATCCACAGGCTCAGACTGCAAGGAAGCCAAAAAGCCTCCTGCCTCCCTCCTTTGCTTCATTTCCAGCAGCATTAACACACCCAGCACAAAGCAACTGCTTTCTTCTGGCTCTGCTTCAGAAACAGGGCTGGTGTCACTGCAGCTGACTGGACCCAGTAGGTGGGAATAAACCTTTCCCCACAGCTGCGGTAGGTTAAAGTCACCTTTTCTTCTCCCAGACACCTACAGCCAGGGCTGTAAGTGCTAGGGCTATAGGTGGTACTTCAGTTATAGGTGGTGCTAGGACTACAGGTGGTGTTCTAGCTACAGACAGTGCTCCAAACCCAGAGATCTGGGTTATTAGACTTCCCCCTCCAAGCTTATCAGCCAGCCCGTGCCAAGAAGTGAGAGATAAACAGGGTTCAGGCCATTCATTCACACTGGGCCTGCGTCTGTTCCCATTTTGTTTTTCTTTGCTTCAGCCTAAGCTGAAGTGAAGCTGTTGATGCGTATGGCAGGAGGCAATGAAAGGTAACTGTTTCAAGGAGGAATTCTCTATAGCAGATGTTTTTTACATAAAGTGGGTTTTTTTTTCATCTAATGCTTTTAGCAAACTCTAAGGAAGTCAAAATCTGTTCTGACTATATGAAAATTGAGCTTCCTGAAAAGATGTATTTGTCTTCTAATTCTCCTATACTTTAGATACAATTTGGGGTATTATTTTTTTCTATCTTTTAACTAAAGGAGTGCTTCTAAAACAGAATTCACTGGCTTCTAACGTTTCTTACCTAAGGATTCAGATAGCAAGTAAGGATTTTTTGGAAGAGGAAAATGTTATTTTCTGACCAGGTTTTTTTACTCCACAGAAGAAAACAAATTAATGAGAGAAAACAAAACAAAATCTCTCTGGTTATTGTATCTTATTGAGACCTAATAAATTTCTCTTGACAACTTAATCATTGATATCTATTCTTCATTTTTACAGCAGAGTCTCATATCTGAGATACGTTGAGCTCCCCTGGAATGCCTAATTTCCCTCCAGAGCACTACCAGAGAATCCCACTACAAAGTCTGTCAAAGAGAAGCACGGTGCTACAAAACACCAGTGATGATGCAAAGCATCCTAGCACCAGGTGGCTGCAAGTGGTGTCACTGAGAAACGTAGAACAAAGTCTTTCTTTTGCAAGTGGCATTTCAAACTGCTCCAGGAATTTAATTTATTTAGCTAGAAAGTCAAGAGGGGGGTTTAATTCTACAAAATATATAACAACTCAAATTTGTCCAGTAGAGGACAAATTTTATTGGGTTATGTTAGAAAGATCTTTTGGGTGACATAACTATCCTCCATTTCACGCATTTTGATTCTGCTGTTTACAACTAGAAGAAGATGTCTTAGAATTTGTCTAGTTTGCAACTTACAGGTGCTTTAATTACAGTGCATAAGCCTTCAGATAAGTTAAACCGAGAATCTGAGTTTAACCTTCAGACACTTTAGACACCAATATACTACTCCACATGCCATATTTTAATTGTATCACCAGCTGGTTAGGAACCAGCCTAACTGTATTTTTAACACCTGTTTCTTCCCAGATGCTGCATTCTTGCCTACAGATAAAGATTTTTAAAACACATCACAAAAATGGCTATCACAGTCACAGAATTTTGGATTCCAAATTCAAAAGCAGCAATACAGCAGACAAAGACTCATCAAAAATCCCACCAGTCTTATGAAAGTAGGCTTATTAAAGTATTGTGTACTTCAATAAGTAGTTTAGTCTGCCTAATGCATAGCTAGGCTTCCACTTTCCAGCTTTAGAGAGTACTTGAGCTCAGCGTTGCAAACTTAACATTCAGGCTGAAGTGAAGCCTGGTATTCGGATACGTTACCAGAAGACAGTTTGTTTGCAAGCAACCAAGGTAACGATATGGGTTTGATTCACCTCTTGCTTGCAGACTCCATTCTGTTGATCTTACTCTGTCTGAACCCTCGCATTGAAAAGAAAGACGGAAGAGCCTCTGGGTCCTAAAAGCAACAGAGCAGTTATTTTTGTAGATCAGGGCATTTTTTTACTTGCTAAGCAATGCTGTATTCCTCTACCCTCTAGTGGTGAAAACATCATCTCAGAAAACACCTTCAGTAAGTTTTTAAAAGCATCACCAAGATTTTAGCCAAAAGACAGTTAAGTGTTTGAATTTTCTTAACGAAAGATAAAATTATTTTTTTTATGTTGAAATGAGATACCAAAGCACGTAAGTCACAAAAATGCAATAGAATTCCACAAGTACTAAAAGGGTGACGTTAACAAAACCAGCCTAGAATGGGGGTGGCAGAGCAAGTGAGAGTATGCATTAGTAACAGAAAATAGGGCACAGCTCCAATAACTGCTCATTATTTATTTAGTAGAGTATTGTAACTAAGAGTTTCTGGTTGAAAGTGCAATGCCTATGCAACATGCTGTTAGCAGAGGCAGAGGCAGAGGCAGAAAAAGGTAAGGTTTATGCGAGGAGTGTGGTTTCTAACCAGATCATTCAAGCATATGTTATAGTTCAACCCAATAAACAGAAAAATGCAAACTTGGTTTCCATATGGAAAAGCTTTTTTTCCTGACGATTATGTACAAGGTTTTTGCCCATTCATTACACTGAAGAGTACTAGTTCTGATGTGTGGCGTACGTTCTAGTTGGATTTATTATATATTTTGCATAATTTAATCCCTACCTGCCTTTCTGGCTAAATTAGGCAAACAAGCTGACATAACTGAAATAACTGCCATGAACATGCTGTATAGCCAAAATGTGTTAAAATGCTTAAAATGTATAGAAGCACACAATTTTATTTTAGCTTCACCCTTTTTTCATCTTCTTCACTTATTGCCTTTTAGATAATTTCTATCTTGGAGCTTAGAGTATGTTGCATTAAATGCAATAGAGCTTAGCTGATTGTTAATATCAGAACCTAAATAATTAATAATAAGACTTTATTAGTCTGAGCATGTGGAAGCTGTCAAAACACTGCGGATCAAAATTGCTACATTAATGAATGTCTGAAACTTCAATATAAAAGTAACACCAAGCATCCTTCATATTATATTCTCTTCAGTACAGGAAATTGTTTGGCTATGGTAATTAGCATTTCTTCAGATACATTTTCCATGCTTATTAAAAAACTAGTTAGCTTTCTAACATAACAAATATTCTCCTAATTACTGCATCTGGACCTGTTTTCACTGCTAATAGTCTGCTTTTCATTTTCTTGAGTTCATAGATAGATAGATAGATACACACCCAAACACATATATACCATAATGAAATATATATGAAAAATAATTTACTCTCACAAATGCATAAGAAATTAAAATGGATTTAGAGTTGCTAAGATGTAATTTCCTTTATGCAGAGACAGAACTGAATAATCACGTCATTCAAAACCCCATCTCTGCAGCCTTCTGGGCTGTCTCCAGAAACAACACAGGGACCTGCAGACGTCAGAGCTGAGTCTTCTGAAGTCAGAGACATTTCCTGTTTATTTATGTTTGTCTAAAATCTCTATCTTTGTGTCTGTCTCAAAGATGATGAGCTTCAAACCCCAGGACAGTTGTCTTTCTTAACCATACTAGAAGAGGACAGATGAAGGCAAGACAAGCATTTATGTGGCCCCAGTGCTGGCAGATACAGAAGCTTGTCCAGGTTAGGAGACATAGCAGGGTCAGGTCCCAGGCATTTTAGCAAACACTGGGACAGCAGCTGAGCTGGCAGCCCAGGTTCTCTCAAGCACCAAAGGATCTCCCCGTGCAGGGTTACGTGTAGGAAGAGCACATGGATAAAATGTCTGGAGAAAAGGCTCTGCTCAGGGAACGTGAATCTCCAGGCCTCCTGCAGCAAAGTGAGCACTGAAGATTACTAAAGGCAATGAAACAAGGGGCTTGGGTCAGTATGTGCTGTGGAGCTGCTGTGGGGCAGGAGGGGGAAGGGTCTGGGAAAGAATGAAGAGCTGGAGCCTCTTTGGGTCCTTGGTAAACCTGGAAGTAGATGTAGCCCATATTGTTAATGATCAAAAGCTATGAGAGCCCCTTGAGACAAACGTTGCCTTTGGCAGCGTAGCAGGAATCAAGTACCTGGTATTGCTGAGCACTTACGGTTGGAAACTTGTTAAGTTATAAAACTGCAGGGGAAACTCTTGGTTTGTTTAATATTTTCAAACCAACCAGTGTCTGTAACACAATATGGGAAGGAAGGAAGTCTGCAGTTTGTGGGAAAACTGATCTGCTTCATTGGTAAACCCAAGCTGGTAAATTCCAGGCTGAAACTAAAAATAAAGAGACTTTTAAATGAGTGCGAGAGTTAGTAAATATGTGGCATATAAAATGCAAGGAAAGTTTACTTGTTTTCTGTACAAGTATTTTGCCAAATATTAGAGACTTTTTCATTTTACAAATGAAAGAAGGGAACTTTAGTTCTGCTTCTGAAAATCTGCTTAATGCAATGCCAGCTGTAAAGTCACTAATTAAACTTCTACAACACAAAAACAAAGGAGAATTCACAACTTCCAAAAACATTTCTTAACGACTCAATAGATGAAGGAGCAAATGATAAAATTTTCTAATTACATTTGTGGGTACATCTTGTAGTGGTCACCTTCCCCAGGCTAGACTAGCAGTAGAATTTAATTCACTGGTCCTTAAAAAAGGAGGTCTACAACACTTAATTACAAACCACAAAAAGCCATGAGGGAGGGAACTGGTAGGAAATTCAGACATATTAAAATAAAATACACACATGGGGGAAAAGGAAGTAAATCTATGACTTTATAAACTGATAGGTAATTGGCACAGAGAGCAAAATATGTTTCTCAGCATTTTTATAAGGTTACATATGCTGTAGTATTTGGATTGCATATCACAGCACGTAAGGTACAAGCAAAAATTCCAAGGATATTTTGCTGTGTTTGTCTGCTCACCTCCCCTCAAGCCTACAGATGTTTGTGACAGTGTGCTTCCCCCAACATGATCTTTATCTCCCATAACCTGGCCCAAGCGTTAACCACTGGTGGTGGTGATGATAATGGGTGCATCTAGTCGTGATGGCTGCATCCGGCTCAAAAGTGGTTTAAGGGAGACAGCTAACAACACAATAGCCAAGGGCTAACAAGCAATGCACCCATCTCACCACAATACTGGTACTGTGGTTAATATGCAAATATAACTATAAATCAATCATTTAACCCCCATAAATAGTGAGTAGCCCAAGAGCCTTCTGAGCTGTCCTGCATAGCAGTGGGCTGCAGGCCAGGATCTCCCCTTGAGCAGAGGCACTGCTCAAGGTTACTTCTCAAAATTCAGAAAGTCCCTGCTGCAACAGATTCTCAGTAAGTGACTAATAGCATGCTAAACTTTGAAATATTACCTAAGTGATAGAAAGGATTGATTCTGCATATATCATCTTTTAGACATAAAGCATTGTCCAAGTCTGGGACTAGGATTGGATCCAGCTGCACCTAGACTCCTTTCTGGGAAAGAGTTTAGAAAGCAAGGGGGTCCTTGCTGAACCTCATGGCTCAATGGGAGGGTCTCCCTGACAGTTTTCTCTGACCCTGTCCTCTATGCAGTAAATAACCAAGTGTGCCTTGCCATCAAACCTTGTTAAAACACTGATGCATTTGCTATCAAACTTTGTTCAATCCCTGTTTTGGATCAGTAAATGTATTGCTGCCTCTCTCTATGGACGGAGTGCATCACTCCATCCACTGAAGTGGATGTTGGTGGATGTTGAAGTGAGAAGTTAGAAGGTACAGTACATTTGTGAGTGAAAAGCATGTGACCACACCCATTTTCAGAGCATTTGAATGGCAAGAAGGAATACAGTATTAGCCAAACAGTCCTGCTGAAGATGCATTTTGTACCAAAAAAAAATAATAATCACTTCCAGCATTTTGTTTGCTTTAGCCATTTCTTTCCCACAATGCACTAGCAAAACCGCATTTCACACAAGTTTGTAGCACAACCTTGGCTTAAGAATGCCATTGATATAAAAACATTTCAGACCTCCTAATCCATGTTTTTGTTCTATGCAGACCATCACGGCAAAGCTGTTTCTTTGTGACTTCATTAGGAATGTTCCCACCACTGATTTCTGGAGCAGAGCTGCATTCCCTGAGAGTGCAAACATTATTCCTGTGATGAAACCGCACGTCTCCTTTCTGCCATGCTGGAGCCATTCGGCTGTTCAACTGTTGTAGTTACAGTGAGCGATTTATGTGACTTGTGATTTTAAATAGGCAAGAGGACCCAGTCTCCGCAGTCGATCCTCAGTCCTGAATGGCAAGTGCTCTCCTTCAAGCTTGTAACACATAAATACTGTTGAAATGGGCTTTGTTTTAGCAAGATTTTTTTTTTACTACTCTGCATTTACAGGTCAGTGTTATCCTTTTTTCCCTCCATTGTTTCTTCAGTGGTGACAATTACAGTTAGTAGGCTTGAAATTGTAATGTGTCATGGCTTTTGAAATACTAAACTCAGAAACTGGAGCTTGTGGCATTTGCCAGAAAAATACTGAAGGTAGATTTGAGTGAACTTGTGAACTGTAGTAACAAGGAGAAAAATAACTATGAATTTAGCATAGTAACCATTACCAAAATGTACTCCAGGATCTCTTTTTCGACTTTGCTATTTGGGCTGTTTGCAGACAAACGTGAATGTAGTTCTGTACCCTGCAAGTCATATGTAATCTGTATGCAATACTTGCTCTATGGTACAGCTCCCAGCTTTTTAAGGAGTCTCAAAGCTGTTCACCTTTAAAGATTCCATATTTCTGTGGATGCTGAATTAGAGATTTCCTTTGTCTTGGCTTTAAATACTTTCCAGTAGACAGAAAAATTGGCCTGAATATGGAATACTAAACATTGTTCAGCTATTTTACTAGAATTTTATATAGTGTCCAATTATTAATAATCATTATTATGAATTGCTAATTAATAAACAATGAAAACTAAAGCCTCCTATAGTTCATCTTTAAAAATTTTGATAAAGCATATTGGCACAAAGAGATTTCTGACTACACAAGTTTATAAAAATATTGAAAATCTATGAGAGCCTTATCTAGTCTTTATGCAGTGACACTAGTGGCTGGTGGTTTTTTACTATAATATCTTATAAATTATCATACTAGTAAAAATATTTCGCAAAATGCTCACAGTTTTTCTAAATAGTTTCTACTTATGTGAATGTATGTAGTCTCAGCATCAGAAAACAATCTGAAACTAGATACTCTAGATTTTCAGTCAGCCCCCTGTAGCTGGAACAGCACCCCACTGAGACTATAGCTCTTGATATCTGCATGAACAGCTGCGGTGCTGGAAAATTCATAAAGCAGCAGAACATGGGATCAGGTAATATCTTTAGATCCTCGTGCATATTGTGCTTTATTCCAGATCCTTACAGATTTAAACAGTTTTAAAGGGCAGAAGTTTTAGGAACATGTTAGAGGTGTGCCTTGTTTCTACAAATTATCAAAATCTGGTTTGTGTATTGTTCAGGTTGCTAGAGAAAAAACATTATTTTTTTCAGATCTCCCTAGTTCTGTATTGATCTTATTGCTTGTGAAACATTAATGTAATATTTTCAGGGTAAATTTTAGTCTAACAGCCTCAACTGCCTAAAAACTATTCTAAAAAAACCCCAACCCAAGCAACAGAAGAACAAAACAAAACAAACAAAAAACCAAAACTCCAGAAATATTTAAAATAAACTCTGTAAATTCTGGTATGTACACAGCAGGCTATTCCCTACATTCACTGCAGTAGAAGAAAAGAGAGGGTGAGACCACCTACCTGTTATTAAGCATTTAATTTACATCCAGCTGTTGCTAAAATGTAGCATCTGTACAGACTGACCTGGATGCACACACAGCCTGCATTCTCCAGAGGGGTCAATGCAGGAGTGGTGATATAGAGGATGTGGGTGCCCCTCTAGAGCAACATACAGGGAAGTGGCCACCTCCATGGGACAACACAAGGGCTGTGCTGTCTTAAGTGGGGAAGAAGCCAACAAAAAGCAGCAGCTGTAAACCTGCGACAAAAGCTCACACAAAGGGGAGCAGAAGGACCTTGGGTGTCTGAATGAAGCACTCTCTTGTGCAGGCAAGCACAAGAAGAAGAAATTTTCCTTTCCGCTGAGGATCATCTACAGCAGTTTTTCCTGAGCTGGACAGAGTGATTATGGCCCTTTTACTTTTAATTGCCTTATAACAAGCTATAAGCTACTCTGAAGAGAGCTAACATTCATCTCTCTTGTAAAATGTGGGATTCCTGAAAAGGAAATCCAGATGACGGTTCTAAAGTGCTCTTTATATACCTTACTCGTGGCTTTTAATTACAAAATTCCATTAAAAATCATGGTAGAAGGATCCAGAAAAAAAAAAAAAAANTTTTTTTAGCTAAGTTCCTATCCCACTTTGCTAAAGAATAAGACCATGCCTATAAGCAATAAGCAAATAAGCCCCTACCTTCTCTGCTGGCTAAACTAGGCTGTTACACTTAGACAGCACAGGAAATTGATTTCAAAATGGAAACACACAAAGATTTGTAGATTCCCTTCAGAGGTTAGATGGTGTGTAAGTAATCTAAATCATTCTCTGAGACTTACAAGCAGCAGCTTTCTAAGTCAAGCCTTAGGCAGGAACTGGGGCATCTGAATTACTGCTTTACCCCAGACCAGGAGTGCACTTTTGAAGTGACTCTTCCTCTTGTCCCCACTTACTTGGCTAACACTGCACAGCAGCCCTGGAGCGCATGAACCAGATTCTTTCCCAGTGTCATAAACGTAGATTATGTGCTGTAGGACACCAGGTAAGGTTCTGCAACTCTGTTCATGGGTATTCAGGCCTTGAAGACCTAGTGTAAATCAGAGTGCAAAGAAATAACACCATTTACACTGTTATGCACTGACTTTTAGAAAGCTGGAGTGTGAATCAAATATTCCCTGAAACAAGATTTCAAAAATAAATTAGTCACTAGAGGGAGCTTGTTCAACATCATAGCCTAGTATCAAACTGCTACTAACCCGGGCCTTCGACTCTTAGATGTTAAATTACTTTATTAAGGTTAGGAAATGCTACTTCCTCTACTATTGAGTTTTAAAAAAAGGAGGGGAAAGGACAAAAGTATGCAAGGCTTCTGCAAAATTCCACATTCATTCCACATTCTGAACTAATACAGACTTTTAAAAGAGAAATCTAAATATTTCCCCACAGAAAACAGGTCGAGCTTGTTAGTGCAGTGGCTGGGAATAGAAGTAGCTTTCTGTTCAAAAAAAACCCCAGAAAATGGCATCTTTACATGGCATCAGTGAGTGGGCATTGACTTTTTCCTTCTTCAGAGATGGAACACCAAAATGAACACTAGCTGTCACTGGGAGAGGAATAAACATTACTCTCCCTCCTTTACCTTTTTTACACTATAGCTGTGCCCAGGCAGGGACTCCCAGCAGCCAGACTTCAGTGAGTGATCTGATCTAGCTCTCTTTGTGTTAGAAAGCGGCCACATATGAAACAACGAAGACATGTGTTCAATTTTCTGCTGCACTCTAAATTTAGTACATAACATAGCAGTTAGTTTGCGGTTCCCCACTATGAGTACTACAGAATTTGTGATAAGTCCTGGAAAAACACAAGTAGAATAGAAAAGCTGTGGAGGAGACCCCAGCTGCAAGAAGTGCTCTCTCAGTCAGCAGGGCCTGGCTAGGATTTATTGCATCCTTGACAGAAAAACCCCAGCACCTCAGAAGGCGTTAGAAAACATTAAGCAGCAGAGGGCATCAGACAACAAGAAATCCTACACACATTAATGAACTCTGAAGCGCTAAAGGCACAGGCAAGAGGAATGGGAAACAGCAAGGTATAGATTGAGATGCTATAACGTTGGTGGGGGCAAGGAAGCGGGCACCGAGAAAAGGAAAACCAGAGACATTGCCCCCTGCCAGTGCATGCTGGCTGTAACTGCTTCAGCGTGGGAATGTTGGGGGTGGAAGAAAGCAGGGGAGAGAACACCTGTGGTGCTGTAATTGCCGGAGAGGTGCTCTACTAGTAAACCAACCTGAGCACTGCAACTGGTGATGTACCACCAACTCATAACATCTCTCTTCTCTTTTAAGACACACAACACAGCAAATTCTGTTAGTAAAGAGAGATTGCTGTTCAACAGTACCTCATGTTCTCCCAAAACGCTTGGTACAACAGGATTCAAACAAGAAAAATCAAGACATAAAACATTAGGCAGCATGCAACCTTAATTGGTTCCTTTGAGTGATGACAAGGAAACACACAGCACTCTGAAGTGAAGCCAAATGACTCATTTTCTGCAGAAGTTAACTCAGGTCTCTTGCTGGCATTTCCTCTCCACCCTCTAAAACTGTTTCTCGCTGTGTGTGGAGATGACATTGTCAGCACTGCAGGCACTCGGGACTGCCACAAAATGAAGATATTAGCTTAATTTCTCTTGCTACAAAGAATTGCTGCTTTGTAAGTACAGTCTTTTTCTATTTTCCTTGGTGGAATGGAGGAGAAGTTTATGGAGAACTGTTATTTATAGTGCCTTTCACTGGAGAGTCTCAGACTTAAAGCTGATCTTGCCCTGCCCTTGAGAAACCGCTGCTTGGGCAGAAAGCATTTTAGCTGCATCTGTGGTGTTCCCCAGCCCCTCGCGTGTGTATGAATGTCATCCTTGTGCAAAAAAAGCAGTAAGACGTGCAGCTTAGGAGGCTCGGGGATAAGTTAGACCATCCAGCCACTTCCAAGCTCTGATGTAACACTGCTTTCTTGTGGCAAAGTGCGCATGAGCAGCTAGAGCAGATTTAAGGACTGCCTTCAGAAGCAGATGTTAGCTGCTGTGCTGTAGCAGCAGCCGCTGGCCTGGAAAGTTTGGAATGGTTTTAAGTCGACTGAAAATAAGCTCACACTCCAGTCTATCAGCTGCCTGCTTTGAGCGTAACTTCACCAGGTACCGTATTCCTCCCTTGCTATGTTGGGAAATGCACAGGAAAATCTTAATGGGCATTTGGAATTTTTTTTTTTTTTTTTTTTTTTTTTTTTTTTTTTTTTTTTTTTTTTTTTTTTTTGCTTTTGCTTCTGTAGATAAAAATATCTCAAGGAAGTTTTCAGAAAGGCATTTCCCTTTACAACAACATTATTCTCATACATGTCTGTGTACAAAGTGAGAGCAGACAGCTGTAGGCAACTTTTTATAGTAAGCCTGGCTTTTATATCTATATCAAATAAACAAAATAGGAATTTTTAGAAGACATTTTCACAGAATAAACAGTACCAAACTGAATGGAATTACCTGTAATACCTTTCACCAAGTGTTGACAAACTGTGATGCCACAAATGGATGCTGGTTTTGCAAACCTGAGTGAATCTAAAAATACGTCTATTTTTTCTCATTCGAACTGGCTGGAATTGAGATTTCAGTATCTTGTGAATATTTTGATAGAAAAGTGAAGATGAATTAAAACAGTTCAATCAGTAAAACAGTTAGTAAAATATGAAAGATATGCAAGCTATACCCCCAGGTTAGTACAATGGATGAAGAAAGGGATAGAATCTAAATTACTCAGGGAGGAGGGAGGCAAGTAATGGGAGAGGGAGGAAAGAGTTTTGCCTTAAGCTGAATTCAGTTCAGATAGCAAAGCAGACTGTTTGCTTGTAGCATGGGTAATGTGCCGCTTTGGCAAAGACCCAAAGAGGTCCCTGAAAAGGCATCCTCCAAACTGCTTGGGGTTGAATCAGGTGAGCAGTTGCCCCAGCTGCTGGGGGCAGGTCAAGGAGCTGCACTGCACTGGGGGGACCGGGACTCCCCTCTGACTTCTCCAAAGGAGAACAGGGCAGGCTGCTTCTGCTGTACTTCTTGTTCCTGCTGGAGCTGCTAAAGTTTCTCTGACTGGATTTCCATTGCCTTTCGCTAAGGAAATGCCATGACATGGATAATACCAGTCAGTGCGGTAACTGTTTTCCATATATTACCCTCTATTTTACAGGCGGCTTCTGAGGAAAGTCAGCCTTGAGCCCCAGCCTGTGATTCGAATGAGTATATCTCCACTGTGAAGTACAGGCATTTGGTGACAACCAATCACACAATTAAATTTGAATATTTCTAATTCCCATTGTGGTTTGAGCTGGACTAGCCACTGAAATGAATGACAAATGTTCCCTTTATTTCTACTGCTTTGGAGACACTTACTAAGTATATTATGTATAATTATTTATATATTATGTATATTATGGCTGAGATGTTCTCCAGTGTCTTTTCTATACCTACTTAGGATGCAGCAAAGGCACAAATCCAAATGCAGGAAACAGTCTGAGTGTCTGTAGATAGCGATGCTGCATCAGCATTGGTGCTTGTAAATAAGCGTTTAAAGCTGTTTGGATGCCAATCTTCTAAGCATAGAAATTTAAATTTTCCCTTTGAGGCTTGTAGTGTTGATAAATAAAATGTAAAAAATTCTGGATATCAACTAACCTGCTAAATACTATCATTTCTGGAAAACAAAATGTGAAACCAGCAAAATCTATAAAAGTGAGATGCTGGGGATACTTCAACCCAACATGGGATAACTTTGAAAGGAGTCTATTTTAAAGCCTTTGAACCAAGGTCATTTGGCCCTTAGTTCAAAGTCTTGTCCTGGCAGTGAAAGACAAAGCCCCAGAGAAGGCTTTGCAGAAAGCTGTGCGGAGGGAGGAGAGGGAAACCGCATCACACCCTGAAATTTGACATATACAAAGAAGAAAAAAGCTCGGCTCCGAGTCAAACAACAGGAGGCCACAAATTCAGTGTCTTCTAAGGAAACATCATTGTTGGAAGAGGACAATTAGAATTTCTCCAACTAAAGCTATCTCTTACAAGCTTGAAAGGAAACTTGGCATATTGTGTGACGAAGCAGCAGACTGCTACTGTCTCTGTGATTACAGAAAAATAAATGATATTGAGGACTGGATTTTAAAAAGCTCTTCTCTTCCTTTCTGAACAGTAAGTGCTTTTCAGACATCTGAGTCGTGTAACAAAAGAGAATTATTGTGCTATTTTAAGATAAATTTTGCTACATAAAAAGGAAAATTCCTCTAAGAAGTGAAGAAGCTCTAGCAATAAAAACAGCATTAATTCCTTTACTCTTCTTCATTTAGGGTCTCATCTGAAGTGCGCTGAAGTAAAAACAGAGACAGTGTCGATAGGCTTTGACTAAGTATTTTATCTATTTATATTGCAGTGACTACTAGGGAGATGCAAATGTGACAAAGGTCTCTCTTTTGGTTTTGCAGGATCTGAACACTCCAAAAGCAGAAATGATTTTGCAACTAACATCTTATTGGTAAGAAAAAAGTTAATGAATTCCTATTATATCAATCATACTTAGATTTAACAGGAGTGAAGTTTAATAATGACATAGTATTATATTACAAAAGGATAAGGTTGTCTATACAGTATACTCAGAATGTGATTTTGTTTGTTTGTTTTTCTTGTTCTTAACTTTTTTGCAACACAAAAGTCCCAGTCTGGATGAGAAGGACATCAAAGGATGTCATTAGGTTCTGGGTTTCCCGAAAAAAATCCAAAAATCATCCCAAGCCACAAAACCAAAATTACTTATACATCATCTGTCACATGTAAATACCCAAGTGAGACTGCTCATAGGAAGTTTGGAAATGATCAGAAAAGGAGATTTTAAAGTTATGATCCTGACAGTTTTTTTTCCATGACATCTGTTTGTGCCAACAATCAAATTTGAACACACCATCTGTGTCTTGGCAGAGTGTGGTCTGGTCTGCCGCTGAGCTCACGTGGGAAGGTCTTCAGCCACGTGCAGTGGGACTGGTGAATGGCCAGGTCATTGGCTTCTTTCTTTCTTCTGTGTTTCAGGACATCCCTGGTGGCACCCCTGATTTTTGGTCTGCTTCTGCAGCCACCACTGACACAGCTTTCCATGGCCACAAAGCCAAACATTGTCCTGTTGATGGCTGATGACCTCGGCATAGGGGATGTAGGTTGCTATGGGAATGATACTATCAGGTAAGGAAACTGAGCATAACAGTGAAGAGTGCTGCTGTGTTTATTTAATGTAAGACTGCAATCCACTGTCCAACATCAGCTATTAGAGCTGTCCTCAGGTTCACTTCCTGGGTGCCATGGGTAAATATAAAGCAATATCAGGATTATCTCACAGCCTAGAGGGCATTACCAGCCCTGCTATGCCGAGCTGTTTTTCTGCGAGAACATCTCAACCTTTCTTGTATATTCCGTAATTGCCTGACATTGAGAAATGCTAAGTTCTTACATGTACCTGAAGACAGAAATGTTGTTCCCTCTTTCAACATATCAGGCCTCATTACCTCATTTAACTGTTTTGCCATTCTTTCCCAGTCTACATCAAAGTACAGTATATGTCACAGCAATGAGCTATGTTAATAGGAAACACTTCTCTTTTCAGAACCAAGGACACAAAGTTTCTCTTCTCTTTGAAATCAGTGCCTGCTGGTTATTGCCTGCTGGTTTCCTACAAGCTTGTCATTTCCTTGAAAAAACCCCAACTTGGTACAAGCACTCCTCTCATTCAGCAAAGTTCTCACTCTGATCAGCACTGGTCTACAAGTTTCTGATAGGCAGCTGATGGTCACAGGTACCTGATGGGGCTCTGCATGATTGGGTTTCCATTTCAGCATGGCATCACAGAATCATAGAATAGAACCATAGAATCATTCAGGTTGGAAGAGACCCTTGAGATGATCAAGTCCAACCATCAGCCCCACTCTACAAAGTTCTCCCCTACACCGTAGCCACCACCACCCCATCTAAATGACTCTTCATTTCAGGAAATGACCCATCCAGGGATGGTGATTCAACCCCCTCCCTGGGCAGCATATTCCAGTGTCTTTCCACTCTTTCTGGGAAGAATTTTTTTCCTAATATCCAGTCTAAATTTACCCTGCTGCAGCTTGAAGCCATTCCTTCTTGTTCTATTGCTAATTACCTGTGAGAAGAGACCAGCACCAACGTCTCTACAATGTCCTTTCAAGTAGTTGTAGAGAGTGATGAGGTATCCCCTCAGCCTCCTCTTCTTCAAATTAGGAACTTCCTCAAACAGTCCCAGCTCCTTCCGTTGCTCTTCACAAGATTTATTTTCCAGGCCCTTCACCAGCTTCATTGCCCTCCTCTGCACTCGCTCCAGCACCTCGATATCTCTCTTGTATTGAGGTGCCCAAAACTGGACACAAAGCTCAAGGTGTGGCCTCACCAGTGCTGAGTACAGAGGAACAATTACCTCCCTAATTCTGCTCATCAGACTATTTCTAATACAAGCCAGGATGCCATTGTCTTTCTTGCCAACTGGGCACACTGATGGCTCGTATTCAGCTGGTTATCAATGAGAACTCCCAGGTCCTTTTCTGCCAGGCAGCCTTCCAGCCACACTTCCCCAAATCTGCATGCATGCATAGCGATGCATGGGGTTGTTGTGGACCAAATGGAAGGGTGGAGGACCTGGCGCTTCGCCTTGTCGAAGTTCATACCACTAACATTGGCCCATCGATTCAATCTATCCAAGTCTTTCTGTGGAGCCTCCCTATCCTTGTGCAGATCAACACTCCCACTTAACTTGGTGTCATCTGTGAACTTACTGATGATACACTCTATGTCCTTATCAAGATCATCAATAAAGATGTTAAACAGAAATGGTCCCAACACTGAGCCCTGAGGAACACCACTTGTGACTGGCCGCCAGCTGGATTTAACTCCATTGACCACCACTCTTTGGGACCGTTTATCCAGCCACTGCTTGATCCAGCAGATTGTATGCTCATCCAAGCCATGAGCAGCCAGTTTTTCCATGATAATTCTATGGGGAACAGTGTCAAAGGCTTTTCAAAAGTCTAGGTAGACAGTACACCTAGCCTTTCATCCAATAATTGAGTCCTCTTGTCATAGAAGGAGATCAGGTTCATCAGGCAGGACCTGCCTTTCATAAACCTGTGCTTACTAGGCCTGAGCCCCTGGCAGCTTGTAATGGCACTCAGGATGATTTGCTCCATGACCTTCCCTGGTACTGAGGTCAGACTGACAGGTCTATAGTTTCCCGGATCCTCCTTTCTGCTTTTCTTGTAGATGGGTGTTACATTTGCTACCCCCAGTCCATTGGGACCTCTCCAGTTAGCCATGGCTTCAGGTAAATAAGGGAAATTGTCTTGGTGAGCACGTCTGCCAACTCTTTCAGCAATACTGGGTGTAACCCATCTGGTCCCATAGACTTGTGTGCATCCAAGCAGTGTAGCAGATCAGTGATCACTTCCCATCATTCCTAAGGCATGAGTTTTCTTCTTCAAGAGCAGTGGTACACATTTCATAGGACTTGAGAAACAAGAAGGAACAATTGGCTTGAAATTTATCCAGATGGTGACTGTTAAAGAAGAAAGAAAAAGGTATTTCCTCATCACTTGAGAAAGTTAAAATAAAGTTTTTTAAAAATGCCACTGTCTTCAAATAGAAGAAACTTTCCAGAATGCAGATAAGTGTATTCCTCTCCATTTCCTTGAAGACTCTCTGAATGGTATCTAACAGTGCTGCTTGTGTTTTTAGGACCCCCAACATTGACCGTCTGGCAAAGGAAGGAGTGAAACTGACCCAACACATCGCTGCAGCTCCACTTTGCACCCCCAGCAGAGCAGCTTTCCTCACTGGCAGATATCCCCTCCGATCAGGTTTGCCATGCAAAATGAAGCAGTCTTTAAATACTGCTTTATTGCCGAAGGTCAGTGTCATAAAACAGGAGCAAAAGAAGGGTTGCCACAAACACGTCATGCCTCACTGAGGGACACAGAGACACACTAGTATTTTTGATGTGACATCTGTATTTACAGGGTACAATGAACTGACCTGGAGGGAAGCGTAGCAGAGAAGAATCAGCTCCACAGAGCATCCTGCTGCCCCCCAGCTCACAACTTTGGTTGCATTTTGGTGCTCTGTTGCACAGATGGCAGCCAGAATGAAGTTACTACAAATTGTTACACTCAAAAAAGTCATTACACAGAACATGAATAATAATAATAACACGTTTCTAAAGCACTAGTTACATTAATTTCTGTCATGGGTGACTCCTCATCAGATATTAGAAACCACTCAGCCCTGCAGGGAGCAGAGTAGATCTATGCAGATGTGTGCCTGTTCCTTCCAAATGAGGTGCAGAATGCGTCGTTTACAGGAAAGCTTTGTTACCAATGTGTCAGGATTCATCCGTCCTATGAAATAACAGCTTGACAGCTGTATTATTTTTCCCAGTTCTGTTTTTGAAGAAAAAATACTATCCTGTCAAACTGCATTCTGAAGATGAAGAGGTATGAAAAACAAATAGCTCTACATGTTTCTAACAGCAGCTCTCTAACGCTTGTTCTACTGCAAATGATCTTCAGTGCCTTCCTTCCTGAGGCATTTTAAAGCTGACATGTCATCCCGCTTTTATCATGACGGCCCCTGCTGAGATAGCCTGAAAATGCACATGAGCTTGTACAGACTCTCTCCCACTATAAAAACAGGGGCAGAGACATTCAACGCTTCCATGACAGATTGTACCTCACGTAACATTGCATGACGGGGTTACGGCAGTATAGAACACTAAATAACAAGGTGTAAACCTGCAGGTGAGGAGAAGATTGCGGTGCTAGATAGCTGCTCTGTGGGTTTCAGAAGTCAGACACCAGCCATGCCACTGTGGAAGGAAACCCTGAATTCCCAGGCAGCCTCATGCAAGCCAGAGTTTGAGGCTGACAGAGGGCTGAAGCCTCCCTACCCTCCTCCCTGCCCTCACAGTCCCACTAAGTGTGTGCACTTCTACCACTGAGACATACAAAATCTCCTATACAACTGTGCCGTTCTGAATAAAATAAAATAAAAAATCTCAGTACGAGATCCAAAAAGAGTGAGTGTTATCTAATGGAGGGACTTAGCTTTTTCTTAATCTGCTCCGGAGTGGTAGAGGCATTTCCCTAAACAAGCAGCATTTGAATAAACATTTAACACTACCGTATCAATGAAACCAGGAAACAAGAGAGTATGTTTGATAAAAGTACTCTACCAGTTATACTTACTAAGATTGTTTTTACTTTATTTTTAGGGATGGATGCTATAAACAATTACCGTGTTATTTTTTGGAATGGCGGCTCAGGAGGGCTTCCTCCGAATGAAACCACTTTTGCCAAAATTCTGCAGCAGCAAGGCTACAGCACAGGACTGATAGGTATGGGGACACTCCTGAACCTGTTGCACCTGCACATCTTACTCAAGCTGTTTGTTTTAGTTAGAGACTACTCATACCTCAGTTGCAATATTTTTATTTCCTGATTTAGGAATACCTTTTAAGAAGATATCCTGATTAAAAGGATTTCTCTTAAAAGAGCAGGCACCTGATAAAGAGGACAATCTTTACTGTTTACCTTCTTTCAAGCACAGCTGTGGTTGTTAAAATATAGAATGGAAAATATGTTAATATTTCTTGAGTACTGTCCAACCAGGTATAGATACTTATTCCAATGCTATTTCTTAAAAAGCAAAACCATGAGTGCCATTTAAACATGTATGATGAAGCTTTACACAGCTCAGAGCAAATTTACAACAAAAGAGAACAGCTGCTACTTAAAACAGTAGAGCAAGTTCATAATATCACAGGATGTAGCCTTTCAAAAACAGAAACACAGCAATTATTTTTTTTCTTTAATTACAGTGTGCCACTAGTTCACCAAGGTTTCACTACGGCCGAGAAAACTTAGCCTCCTTCAGCATTAACACAAATTCCATTTTACTTTATGTTTTATAGGACTCTTTTTTTTTCTTTTTTTTTAATATAGCTGTAACTTTTGGGCTTGATCAAGTTTTAGATAATCATTTATCTTAGCTATGTCACATAGTTCCACAGTCTGCGAAAACACAAATGTGCCTGAGCTGAATTTTCAGCTATTTGCCCTACCTCATCTGAGCATCTAAATGTCAATATCCAAAATCTATGTCTGACACATAAAAATATTGGCTGCACAAATAAACTGGATTCACTAATAAAAGTGTCTGCAGGAATGGATTATGTATTCATTCAGCAGAATAAATCTAAACCATACAGGACAATATCAAATGCAGCCCTGCAGGCATTTAAATTACTGAATCTTCTTCTCCTGTTAGTTTTGTAGCACCATTATTTTAGTTGTCTTAATCAGCTCATAAAAAAGCCCATGTCTATTAACCACGTGCTTCAGCTTGGTCTCAGCATGTAATCACTAACAAAACAATTGGCTTTGTCTCCCCTTTGCCAAGGGAGCTGCCCTGCAGGGAGCTTGTGCTGCATACCTCCTAGAAGCTAGCTAGCAAAACAGGCTGGTGTTTTCCCCGTGGGCATCTCAACTAAAATCACACTAGAGACACCAAGATCATCACTTAGTTTAACCAGATTGACAGATTCTGATTAATTGCACCATAGGGGATGATAATAAGTGACACAAAAAATACCCAACAACTTTACACACAAGTCATGAAGCAATACATCTTATAAAACTTCTATCCACATCACCACAGCTGAATGAGCACTAAATAGTCTCACCTGAAAGGTTTGTGATATTTTTTTTTGCCCTGAGCACAACCGATTTAATTGCAAAGTCAAATCCTATTAATAACTGGCAGCTTGATGTGATAATGAGACTTCTTGTTGGGAAATGCTTTGCAGTTCCTTTGTGGTCAGAAAGCCAATGTTGTATAACATGTGCCCTAAAAAGACTATTTTCTCTAAATTATACGCTTAGTTTATCTTCTGGAGATTTGAGTCTTTTGTAGCATGTCAGAAGCCTTTATTGACCTCAGCTGGAGATTGAAGTGTTGGAGTGCACTTTAAGTCCAAGGATATTTTAGCTGCACCTGTATTTATGACCAATGCATTTACGTATGGATTACAAACCTCTTTCATTCTATAGCTGGCTCTAAATATGTCGAAGCAAACTGAGTAGTGGTTTTAGCTGAAGGCAATTCATCCACCTACAACAGAATTTTCAATCTATCTTTCTAACCAAAAAGGCAACTTTTTTTTCCTCTGAAACACTTTTTCCTGCTCCTATTCTAATGTACAGCAGTTCTGTTGAAACCGACTCAGTGTTGGCAACTAGTATATGTACCATAGTAAACAATTTGTTTAGGATAATAGCCTTCTGTAGCAGAGTTCTTTACTCCACAATAAGACTTAGTTGAAAAATTAGTTTTCCAGTAAAATTATAAAAGCCCATTTTGATCTAGAGGTCTGGTACCCAAGACCTGCATCACATCAGAGATCATAAAATGCAATTAAACTGCATATCTCTGATGAGAGGTAGAGTTTGGTCCCTTGATTCAGATATTCACAAGCCTCACTGTTTAAGCCAAATGGGCCACCTTTTAATGGCTCCATGTAAGTGCCTAACCAGTCTGTTTGAACAGACTGGACGAGAAGAAACATGTGGTTTTGACGTGCCATTCATCATAATAATAGACTTATGTTCATAATAAAGAACAAATTGTACTGCAAAAGGTCAGGAGATGTTCCTTTTGATACATGAAGAGTTCCAAATTTAAAAGAAAGTGGCTTTGACTTTTTAAATTTGATGAAATACAAATAAATGGTGAAAAATACTTAAAAAACAAGACCTTATATTCTCAGCCAGTAAATGGAGATATTATTACTAGCAAAGTTGCTTACGTATGTACAACTTCATGAGAAACCCTGATCTCCCGAGCTCAGGTTCTTCTGGATCTGGTGGTTTGTCTGCCAAACCCACTGTAAAGCTGCAAGTTACTTGTCTACACCATCCATAGCTTCCCTTATCAGTATGGCGTTGCTGAGTTGCCTTAGTCCTGGCATGAAGCTGTTTGAAACTTTCCATATATAAGTCTGCATAGCATCTTGAAGGTAAAAAGACAACGGGACAATATAACAATGTTATTTTGCCCTGTGCTTACAAAAGGACTTCTTCCTCCTGTTTGATACTTGACAGGTCTGCAGGAAGGCCATATGTTTTTGCTCTGCTCTGGAAATGAGTTTTTCTCAGTTTCCATTTCCCTTTGGAGTCCCTTTTTTTTAAAAAAAAAATTGATCAAAGCTACAGGGCATGAATATGTATACAGAGCACCAATAACTGTGTGGGAAATTTATCATTTGTAGAGATTTACTTTCAGCATATGCCATTATATCAGTACATAGCTGGTATATATGTGTAGAATGAAGAAGCTACCACAAGAAGGAAAAGAAAACAACCTTTTTTTTCTGATAAATGCTTTGTGTGAGGAAATGTCCATTTTTAAATATTAGTTCTACATTGTAATAACCTGTATTTTCAGGGAAGTGGCATCAAGGTGTTAACTGTGAATCCCGTAACGACCATTGCCATCACCCTCTAAACCATGGTTTTGACTATTTCTATGGGATGCCTTTTACTTTAATCAGTGACTGCCAACCCACAGAAACACCAGAGATGGATAGAGCTTTTAGAAGGAAACTCTGGCTTTCCACACAGATGATTGGTCTCATTACTCTCACTGCTGCCCTGGGAAGACTGACTGGCCTGGTTTCAGTCAGCTGGAAAATGCTGACCTGCCTTGCTGGGTTCAGTCTCCTGTTCTTCGTATCCTGGTTCTCAAGCTATGGGTTTGTACGATACTGGAACTGCATTATCATGAGAAACCATGAAGTTACTGAGCAACCCATGGTGACACACAGGACTACGTCCCTTATCTTGAGAGAGTCCATTTCATTTATTGAAAGGTAAAGCGTGTTTCCTTTGATAGCAATTTTTTCTGCTTCTTGCATGTCTTGCAACTTTTAAATGCCATTTTTCCACACTAAATATTTATAAGTTTTATATTATATAGTATTATAAGTACTATCATATCTATGATTAGTACTATTACACCTACAATTAATATTATCAATTGTGATATCTTATTATCAGACCAGAAAAGCAGCTGCTACTTAAGGATGTATGTTATTCCTGGCTTCATTAAAGCCGATAACATTTCCAAATTTCCATGGGTAGGGTTGAACATATCTAGACCATTTTAAGGAGATACAGATTTCTATCAATGAGACCAACACTGCAGCCTTGAGGGATAGCAGCTGATGGCAAAAATGCCTATGTGGGCCAGGGAAGGAGTATAGCTGTGTGTAACCTTAACATACAGACTGATAGATGAGCAACAGCTGGCAGGAGACAAATTCAGGGCCTTTGTTTCAGCAGCACGGTGGTGGTTTGCAATAGCAGAAAGTGGAGCTTCAATCTGAAACTTTTCTATCTATGACTCAGGGTAAAAAAGAAGGTTGTTTTGTATCAGTCAAACATTATCTTATTAAACAGATCCTAATCACTGGGGTTTAATACCTTACAAAGTAAGATGTTCTGAAGTAATTATTAAATATGTATATACACAAACTGTAATACCATTTCATCATTTTGATGGAACATACCAGTCATTTTCCATTATGACTGACTTCTGTATGTATTAAGAACCTTCCTCCCTGATAACAAAGTATTGATTTCTGTTTTTTAGAAACAAGCACAAGCCATTCCTCCTCTTTCTTTCCTTTTTACACTCCCACACCCCTCTCCTCACCACAGAGAAGTTTCTTGGAAAAAGCAGACATGGTTTATATGGAGATAATGTAGAGGAGATGGACTGGATGGTGGGTAAGTCAAGATAGCGAATAACAATGTTTCAAATTACTTAATACCTACGTCTCAATATATAATAAAAATGCAGTTTTTATTAAAAGAACAAGGAAGAGAAAAGCAAGAAGGAAAAAAAAAAAGTTCTAAGCTTTTCAACAACATCTGGTAATCTTATATGAGAGCTGTTGGCTTGTCATATCGGTGCTTTATTTTCTCCAGTCTTAGACCAAGTGAGTCTTTCTATTTACTTTTTTGGGTCTAGTGTTTAACAATTGTAACCAGGTCACCTTGGCTCCGGTCAAGGAACTCTCCTGCTCTTCGTATTAAGTAAGTGAGAATTATTTAGTTTTCCGTGAATATGAAACATGAGATAATTTTAGCTTCTTACAGTCGTGTCTTATCTATTTCTAAGTAGGACACATCAGAAGGTGATAAAACTAAAAAACAAATTAATTCCAGGTGTAAACCAGTAGGCTATATCTCCATGGCTCCTGCATTCATCTGAATATTGAATATTGAAAATACTGAATATTTTTCACCTCCCTCATAAATCTAGAAATGTTCATAACTGTTAATTGGTACACCACCAGAAATTAGAAATTAGAATCAGGTACACATACAGAAAGAAGGTGGTTTTCAAACCCAACTGTCAAACACTTAACTATATTTGTGGTGCATAAGAACATCAGAAACAGCGGAAGAACAACTTTTTAAATAAAAATTAACTGTATTATTAATACATATGATATTCAGCCAGTAATTTAGTGCCAATACTAACTGCATTCTAGACAATACAAGATAAAGATATATGACATTTTTTCCTTATTTTTCACTATGGCCATCACTGATGCAGAGTCTAAATTTTTGGAGCATTGGTTCATGCTTTCTTTTCATATTTTTACAGCACATGGCACTTGTGCCCTTTACAATGAAGGCTTCTCGTCTGTGACTGTGTTTCTTTCACTCTTTAGAGATAATACAAATAATAAAGCAGTTAGAGCACATCACAAATTTTCACAAATTCTGTGCTTTTACAGACGGTGAAATCACAACTACACATCTCAATCCCAAAAAACCTCTTCTTTTACCATTATGTAGTGTAATAGATATTTTTAC
The DNA here is from genome assembly GCA_013398155.1 of Pedionomus torquatus. Taxonomy (NCBI): domain Eukaryota; kingdom Metazoa; phylum Chordata; class Aves; order Charadriiformes; family Pedionomidae; genus Pedionomus; species Pedionomus torquatus. The sequence goes on from VZRU01000532.1 coordinate 388,228, forward strand.
TTTCTAATACACAAATATTTGTGTGTTTATAGGTCAGGTTCTAGATGCCATTGACAAGGAAGGCTTGAAAAATGCTACACTAGTGTACTTTGCTTCTGATCATGGTGGATGGCTGGAAAGACAAGAAGGGAAAAGGCAGCTGGGTGGCTGGAATGGGATATACAGAGGTAAGAGAGCTGTCGGGATGGTGACAACCCAGTCAAGCACTTGGGACACCCCTAAATCTTAGATAAGACTGTACAAGGAGAACCAGGAGAAGCAAATTTGTCTCATTCTAATTAGGCATGTTAAAATGTAGATAATTCTGTGTAGGTGTTCTCAATAAACATGAATTCTGAAAGTGTCATTTACTCATAAAGCAACTGCTCACAAGTCAATTTTTATTAAGGTTGTGTAACTTCTCACTAAATATCAGTTGCATCTTACATCTGAACCCTTGCTTTAACTTCAACAAGTATGTTATGGAATTGTAAAAGACAGAGGAGAACTAGTCTGGGAAATCACTTTACACCTGCAAATTTTATTCACACCGAGTTCTGATGGTGCAATGTTCTTGTAAAACAACAGAAAGGAGTAAGTGTGTAAGGCCACTAGAGGGGTCTGATACACTGACGACACTTTCATTCATGCTAAAGAGAAGGAGCTTAGTGGTTAAAACAAAAGGGTCGGCAAAGCTCATAAAAGTAACATTAGCTTATGATAATACAATTACACTTGACTAAAATTTCTATTTATTTTAAATGAAAAAAATTTTTGATGGAAACATTTTTTTTTTTTGATCAAAGGTGGAAAAGCTATGGGAGGCTGGGAAGGAGGAATCCGTGTCCCAGGGATATTTAGATGGCCAGGAGTATTACCTGCGGGGAGAGTTATTGATGAACCTACAAGCCTTATGGACATTTATCCTACAGTAGTTCATCTGGCTGGAGGGGTACTACCCCAGGACAGGTATAAATACAAGTGCTTTTGTTCTTCCTTCTCTTCCCAAACAATGGAAAATCTAGTTCAGAAACACATTCTAAGAGTCTGATGTTTTCATTTTCACTCCTGCTCATTTTCTAGACACATAAATGTTACCTCTTCTCTACATTTGAGATTCAGCATCTACCTGCAATCTTCTGCGTTCTACAAGCATCTTCCTCACTCAGAGTTGCCAGTTCCAGCAAGAGGTGTGCTTGAGGAACGCAGTTCTCTACAGTTTACCTCACTCTGATGGTCTCCTTGTTTTCTGCTAGGGTAATTGATGGCCGGGATCTGATGCCTTTACTTCAAGGAACAGTTGATCACTCAGAGCATGAGTTCTTGTTTCACTACTGTGGAATCCACTTACATGCTGTGCGGTGGCACCAGAAGGACAGTGAGTACAGAACTAATTTGCTAAGAATTAGGTTCAATCTACAGGAGGGCACATTTGTCGAACACATTCCTTTTGGTATTACAGTTTTCCCAGTGTAAGGTGGTAAAGAACTTACTATCATTGCCTGTATTGTATGGAACAAAGAGTTTATTTGTGGCTTCAAGGCAGGTGGCATGACAGGCAGGCTACTGGAGCTCAGGATGGGTCTCATTCATCTGACTGAAAGGCCTCCATGCCCTCCTTGTCTCATGGAGAAACCCTTGCCTCAAATATTTGTCTGCCCTTCTGCTACCTTAACAAGGAAGTAATCCATGGAAACCCCACATATTTTTTGATGTCTTCATAAAAGACACATGAACGACAAATGATACCTGATGAAAAATTTGGATAATTTTCAAAACATCAGAAAACCTTTTACATTATCAGTTTAATTGTATGTCACAACTTAAAATGCAATTACAATACTATATCAACTAATAAGTACAGAGCTGAGGTGCAACCAAAAATCAGCACTAGAAAAACATTCACTCATATCACAACGTGCCTGATGATAACCACTAGTACCACTGAAAGCCGCCTTTCTTTCCTGCCAGGTGGAGCCATCTGGAAGGCTCATTATGTGACCCCCATCTTCCGTCCTCCTGGAGCTGGGGCTTGTTATGACAGAGGATTTTGCCCATGTTTTGGAGAGGGTGTAACCCATCATGACCCACCCTTGCTGTTTGATCTCTCGCGAGACCCTTCTGAAGCCAAACCTCTGTCAGCGGACACTGAGCCCCTTTTTGACACTGTAACAAAGAAGATTGGAAGAGCCATAGAAAAGCATCAGAGGACACTGACTCCAGTCCCAGAGCAGCTCTCTGTGTATAATGTGGTGTGGAAGCCATGGCTGCAGCCGTGCTGTGGGACCTTCCCATTCTGTTGGTGTGATAAGGAAGGAGATAATAAACTTGCCGACCTATAAAGGAAAGAGTCAAATATTTTCCTCAAAATTGTTCTTAGATCAATTGTCTTCAATAGGGATGTTGATGGGTGAGTTGGTTGGCTGGTTGTTTTAACGGAGACTTTATATGAGAATTGTCCCAGTGAATGGCACAGTATTTTGCAAAGGTGGCTTTGGGCTGGACACTCTCAGGGAGCAAGCAAGACAGAATGATCTGAAGAGCATGTTTTAACTTGCATCTGTTGACAACTGCATGAATAGTTCAAATGCACTGAAGCAGGCCAAGGTTGGAGTTGTACAAGTAATGATACGATTTGTTGTTTATGACCGTATTCATAAAAGTTTTGCTTTTATTTTGTTGGGGTTTTTTTTCTGAATTTCTAAGTAATTCATGGACTGAGGTCTCCCTTAATTATGTTACCCTTACTGGTGACGCATAAGGTGATGCTATAAAAAAAATTTTCAGACTACTGCCTCCAAAATAATTCCAAAACAATTTGGCAGCTAGTTAGTCTGGGTCTTCTGGTTCAAGAGAAATTGCCCAGGTGAGGCATAAAGCTTCAAAAAAGTGACAAATTGGATAATGGCTGGCTGTGCTTCTGAGAAGGATGGGGCTCCTCTGACTGGAGTCAGCCTCTTTTGATGGAAAACACAAAAGGGAAAGGATTTCCCCTTTCCAAAGCTCCCATTGCACCCAGCTCCCTAAGCAGCACTGACGAGGGTATTGATGGTCACAGGTAAATGCCACAGTAATAAACAGTTCGGTCATTTGTGCATGGGATTGCACAAGTTACCTTGCTACCCATATCTCAGTCATAACTGGTTGCTACTAACAAGTAGTACATTTGGAAAAGCCTCTTTGAAAGATGCCAAATACTAATTATGAAATAAAAGAAACTCAAATTTGTTGTTAAAAAAATAAATGCAGATTTAAGGTATTTTTTGCATCTCTAGTTAAATTTTCATCCCACCAAACAGTTAGATTTACTTAGATCTCTCTGCTTTCCTGCTGTAAGTTCAATTCTTTCCTTGTTTGTTCTAAAACAGTTGTATCTATTAAAGTGAACCAGCAGGTAATGCTTTTCATGGTAGGGTACAATACATATCTGTTCACATAGACAAGGTTACAGTGGTATGTGTGAATATTTAGGCATCTGAGAACATAATTTGCCCTTTCAATTTATTTCACATGTGTTTTACTATTTTTCTAACTGCTAGGACCCATTTCAATTTTTCACCTCGTTTGATAAATGTTTGGTTTGCTTTTGTTAGATTTTCTCCTGTTTCCCACAATTCAGCCATCAGGAAATCTGCAGGTAAACAAAGCTTAAAAGCTTAAAAGCAAAGTTGTATGACTGTAAGAATGCTGTGACCTCATGCATTTCAGAGACCATTATAACTCACCCAGACGCTCCATCAGTGCTATTGATGAGAAAGACATTCAGTTTTGCTGTGAAAACTTCAAGAGATGAAGTGAATCCATGAAGTACACTGGATTGTTGCCTAATTTTCTGCATTGTTAAGAGTGTGCGCTTTATTTCTCATTCGAATGTATTTTATTTCACTGGTTCTTGACTAGATTTGAAGGTTTTCTAAAGTTCAGTACATGGTGCTTTCTTTACATGAAGTTACTGTAATCAGACTGGCATTTTTTAAGTTTCTCAGTCATTTTCTAAAATCCACTTCCATTCTCAAGCCAGTTTAGTATCTGAGATCTTATATCCTCTCAGTTTTTCAAAAGCTTTAAAACTATGTGGGTGTGATACCTTTTCAGTACAATGACTGAACCAGTTTTTCTTGCACAGAAATACTTTGTAGCACTGCAAGATATCCATTTGGAGCTAGAAAGCACAAGAAGACATCTAAGCTAGAATTTGTCCTGCACACAGGTGTTTGCCCGTGAAAGCACAGGTATTAGGCCTTGCTGATATGCAAAATGCCATGGGATCAGCAAATGCTCAGGGCTTGGTAACATGGACATTACGCATGGAACAATCATAGGCAATAATAAAGGCTGCCTTGACAAGCCACATTGTCTTTCTTTCTTTTTCTTTTGGGTAGTCAGCAGAGGATGGTACCATGCTTTCTTGTGCAGCTGCAGCAGTAAATAAATAAAATTTTAAAAAAGTGTTTCATTTCCTTTTTCGTTGGGAATTCTAACCTTACATTTGTCTATGTTGTGGTATCAGGATCACAGCCACCTCCTGTAGCCACCCCAGCCCAGGACTCTTCTGCTCAGCTACTGGAAGCCCATCCCAGTGCCTGGGGTCTCCGCTCAGGGTGGGGGACACTGCTGCTGCTTTCTTCTTCGCAGGTTCAACCTGCTGTGAAGCTGAGCACATATTCCAGAGACACACACACACAGAGGACAATGGCACGGCCAGTCACTGTCTCCATATATTGTGTTGACACGTATTGTTTAGTCTGAGAAGCGTGGCATAGGTTATAAGCAGATTTGAGAGACTAAAAATGGCCTTTTTTAGAAAAAAACAAAATAGTCCATCAAAATAGCCTTCTTGGCAGTAAGTACAGTTAATATCCATTTTCACACAGATATTTGCCATTATATATTGCTGCTTTTCTTTGAACAAGAAGTGTGGGATTAATGCAGGTACTTCTCTAGGATAAGTCTTATTCACTTACACAGAACGTACCATCTGCACATTTTACAAATACCGCAGGAACTGGTTTCTCTTTTTGCTGTTCTTAACTTCTTCTCATCAATTTGTTTGAAAGTAACTAATTTTTTTTCAGAGTAATTTTTCGCCTTTAGGCTATGCCCCTTGTTCCTCTTACTGTATAGCCATTGTGGCAGTGAGAGCTGCAGCCTCTCATAGCTGAGCTACCACATTTTCTCCACATCAAGAGAGCATCCAGATTTATTTTGCAAACTGAAACACCTAACAGTTAATATTTACCAAACATACTGTAACCCGTGCCTTGTTCTTTTTTTTTGCTTATCATTTTCAGCTTCTTGGAAGCTCATTAAAATCAGCGAAAACTGACAATTTCAGGAGATTTGAGACTAGGATTTTTACATATTGTTAATTTACTTATTGCTGCCACACCTGACAAGAAGTTGCAAAAAAGAGCAAGGCTATTCCTCTTTGCTTTATAGGATCCTGAAATACAAAACTCAGGAAGTATATAGCAAAAGTAGAAAATAACCCAGATAATAAATACATAAATAATCCAGGTGCTTTAAAAAAAAAAAAAAAAAAAAAAAAAAAAATAGACAGTGTATTGAAAAAAAAAAAAAAAAAAAGAAAAGAAAAAAAAAAAAGAGAGAAATAAAAAGATAAATGTGGCACTGTGTAATTTGCCTTACCTGTTGTATAACTTGCTTGCTTTTTGTATCTGTACATGGAGGTTCAAAAGTGCTTTTCTGGTTTTGTGTTTGATTCTGAGTAGTACTGTGATTGAATGGATTATATATTTACCTAAGTTCCTTCGGAATTTCATACTGGATTCTGTTTCTAACTACATCTTGAATCTATTTAACTCCTTCCTCTCCTCTCTGACCAGAAGGGGGGAGGGGGGGACATCTGTCAGTCAGGTTTTGGTGAATTTGGCTGAAACCACGACACTTATTCTCAGTGAAGAAAGCTTAACAGAATTTTCATGCATGTTAAATAATCATACAATTTCTGCCAGCCTCAGCTCCTCATATTTTCAGGAATCCACCATCAAGGTCCTCACTGGGAATCCAAAGTGCCCAATGTCATCACCCTTTAAATGATGGATTTGGTTATTTTTACAGATTGCCTTTTAGCTTAGTAAATAGCTGTCAAACAACTTAACCTCTAGGACTGACAAGACCCTTCAGTGTGAAGTTCTGGCTCAGATAATTGGCCTCATTACACTCACTTTTGCCTTTGGATGACTTACTGCCTTCATATCAGTCACCTGGAAAACTGTCCTTCGCCTTACTGGGTTTGACCTCTTGTTATTTGCCACCTACTTCTCATTATTGATTTGTAATACACAGAAACAGGGTTATGGTGAGACCCCCTGAAATCACAAGGCACCAAGTGGTGATGGAAAGGACTTTATTTCCTATCTAGAGGGAGGCAGCATCACTTACTGAAAGTTAAAGTAGATTGCCCTGCAAGTATACTTTTGTTTCTAGCACATTTAGCTTCTCTGTTTGAATGGCTGAGAAATGAAGGATCAGGAAGTTCACTGTCTTAAGCCAAGACTTCAAAAGTAAGACTTACTCTATATTAATGATAATATTATGTCTTTATTCCCAAAGATCAAGTAGCTCTGAATTTTCCATCATTATTTGCTCTTTCCAAACACTGAAAAATTTTTAAAGCTTTCACATTTTGAAACAAAATCATCCAGACTAAACTTAAATAAGTATTTATTTTTGCTAAGGAGACCAAAACTTTTTAAAGGCTTGCAGCCAAAGACAGGAGTGGACTGACATCCCAAAACAGCACATCCTACAGCAAGTATTTCATGCCCATTTCAGTTAAGAGCCTACCAAATTAGTCACATCTGATTGTACTTTACTTGACCACGTAAGGGCTAGAGGGAGGCTTTGTCTATTCTCTGCCCAGCACTCCCCAGCAGGACGGATTCATCATCATTTCTAGCCTTTCCATTTCTAACAGTACTGCTTAGGGCAAGTGCCACAATAACAAACCACATTAATTTCTGCAAGGGATCAAAAGCCAGTAAATTTACCAGCTGTGCAAATCACATGTCTCTGAAGTTTTAAACTTTTCTCCTTTTTCTTCCAGGCACATGTCAGGAGGTGCTATCACAGCACCTGTAATCATAGCCAAAAAAAAACAACAGAGATCTGCAGATGGGCAGAGACTGATTTGTTATTCTAATAACTGTACAATTGATAATTACCATATTTTGACTATGACAAATAAATTTTGCCTAAAGCACCAAGTATCTTAAATAAGTGTCCTTAAGTTCAGTGACTGTTTAGTTGTTATGATATGCAAGCGTACCAACACAAGTATACTCACCGGGCTCTGATTTTACCTAGTGCTAGATGGGACTTGTGAAGTTGTATGACAAACCAGACTGTGCAACAACATAAGTATCAGAGCCGGCACAGGACAGAACTCACAGACAGAGGAACTAGAATAACATACAGAGGAATTAGCCTGCCTGCCAGAGTTTGTATGCATACTCCAATGTGACATTACAATAATTGTTTTCTTTGATCTCAAGGGGGCTAGGTGGCTCACCCTCAGCACTAGCCACAACTATCCTACTTCCACCCATAGAGTGGTTTGCCACATGGCATATATAATTTATAATCTCCACTGCTCATGATTTACAATCTTCCACTCAGTTACCGCTTAAGCTCTTTCTATTAGCTTTGGCTGTTATAGGAGCTGTATCTCTGGATTCGGCGTTAAAGCAGTTGGTTCTTACACAATAGTTGTTAGTAGCAGGCAGGGAAGCCCTCCCCTGCGGCAGGCGGGATGAAATACCTTCGATCAGATGTTAAAGGAGACCGACACCCACTAATTACCCTGATATGAACATACAAGCCATGCTTATGAAAACCCCTTTTTAGAAGCAAAGATCAGAAAGCCTGGGATGCAGAGGAAAGCAAGAGCAAAGGTCCCCCAGTGAGGAAGGAAGGAAGGAAGCAAGCAAGCAAGCATGGAGTAAGTAAAAATCAACTTTTTTCCTTTAAAAAAAAAAATCATAATTTTAATATAAATGGCTTCCATTTTTCCCTCGGGGTGGACTTTTTCCTGCCTTCTGTACACAAAGCTGATGCTTATTTCGAGTGTGTGTGGGGTGTAAATGTGCTCAGAGCCCTGGTACCTGCTGCCAGTGCGGATCGGGCTGGGGGCTGCCAGTGGGGTCGGTGTTTTCCTGGGCAGCATCCAGCCAGTTTCCTGCGAAGCATTCCTTAGGAAGCTGTGCTCAGTGAGCTATGTGCCGCAGAGCTCTGCTTTCCTTGGACGGTGTCCTGCCTCTGCTTCTTGCCCTGCTAACCTCCAGCACTGGGAGCAACCCAGCCTTTCTGCCTTCCAGCACAGCCACCCC
>VZRU01000532.1:397001-418516 GCA_013398155.1 Pedionomus torquatus
AAAAAAAAACAACAGATTGAACATCCCCTGATTTTTGGCTTCTACTTTTCTTGCAAGAACTTCCATTGGTTTATGATTGATGAATGGCACCTGTTTCTGGCTCATCAGCTGCAAGCACTGAGCAAGCAACTGTGTTCACACCATCTGGGAGCTTTTTCTTCCTTGTGTTACTCCTTCTCTGCTTGTTGCCTTCTCCTGAGCACCTGGATGTGTAGAAACTATGGGAGAGGGAGAGAAAAGGGACAACAAGATGGAACAGCCTGTTAGTGTACGTTTCTTGCAGAGGCACAGTGCAAAGTGAAGTTAGTATTTTTAATTACATTCTGTTATATTATTGAAGATGTAGTATATTTTTATAGAAAGTGGAAAGTGAGTTTGGTTTTGGCTAACAGCTAAGCAGCAACTTACCTCCACATGTTACTTGAAAACGTTTGTCCTAGTATTTATAATTTATTTTTGATATATTTAAATAAGTGGTAAGGGCTTAGATTTTTGTTCTGTATTTACATCAGCGTGCAAATATTTTTTCAGTAGCTGAAGTTAGACAAAAAAAAACCCAAGAAAACAAATTATTTTGCTGTGTCTGATTGTTAACTTTAACTGACAAGAACTTACTCCATGCTTTTCGGTTGGAGATGTATCTCTCAATGTTTCTGAGAAGTTCCTTTCAATTCTGGTTGATTCCCAGAGAAGGTGGGGGTATTGCCAGTCTTCTGGGAAGGAGGGTGAAATGTGAAATATGCTTGGCTTCAATAAACATTTTTGCTGTGGGGAGGTACTTTTGAAGCAGAGGTTTGTCTTTTTTTCTTCTCTGTAAGACACCAAGAAGGACAGACTCTAATCTAGGAATATATTCAATCTATGAAATATTCAGAGGATGGGAGAACTGCCCCCACTGCAGAGCCAAGCCGCAGTGGGGGAAGAGGTGGCTAATTTCTTAGCAGTTTCAGGCTTGCATCTTGCTTTCTTTAAAGTAAAGCTGGGAAAAAAAAGGGGAGGGGGGGTGTGGATGTCTGTACAAGGCAGCTAGCTAGAAAAAACTGTCTGACGCTACTTGGAGTTGTTACAAATCTATTTAAGTTAGGTCCACCTAATTCAGCTGCTTAAACCAAGCAAAAGCTTCTGTTGCCAAATCTCTTCGAGGGAATGTTGAGGCAGCAGCAAGCTTTGTGGCATTCATCGTAGGCTGAATGAATTGTAAGTCGATTAAGCCTTCATTAATGGCTAATGAATTTGGAGAAAGAAGTCATGCTGCAGAAGACAAAAAGTTTTGGATAAGGTTTACGGACAAGCAAAATTGTTTAACTGAAGGGAATGTGCCCTCACAAAGTTGTGCTGACCAGTTCCTGCTGTTCATGGCTCTGGAAGGTTTGGCCTTGTTTTGTGGAAAAGTTTAGACTGAATTATTACAGAGTCCTATGACTTTATATGTGGAAGTATTGGGCAGAATAGCTGATGCTGTGTACTTCTGGTTGTAAATTAAATGTTTTTATTTAATAATGACATCTGAGAACTCTTCAGTTGCAATTAAGTAGTAACAGCAGTGCTAAACTGCAAGACTGTACATGTTATCAGCTTGAAAATAATCAGCCCTGTTAGACTTTGAGAAATCCAGTTATCTCCAGTAATTCTTTGTCTGTTGAGAAATAATTTAGTATCGCTAAATATATTTAGTGTGTATATATATAATTATAAATATATTTAGTATCACACATATATTCTGAGTACCCTTTCTCTGTGCAAAGATTAGTCCTCAGAATTAGTATTTTAAGACTACTTTGGGATTATATGAACCAAAATTTATGTAGTGGAGAGGCTTATTAGTGTGAGAACTAAAAGCAGCTTTGAAATAAAAATGGAATGGTTTGATAGAAGCAGCTTCTTCAAGTCAAGGGCCACTTTCTTTAGGTTATTTCAACTCTTTCGGTAAAAGTCTAAAAACTAGTTCTAATTGAGCTTCTTTAGGCAGCTTAGAAAAAGAAATCTCATGACGTGGCCCGTTAGTTATATTAGAATGTTGCTCTGATGATGTTTACTGCAAATTGTTAAATTTCAGCTGACTGCCATCTATGTGGAGTCCCCTGACTTGCGTTACTTTATAGCACTTTGCTTGCTTCCACCTAAGATATGCAATCATGATTATATTGCACACTTTTTGGACACCTGGTTGAATAAAAAAATGCCTTGCCCGCAGGAAAAGCACGCTCTGTTTGTTTGACTTCACCTTCCAAATACAGGCTCTGGCTCAGCAAAATTGATGAGCTTTCTGAGATCTGTGTTTTCTCCCCATGAATTTATGTACTAATCAATCCTTTAATGACTTGTTCTCTTAAAATAAAACATATTTTCCAACTCTTGAATCATTTATACATGATTTTGTGCCCCATCTCCAATTCTCAAACTTCTCTTTGAAAATAGTTTCCTTTTGGTCAGTACACAGTCAACTTGATCCCATCAGTGCTCTTGTCTTTGAGGTAAAATAATACCACTAGTCCTTCTTCTGTATAGAGATATAAGGATTGATTGTGCTCTTCCTCCAATGTCACACTGGTGACTGTGCTCAATTTGTTGCTTACTATAAACTTAGCTTATTTTTAGGATTGCCACCTACCAAGAGATGATTGCACCACTACCTTGCACAGCCATTGCTGCCACTCTGTTCAGGTGAACAGATTTCTGACTCCTCACTGCATTCATATGCATTCAATTTTTCATAGAATTAAAATTGTATTGTTTGAATTAACCTACTTTTTTTTTTTCCCAAGCAACCCTGGGCTCAAATGAGTCACTTTTCCTGATGCTTTATTTGCTTTAAGTCTGTGTTGTTTCCTTTCTTACCCTGATGTAAGAAATTCAATTCCATTGAAAATCATGTCATCATTGTTCTCTCCTCATTCCCCTTTTTTTTTATTCTTTAAAAAAAAAATAATCCTACCCGACTGTGAGATGCATAGTGTTCTAAAGTCTCTCCCTTTTTACAAGCCCTTGGAAAATCAGTCTAAAGCGGCAGTCTCTTACACAGATATAACTTGGATATAATTGGCTGAGGCCAATGGGATGAGGTTTAATAAGGCCAAGTGCTGGGTCCTGCATTTTGGTCACAACAACTCCAAGCAGCACCACAGGCTTGGGGCAGAGTGGCTGGAGAGCTGCCCAGCAGAAAAAGATCTGGGGGTTTTGATGGACAGCCAAAACACTGGAAGCACTAGAACAGCCTGCCCAGGTTGAGTCACCATCCCTGAAGGTATTTAAGAAATATGTAGATGTGGCACTTCAGGGCATGCTCTAGTGGCCGAGATTGTAGGGAGTAGGTTGTGTTTTTGTGTATGATTGGACTTGGTGATCTCAGAGGTCCTTTCCAACCATAACAATTCTGTGACTTTGTGTAGCTTCCCTCCAAAGTCTTTTAAGAGGAGCAGATTTCTTGAATGGAAGGATGCTGTAGTTTCATAATGCTGTAATTCTCTAGGTATGCAATTAGCACAGCAGCATCACCTTAGAAAATAATTCTAAGGCAAGTACAAGCACCAAATTTTATAGTTCAGGGGTTGGTTTTTTTCAACATCTCTTTGCCCATGCCAGTGGTTTCTAACCTATCCTCAGACAATCATTGTCAATAAAGCTGTGGGAGCTCAACCATGGTGTAAATCCATGTTAATTCCTGCAAACAGAATTTACAATTTTTTAATGTATTTTCCTAGTGGGTTTTCTTGTATCTTCCTAGCGTTTTGCACTTACCTGATTCATTAAGCAGATGTTGCAAAATCTCTGAACAATGTTAGCTGCCAAATTATTTTTAGGACCATCTTAACTCTGTACTCATTAAAAGTCTTCATGTTTTTAAGCAATGAGAGCTGTTTCCTGAGTGGAAGTTTCTGGCTATGTGGTTTATGTTATTATTTCCAGAAATAGCTTTCTAGGTAATTCTGAAAAAGTTTAAAGATAGACATATGTATCTATAGACATGTTTTGTGTTCTGCTTTCTTTCAACCTGTTGCTTTCAAGATTTATGTGTGTTTAGTAACTAAATGTTCTTGCATTCTTCCTCCGTGTATTGCTGAAAGATGATTGCTTTGAGCTCTAAGCATGGTTATTTCCTAATGCATACAGTAATGCTACATAATAGTTTGGAATACAGACTTGGAACTATAAGCAGTAGGTTACCTGAGATGGAATTTGCCCTTGACCCTATCTTAATCCACAAGCAGGATTATCACAGGGATCAGCAAATATCCAGTACTTAACACCGTGAGAAAACAAGGTCCTAGGATGTGGCTGCAGATACCAGTAAAAGCAGATTTCATCATTTGCAGGTGTTATGTTTATTGGGTTGTTTGTTTTGGGTGTTTTTTGGTGTTGTTTTTTTGGGGGAGGTTGTTGTCTGGGGTTTTTTTTAACGTAATAGAAAGAGGTAGGGAGCAGTACTCTTGTCCCCAGCTTGGAAAGAAGAGTGACCATGTGGTTGAAGTGTGCTGTTGGGGACTGCTAGTTTCCAGGGTCCTTTAGAGACCTTCCTCCTGCAGCTCTAATTGAATGTATTAGTGCTCCAGAAGGGTTCATTATATCAGTATAATGCCCTGTAACCCTTACAAGATTGAAAATTCTACTTTCCTTAAAATGAGTAATCCAAGTATAGCATTGGGCTCGTTGCCCACAGTGCCCTTCAACAGTAAGGTTTCTCCATAACTCTCTAAATCACTGTTTTAACTTAGTAGTAGAATGTGCAAAATTCCCCCCAGCTGGAACTTTGCTCTTGGATTACTAAATCCTCACAGCCTCTGGTTACTTATTTACAACTGGGAGTTCACAGTCATGTTTACAGAAGGTCCAGTGTGTCGTGTTTACTTGTTAGAATGGATGATTGCTTATTCAATTCAAAACCATGTTTTTGTATACAAGATCTTCATACCAAAACTGCAGATCTTGGAGGGATCTGCAGGGGCTTTCTCAGTCCATACTAGAGAGTTGCTGCTGTCCCATGTTCTACAAAATTAGTACAAATTGAAGTGATAACTCTGCCCAAGTGAAAAGTCAATCCAGAATTAGGTTTTAAGACTGTCACTCAGCAATACTTCCTTGGGGGAACACATAGCTTCAAATGTTCAAGACATATTTATATAAAACATCTGATGTATAAAAACCCCCTAAATTCTGGTTTCTGCTGTTATTTAAATGTAGCTGATGCTGGTGTGGGGTCTGGTTGGCATCTTAGAATGGCAGTAGAGGAGATGGCTTCAAGTTCATGTGTTCTTGAGTTGGGAGTGTTTGTTTAGAGTTTTCTACTTCTCTTCCAAATAGAACTGAAACTGTTTTATTCACTGGAGAAAAAGATATTAAAAAAATGCCAGAGTGACTTTGGAACATATTCTGAATTTTCTACTTAGAAACCTTAATTTTTTTCAGCTCTTTGAAGTTTTTGATATGTTTTGAAATCTGTGCAGCTGATTCAAGATGAAAATTCCTGGGCCAAATAAGAGGATGACCTTCACTTATGTCCTTGCTTCTTGGTCTGTAGAGCGGCTGCTGCAGCCTCTCTGATTCAAGTAATCTAGGTGGTAGAGATGGAAGTAATGGAACCAGTAAATCTCTGTCCTCCTCCTTCTGACTGAAAGTGTAGCTGGGAAGTGATGTTTCCAACTATTTCATGCTTCGGATCTGCTGCCAGATGGTTCCCATCACTCTCCATCCTGTACAAGTCACTTATGTAAAAACTTATTTTGTTGTGTTTCAGGAGGTACTTCATAATGGTTCTGACTTCATGTTTGTTCTGGAACATGTTTGGCTCCAGTGGAGCTATGGACTCTAAACCGAATATACTTCTGTTTCTGGCTGATGACCTTGGCATTGGAGATATAGGTTGTTATGGAAACAATACCATAAGGTAAAAGATCTCTCAGTACAATATATTTAACACTATAGAACACCTATCCTGAGTAATTACACCTAATTATAATAACATGTATAATAACTAATATAATAAATATTTTTAACCTCTTAATCTAAGGCCATAGTAATTGTGTATTTAAGTACTTGTATATGTGCACATAGGATTGGGGCCTAAGTAAACAGTGTACAGTGAAAAAAAAAAAGAAATACTGTATTTTCATTTGGTTAAGTTCTTTCTGGGAATTCCTCCCACCCTTTTCTCCCAATTGTTTTAGAATTACAGTTACTGTTTTCTCTCCTCATGCATGAATTTCATCATTCCTTTTGATGCATAGTTAAGCCTTTTTCTGCCCACCAAGGGCTTTTCCAGAATACCTCATCCACTTGCTTGCTGTCTCCTCCAAAACACTCCAGTTTATCTGGATTGGTCCACATAATTTATTATATGATTATGTGACTTTAAAGCTAGTATTTAAATTTCTTCAAAACTAAAAAGGCAAAGCAGAAGTGACTGGGCATGGAGAGCATGACTTAGAAGCCTCAACTCATCATTCAGGTGGAACACAGACATTTAGTTGGCATTCTCTGGGTACATCACCCTCACAATGTTGGTGTCATGCAGAGAAATGGGAACGTGCTTGTGGAACTCTGTTGTCATCTTATGCTGGTGATGAAGGTAGCAGAAGCCATCTTTCATTCTTTGAGGTGTCCATTCTTCTGAGAGGGTTAGGCTCCCATAAAAATGTAACTATCTAAAGATATCACTGTATATATGTACATAGAAATATGTCAAGAGGATGGGGCTAGTCTGTTTTCAGTGGTGCCCAGTGACACTACAAGACGAAGTGGGCAGAAACTTGAACATAAGAAGTACCATCTAAATAAGAGGTGGAACTTCTTCACTTTGAGGGTGGCAGAGCACTGGAATAGGCTGCCCAGAGAGGTTGAAGAGTCTCTCTCTCTGGAGGCATTCAAAACCTACCTGGACAAGTTCCTGTGCAACCTATTCTAGGTGGACTTCCACTGGCGGGGGGGAGTAGACTAGCTGATCTCCAGAGATCCCTTCCAACCCCACATCATTCTGTGATATCACTGAAATTGCACGTTATGAACATGGAACAGAAAATCTAGTTCCAAGAGCTCCAGATACCAAGGGAGATTCTCTGGTTCAGTGAACTCTGAGATTTAGGGCTGAAATGTGCTGGCAAAAGTGATCTGTTGGAAGCATTGGAATAGAAAAATATCAACCCTTCTTAGTTTCATTTTCAAACTAGGCAGTAGCAATAATGCTTAGGTTTCTTTTCAGTTTTGCCAAATGCACTCTGTGGTTGTGTTCCTAGAAGGAATTCTTCAGTGTCTACAACCCACTTCACCCACAATACCAAACTTATTACTATGTCAGTCCTGGAGCATGTAAAGATGAGATTTTTTTTTATTTTTTTTTAAGGAGGTATTAAAAAGCCTTAGGTTTTCTTGGCATTTTATTAAAATAAGTTTTAGGTTACCTTGCTTCTATTAAACTTGAAACTGTTTTTTAGGACCCCCAACATTGACCGCCTGGCAAGAGAAGGAGTGAAACTTACTCAGCACATTGCCGCAGCTCCACTTTGCACGCCGAGCAGAGCAGCTTTCCTCACTGGCAGATATCCCATTAGATCAGGTTAGGTGCCTTTTGAATTACAAATTTCTGTGTATGGTGTTAAGGTACTACATTAAGTACTGGAACAGGAACAGGAGAATTCAATATTTCCTCAAGCTGAGATAGAAGATACATTGCTAGAGGCTCAAGCTTTCTATAAGTAACTTCTGAATGGGAACCACTGCCTCACCAGCTGACAGGTCTTTAGTCTGACTTCATAGGATGTGGGAGCTCTAGATGATTAAAAGAGATAGGTATGGAGAAATGCGAACAGCAGTAATATTTCTGTGCTGGATGGGGCCAGTCTTTTTTCGGTGGTGCCAAGTGAGAGGACAAGAGGTAATGGACAGAAGCTTGAACATAGAAATTCCATCTAAACATGAGGAGGAACTTGTTTGAGGGTGGCAGAACCCTGGAATAGGCTGTCCAGACAGGTGGTGGAATATCTGTCTCTGGAGATATTCAAAATCTGCCTGGGCAAGTTCTTGTGCAACCCTGCTGTAGGTGGACCTGTTCTGGCATGGAGGTTGGACTAGATGACCTCCAGAGGTCCCTCCTAACCCCGTGTTGTTCTGTGATTCTGTGATCTTGTGAGGATCTCTGCTGGCTTCATGTTGAGCTCCTGATGCGGAGGTTGGCAAGAGCAGTTCAGCCTCTGCCTGCAGAAAGTAAAAGGCCAGCAAGAATAACCAAAGCTGTTTCTGTCAGGAATGGCTTCCAGCAACAGGTATCGAGCTCTGCAGTGGAATGCTGGGTCAGGAGGACTCCCTCCTAATGAAACTACCTTTGCCAGGCTGCTACAGCAACAAGGCTATACCACTGGACTAATAGGTAAGGACAAATGTTTATAGTGTGACATTAAAGAATTAACTGCTTATATGAAGAGAGTTTAGGGATTGTGTTCACCAAAAATGGTCAGTTAATCACAGATACAAAACCTCTTCAAAAGCTTGAGGGAAAACCTTCTTATTTTCAAGAAGACCAACAATACTGCAGTCTGAAGAGTTTTAAGACCATGCTAATGACCTATACAGAGCACCTCAAACAGGAAGAACTAAAAACTGTCTCATTATAATGAGTGAGCATTTATTTTACTTGTCCTAAGATTTTTCAAAGGTTGATCCACTGCGAGAGTTTTGTTAATTTAGAGATTGTTCCAAACAAAGCAATGTCTTTAAGTATTTCATCTCCCTTTAGGGGGCAAAAGGCAGAGAAACAAAAGAGGACAGGGAAAGAAAGGAACAAAGTTTGTACCCACAGAGGCAAAGATGAACCACAACTGTCTCACAGATGAGGTTGTGAGGTCTCAAAGAGGCATGATAAAGTTGCTGTTTCCTTAGATGAAGCCACAATATGAAGGTGTCAGAGAAACACTGCCCCAGAGCACCTTCCTGTCTGTGACTTTGGTCAGACCTCAATAATTCCAAGATTCATTATTATTTTGCCAAATATCTCTAAAATCAACTGGCAAAGTCTCTCTTTGCCCTTACATTCACTTTTATTACTGTCAAGTGACAGACACTCCTGCAGTGGATCCCGTTGCACAAACAGGTGGTATGGTAAACACTGTGTCCCTTAAAGCTGGGTGGTTGAGTCCAGTTGTGCCAAAATCACTGTCATCTCCAAGTGCTGGAAATAGATGTGGTTGCATCGAATCACAGGCCAATGAACTGTAATCTTTCTGGCTGAGTCTGTAATTACTTGGCAGTCACATAACCCAGCAAACCTCAGGGTCCTTTGATCCAGCTCATTCTCTAAGCAGGCAATGGCTGCTGTCTACTTGCTCAATTTGGGGCAAGGCTAGAATGAAAGGCTGCCTTGCAGCCTTTTCATATGGAGTCAGAACATGCCTGAGAAATCATCTTCCTGAGTCTGGTTGTCAAGATATCTGTTAATATTGGCCAAAAGTTTACTGGATCTTCCAGTAATATTTTAACATTAAGTTAAAATGAAGTTGCAAGTAAACAACTGAAAGTTAAGGAATGCATTAAAGCAGTCAGAGAGTTAGAGCACCTTAATTCCCTGATCCTTATTGAAAAGTAATGACATCCCATCCTTACATCACCCTTAGCTAAGTAGCCTCTTGCAAATTTCTGTTTATCCCATGTCCGTTTGGTGATCACCCATTACAGTATGACATTCGCCCAACTGGGCACTAGTTTCACCCAGCATCCTTGTGCGTGAGGAGAATGCATTGATATTCTGTCAAAAAATACTCTGTCAGCTTGCCTAATTCCCATACAGATAATTAATGATGCTGGGCTCCTTTTGAGTTGTCTATCTTAATGTTCTAATGTCTTTCATGCTATAAAACCTTCAGGAAAATGGCATCAAGGTGTAAACTGTGAATCCTCCACTGATCATTGTCATCATCCTCTAAATCACGGATTTGACTACTTTTATGGTATGCCATTCACACTTCAAAACACCTGTGAAGAAAACAAACCTCGAGAGATGGATGTAGCCCTTCAAGCTAAGCTTTGGCTGTACAGCCAGATAATTACTCTTGCTGTGCTCACTCTCACTGCTGGAAAACTGACTGGTTTGATTTCCATCCGCTGGAAGATAATTGCCTCTTTTACTTTGGTGGGTGGCCTTTTCTTCATTTCTTGGTACTCCAGTTATGGCTTTGTGCAGTACTGGAACTGTATCCTGATGAGGAACCATGATATCACTGAGCAGCCGATGAGATTAGAGAGGACTGCTTCCCTCATGCTGAAGGAGGCAGTGTCATTTATCAAAAGGTAAACAATTGTCTGTAGTTTCCTTAAAGGGGTTAGCATATTCTGGACACTTGGAATAGAGTATTTTTTTCTCCAGTAACTACAGCTGTATCACGATAACGGCTCATATCCAAGTTCTCTATTTACAAACCAAATGTACTTGAATTTTAACTGGAAGCCACAGAAAATAAGGTGGATCTTAACCAAATGATCCATGACCATCTCACCACACCCTGTGATCTGTAATTAACTATTGCTCCAAGATTAACCAGCTAATTCTTACACTTTGCTCTACAAGCCTCATTTGAGCTCTTTTTCATAAATGCTACAAAACACCTAGATAAAACGTGTGATGCACAAAATGATTTTGTGTGAAAATCTCAAAGCACTTGAAATCTATTTTTATGGACTGAGAAGGAAATCAAGATCGTTCATTTTCTAGATTAAAGTTCTGCCTGTGCAGCCTGGCATATTTCTGTGCATTGAGTGTCTTTCTGTAAAACAGGTCAAGTAACTATTATTTTCTTTAAGTTTGTGAAAAAAAAATATACTGACAATTGAAGTGGCCATCTTAGAAAAGCCACATGAGTATTAAAGTAAATATGAGACTGTATCAGGTTGCATTTAATTAAAAAGGCATCAGAGTTAGTCATCTCATTCATTTAAGCACTGTGCAAATGGTATGCCTGTTTACACGTTGGAATTTGAAAAGACTGTCCGAAAATGATCTTTCTTGCCCACCTTTCATACAAAAAGAAAACTCTCAACTGTGATCAGTGGGGATGTACTAGATTTGGGTACAGTCTACACCCAGTGGGTGTGTCTGGGCATAGATGAATATGAAACCTTTCCAAAAAAATTCCAAATACAAAAAAATAATTTTTCGTTTTTGTTTGTTTTCAAGAAACAAGCATGGACCATTCCTCCTCTTTGTTTCCTTTTTACATGTTCACACCCCACTGTTTACCACGAAAAAATTTCTTGGGAAGAGCCGTCATGGCTTATATGGAGACAATGTAGAAGAAATGGACTGGATGGTGGGTGAGTATTGTTCATGAAGGATTTGTTTCAGTCACATGCAGCTGTGTATTTTAAAGCAGAAGAACTAACAAAGCCAAAATACCTGCAGAAATCTAAGCTATTAAAAATTTATTAAAGGGCTTTGCTAATAATAGATTATTATAGAAATGTTATAAATGCTGCTTGATCTTTCTAATTGATTAATCGGAACCCTGCTGTCTCTCTTCTTAAATTTAAGGCAAAATTCTGGATTCTCTTGACAAAGAAGGTTTGAAAAATCATACATTCACATATTTTGCCTCTGATCATGGAGGACACTTGGAGGTTCAGGAGGGATCTGCCCAGCTAGGTGGTTGGAATGGTATTTATAAAGGTAGGAAAAAGACTGATTTTACATGAATGTTAGAATCAGAAACGATCAACTTGCCTGGCTGAAGCTGTCAAGGCTGGAAAGAGTTGCATTTTTAGCTTGAAATATAGGTGACACATAGAGATTCTTCAAGATTAAAGTCACCTTTTCTTTCAGTAAAGTGCAAGCATTATTACACATTTCCTTGACAAAGGTATTGTCTAGTGTGATACCTGTAAATTATTTGGTATTCTCAAGTAAAAGGCACTAGAAAAAGTGTGATAGTTCCTTATATTGAATTCTGTCTCTCTCTGAGGCTTTTTTCCTCTCTCCACAATGTTTCCTGATTTGCTTGTTTCTTTTTCTCATTGTGTTCCAGAAATCATTGCTTTCCAGCTAATCAACACATAATAGAGTAAGGTCACATTGTGTCATGAGTTGCCACTACAGTGTATTCCCCACATGCTTTTGTATTGCACCCAAAATCAGTGATTGGTGTAAAATCCAAATGGGCTTGGTGGTCTAAGAGGTTCCTGCTCTTTACCTCCTGCTCATCCCTTCCTGCTGTGAATCATTCTTCAACCTGCTGAGCAATGCAGTGGCTTTCTTCAAGCCCAAAGTATATGCATTTTCTGCCACCTACCCTAACAGCCCTGTCATCAGACATCATCCTGTGACCTATCACGAACGTGACAATATGTGTTAGAGCTTAGGCTATGTTATCACCGATGAACCATCCACCTCTTGCCCAAACTTTTATTTTCCAAAAACCTGTTTCTTCCATTTCAAAAGATTCTTGAGCTGCTCCGTAGGGCAAAGCAGAAGTCAAAGACATGGAATTTTGGCTCCCATGAGGTAGATGCTCTGCTGCTGGGCAATGGAGGTTGCTGGTCCTTACGAAAGGGAAGGGCTTTCAATTAGTGTGTTCATCCTCCACCTATCTCACTCCCTGCTTTTGCTTGAGAAAGTGTTTCTCTGTGTAGATGATAAGACTTATTTGTAAGCCTGATGGGATCTAACAAAGGCAATGTTCATTTCATATTAAATATATGAATTAAAACAGGGAGTTAAATAATGTCTTCATACAGGCAGCGTTGGCATGCTTTATTAGGTTAGTTCCTGCCAGCAGCAAGTTGAAAAAAGATGTTTTCCTGTCATTTGAAGTAAAGTATATGTGGTATGATTTCACAGGTTCAGATTTTTTTGCTTGAGTTAAGTGGTGTTGCAATAAGCATTGGGAGAGTCAGATCCAAGTCTCCGAGTCTCAATTTCTAAAATGAAGAAGAGATGTATAAGGATCACGGAAATATAAGTGTTAAGGACAAATATTTGAAGGGAATCCATGGCTATAAAGAGAATTAATTTTTAGCTGTTTATTAAGGTAGGATACTAATTAGTAAGTCTTATGTAGGTTCAAAGAGAATATCAGTTATTTCTTCAGTCTCTTGAATTTTTCCAATTTCAAGTTACGCCTCTTCTCTTTGACATGAATGCTCTTCAGTACCCAAGGTGAATGTAAGCAATCACAAAATGGAGAATAACAGAAAGTTGAAGCTGTTTCATTGTTGAACACAGGTTTTCAAAGGTAGACTTATTATTTCTATCCTCTGCTGTAGTCAAAGTTAAAATACAGATTGCCTTCCCCTATCTTTCTAGGTTTGGATGAGTTATACATCACATTTTGAGGCCTTCTAAAGTGTATGAATTCCAGTGTAAATCAAGAGTTAAATCTGTTGGATAAGCAGTGTATTACTGCATCTTTATCTGTACATGCAAATGCAACAAGCCAATTAAGAGGTTTGTGATTGCCTCTGAACTGCCTTATGTTGATTCATTTTACTGCAGGTGGAAAAGGCATGGGAGGCTGGGAAGGAGGAATCCGTGTGCCAGGAATATTTAGGTGGCCAGGAGTGCTACCTGCAGGTGCAGTTATTGATGAACCTACAAGTCTTATGGATATTTATCCCACTCTTGTTCATCTGGCAGGAGGAATATTGCCACAGGATAGGTATGGAGACCTTTTTAACAGGAGAAACTGATAGGAGAGCTAACTGCTAAAAATTTACTGTGTATCATCCTCAGGGATCCTGCAAATAGTGTTTAGCCTAAAGCCTGGTCTGAGATTTTAAATTAGTGAGTAAACTCTCCCAGATATGCTGACAAGTGTGCTCATGGCCAGAGGTGGTGTCCCTGCCACAGATCAGCTGCTAGTTCCAAACCCAGGCTCCTGAATGAGTTCAGGAAAGAATCTGTGGATGAGGTTGTTTTGGTACTAATTGATTTGACTTATAGATGCTTACAAATACCTCCTAAAGTCATTAAACCCATCCTTGCTCAACAGATTTCTTTAAGCTCCTTTGAAATTTGATAAATGTATGTAATTATGAGTTTGGTATTGATTTCTCAAACAAATTACTACTTTTTGCTAAACCAAACTCTAAATATTTTTTACATATTGCTAAATGGAATCATTGAGCCAGACATTAAGAAAAAAATTTACATATATTATCTAGGGACTTAAATATTGGCTTGGCAGTCTGCTGGCTTCTCTAAATCTATGATCAAATAGTTATGTATGCCGTTTCAAGCACCAGTGCAACCAATACAAAGTTAGTGATAAGCATGTCAGGTTTGTCCCTACCTGAATACACTTCTCCCCATTATATTAGGGTGATTGATGGACGAAATTTGGTGCCTTTACTGCGAGGAAGAGCTCAAAAGTCAGAGCATGAATTCCTGTTTCACTATTGTGGGTCCTATTTGCATGCAGTGCGGTGGCATGAGAAGGACAGTAAGTATAAATGTTTTATTGATAACTGCAAAACGTGAGTTTTCTCCTCTTGGTAGCCAGATTGTTAATTGACAAATTTATTGAATCATGGGCGTTGATCAGGACTGGTCTCTGAGATTCTTGAAATTGTTGTGCATTTGTTTTCCCGTTAGCCAGTGACTCTGGGTAGCTGGAAGTGTCTTGCAGCAATGAAATATTTGTAAGTAAACCTATAGAAAGTGGAGTGAGAATACAGGTTGTCTACTATGACACTGGAAATTTAATGTGGCTTTCTTCATATTTCTAGTGTTTTCTACTTTCAGTGCTCCACACAGAGAATCTGATTTGTGGTGCTGGGGGTGCCAGGGTGTATGAGAAAAGGGGTGTCCTTAATAATAGATCTACTCCTGTATCTTGAAGACGCTTTCCATTTTCCTCTACTGTCTTGTAGTTGTGTCATAAGATTTCTTTCCTGCCAGGTGGAGCCATCTGGAAGGCTCACTACGTGACGCCCATCTTTCATCCACCTGGGGCTGGGGCTTGTTATGGAAAAGGAATTTGCCCATGTTTTGGAGAGGGTGTAACCCATCATGACCCACCCTTGCTGTTTGATCTCTCACGAGACCCTTCTGAAGCCAGACCTCTGTCAGCGGACACTGAGCCCCTTTTTGACACTGTAATAAAGAAGATTGGAAGAGCCATAGAAGAGCATCGGAGGACACTGACTCCAGTCCCAGAGCAGCTCTCCTTGTACAACGTCTTGTGGAAGCCATGGCTGCAGCCGTGCTGTGGGACCTTCCCTTTCTGTTGGTGTGATAAGGAAGGTGGCAGCACACAAAGTTTGTGAGATGGATGTCTACTGCCATGTCCTGTGGCATCCGAGTCTTCTGTTTTCAAGGCTTTTGAAAAATAATTGTGTCCTCTCTGGGCCACAATGTGGATGACAATAAAGAACTAGAAATATTGATCAGAGATTTTTCCCCTTCATTCTTCACCACCAGCCAAAGGTCTAAGGAAATCCTGTCTGGTGTGGTAAAGGGCTTGAATTGAGACTAGTTTTGCAGCTTTTGATGTAAGAGATGGATGTAGAATTATATGCCTAATCTCTGCCTAATATATGGCTGCTGAAGGAAGACAATTGGAGAGCTCTGCAGAGACCCTAGTGTATGGTGCTGAGCAGGCATTGGTAAAAAATACCAGACTTGTACAGAACTCTATATCTTTGCAGCTGTGCCCTTGTAATCCACAAGTCATGGGCATACTCACTCCAGACTTAGAAGTTTGAGTCATTATTGCTTCCTGTACTGCTCTGTCATGCCTGCAGAAATATTGTTGAGTTGAGCAATACCTGAGACCAAGTTTAGTGAGGAATCATCCTCCTGAAGTCGTGAATAGCTTATTGAACAGATTAACAATAGCCTGTATGACAGACAGCATGAAGTGCAAAATGTTGACAAGCAGTATACCTATGCAAGACTTAAACAAGAGAGAGAAGAATTTTGATTTTTAGAAAAAGGTCCTAGTGCGTGCTAATCTGGCAAATGGCAATTTTATTGCATACAAGTTGCCAATAAAAATGTTTTGAATTAATAGTTTGCACTGTTTCAATGTCAGTTCTAGAAAAACAAGGTTCATTTGAGAGTCATATTGGAATTAATGTTCAAAAATGTTTGGTAGCAGAATATATAGGTTTACAAACTATGACTTGTAAAACGGGATCTTGCCAATTGTAGTTAAAAACAAAACAACCACCACCCACCAAATAAGCAAAAAAAAAAACCCTGCAGTTGTGGACCCTAGCCAGATTTTCTAAGGAGACATGAAGTTTGAAGTGAAATTGCAGAGATTTTAGGGCTTTAAACTGTATCTTTACAGGAATAGATGACATCAGATTTATTATAAGTCTGCTTCTAGAACTTTAGAGAAATTAGAGTCTGAATTTAGGGAATGAGAAAAAAAAAAACAATGTTAGTTTGTGTTCTGTTGTGTTCTGACTATATGAATGTCAGTGTTTGCTTTTAGTACTCAGCCATGTGTGAAAAGAAAGTGGCAGTATAAAGCATACAATGACTCCAAAATTAAGTTTTTGCTGGCAGAGAAGTTACCTGTATGCAGCAGTAAGTAAACAGAAGCTTCCCAAGCTCAAGTGCAGTGAAAAACAAGTTAGCTGGAAAGGAAGGAATACTACAGAGCTCAAAATGCAGAGATAAAAATCATCTCCTTCCTGCTTCATTGTTACAAAGAGATTTTTGGTTAGAAAAAGTTTTTGGTTTTTTTTTTAGAAAAAGTTCTTAGTTTAAAGCTTAGTTCTGTCAAAGACAGTGTTATCCCAGCTATTACCATTGTATGCTGGCTTAATGCCTCCTCTGCTTTCAGATAGTTTTGTTATCAGGGAAAAATTTAAAGCTGTAGGGGTTTGAGGATGGCTTGGTTTTTTTGGGGTGTGGTGAGTTGTTGGGTTTTTTTGATCGGCTGGGTTTTTCTAAGACATACCAGCACCAGCATGGGCACATCTTCAGTAGTGCTCACATGGTGAGAAAGGTGTAAAACACTTTAGAAAGGCTGACAGAAAAGTTTAGTCATAGTTTGAACTACAGACAGATGGAAATTAATACTTATGTTACTGGGAACTCTTAAAGACCCATCTTTCCCAAAGCATGATATAATTTTTGAGAAATAGGATTTTTTTTTCAAGAAAAACCTTTGCATCACAACCAGAAGCATCACAAGTTGTTAAGTAATCATACAAAACAAGTAGTATAGTCAAATAGGTATGAATAAAAGTAGCCCAATTTGAAAACTTATAAAAATCACTGAGTATAGTTATTAGTGTAAAGGTGATCAACAAATAAAAACAACCCAACCTGCCTCCAACCATGAAAATCTCTGTTGTGCATTATAAAAATCTGATAGTTTGAGCTGCTTCATCTTTCCACCTCACTGACTCCTACTGACTTTTCTAGAATGTAAATTCAGCATTCACTGTATTCAAGTAACTCGGGGGAACTGATATGTCAAAAAACAAAGAGATGAGAGCTTCTCTAAGTCATTGCTTAAGACCTTTTGAAAGGTTAGGTGTATTGTAACAGAGTTAAGTTCTGAAAGAAGTGTGAGTGACAAGGAGATTATTAAACTTTCTGTTCTTGGGTAGGGGAAGACAGTGCTATTGAATTCTACCTTTCTTGAAAATGCAATGAAGAAGAAAAGACAATGTGACAGAAGAAAACAGGAAGGACAAGCTAGTCTTCTTATCCTGCCTGCAAGACTGGAAAAGTAAGCTGGGAGGAAAAAAAATCACAGGCCTCTGAGTCCTGTGTTGTTATTATTTATAGCATCTCTTTTGAGATGCTGAAATAAAGAAGTGACAGGCTTTATATAAGTCTGCACAGAATTAACTGGATAAAGGATCTAGCAAAGGCAGTAGCCATGTTGTGCCAGTATTTCAAGAATAAGGACTTTGTACTCTGCCTGGAATTCATGTAAAACCTGCACAGCAGTTCCAGTTTGCTGGCTGTTGCTGGCAGGGATCCCAGGCGTTTTCTGTGCTGGAGACTGGAGGAAGGGAAAATAAGAGGAAAAGGAGCAAGTCCCAGCCTGCTTCTTCCCACACACGTCTTGAAGGATCAGAACCGCTCAGCACCTCAAGGAGCAAGAGGGATTTCAGAGCAAGAAGAATAATTGAGACAAGGGTTTGTGTTCCACATGGTTAAAAGGGGTTTGCCTTCCTTTATTAGTCCTGATGATCATTTACTGTAGCATGCTGGCTTACAGAGGGAATTGTTATCTGATGTTTTCTCAGATTTCTGTAAGTAACTGCTGATTTCTAGAGGTCGATGTTAGATTTATTAAGTTGTTTGTTTCATTTAACAGCTAATGAAACTGGACAAGCCCTAGGGCCTAGTACTGGGTTCACCATATTCTAACTATGTCAGTGAGAGCTCTGTTTTCAGAAGGAATCAGCCCCTCGGAGAGAAAAGTGAATATGCATATTTAAATTATTTTTTTTTTTTTAAACAAGTTTGGTACTTCTAGTCTTTCAATAAGGGTACTGCTCCTAAAACGGCTTGCAGTAAATCAGGAAGAACTAATTTTAATCCTGTCATAGCCAATGTTATTAAGACCCAAATATCTTTTAAAACCAGCACTGCACTTCCCTGGTTCTATATTCACTGCTTGCCTGAGAGGGGCTGTACAAAGACTATCTAAGTACCAATATCCTCGCTGTTACCAGCTGGCTGTGCTCTAGGGACCTGTGGGGAGAAAGTGGAAGGCAGTACAGCTGCTGTACCAGCTTGGAGAGCTTATCAACACCCATAGAAAATCACAGGATTTCTCTGATGTCCAGACCCCTTTGGTTTCCTTGCACCACTACAGCTCACAAGGCTTTGATGATCCTCAACTACTCAGTGTAGGCTGAGAACACTGTCATTGCACTAGTTTTGATTTAACCATGTACCCCGAGCCCTTTAAAGGCAACACTGCCCACCAGTTGCTGGAAAGAAAGAGCTCTGCCTCCATTGTTAAAGTACCTTAAAGATGTTCCCATTGTAGATACAGACCAGAGCCATTGCTAGTTCTTCCATCTTGCAGGTTAATGTCTTTATGCACTTGCCTAATTGTCACCTCAGAGCTGTCCTATGGGGCCATAGTTCATAGCCTGGCAGCAGTTCCCCTGAAGCCTCTATGATTCTGACACACCACTACCGTACAAACAAAAGATTTGAGCTCTTGGTAGTGAATCCTTTGCTTCACATTAGTACAGCCTGCTTTTCAAAGAATGGTATTAGGCTTCTGGTATCTGCATTCACAGCAAGGTCTTGCTTCAAACAGCCAATGCCCTGGGTCAGAGGGATCTTGCTGCTACCCTATAAATCTCTGACTCAGCCAGTGGCCAGGGACGATGTGCTCTCAGTACTGTCTTTCAGGATCTTGCCAATAGAAAGGGGAAGCATCATCATACCTGTGAAAAATTCCATAACTAATAGAGATCAAGCCCTTTTTTAATTTTTATTTCCCATATTGTCTCAGCCATAGCCAAACAATCACCTAAGTGTTACTTGGAAAAATTGTCAATAGACCCCAGCTTCTGACTCTTTTTACACTATTTTCCTGGTCAGAAGTCAGAATAACAGCATCTGGATTTTTTTTTTAATCCTATAACTCGTTCTTTGAAATGCATAGAGCAGGATTCTACTCTTCTCTGGCGGATTTAGTATTCCTTAGACATTCATGGTAACTGTAACACCTTTATGTATCAAAAAGAAAAAAGTTCTCTCAGAAAATGCTGGTTTTTCCCTACTGGAGAACTTGATGATTGGGGGTGGGGGAGGAAACCACACACACACAAAAACACATTTAAAAAGCAAACCCCAAAACCCCACCAAAACATGTCTTACATTAGTCAAGATGGAACTTTTCCACTCTCTGTGTATTTAAGTGACTTTGTGTTTATAAATGTGCTTCTAGTTGTTATAGAAATTAAATATTCATATTATCTTCAATCTGTTCCTTAATAGAGCTGACAACATCTTTGGGTTTGTGCTGGTTTGAAATGGAAAGAAGTGTGGAAAAGTAGGGGTTTTGCATAGATGGGATATTTCAGATTTTTCTCTCTCTTCACAGTGAGGGAATGAATGTCATCTCGAATTTACTTCAGTGTACAGCATGAAGATGAACACGTGTCAGTCCCTGTGGATCTCGTTTATCATGCACTTCTGCATGACTGTTTTCATGATTCAACTGCAGTATTTTCTGCACATCCCTTAGTCTGTAGCCATTCACAAGGAACAGGCATTTCCCAAGGCATTCTTTGTCTGAAGTGACTAGTTGTGCTCTCTGTTTCAGCACACATAGGAAACTGCTTCCACTCATAAAACTTGCTTTGCCAGATAAGTATTTAATAACTGAAAGTTTATTTCTAAGTTTTTAGAATCCAGTTTGACTTCATAGAGTTGGCAGCTAGAAAAAAAAAGCTTGTTAAATTTATAAATGGTATTAAGCTTTGAAGTCTTTTAAGGAAATAATCATAGTGATATTTATGTTTCTGGGCAGTTTTTAGTAATATTCAAATAGAAATACCTCCTTGAATGTATTAGATGGTATCCAAACCTAAGACTGTTACAGTTCCTTCCCTAAGAATTACACAGCAAATATTGCTTTCCAGGGTGACTTTCCTTGGAGCTGTTTTTTGTAATTTCTTAGCTCAAAGTAAGGATTAAATTATTTTCCCGCACCTTAAAGATAATTTGAGGTTAAGTAAAAGTGAGATATTAGTTTTACTTATTACCTCATTTGTAAAATGGTGCAAAACTTCCTTTCAGTCTGTGTGTGTGTCAAGTCATTGGCACCTTTAACACTTGCATAAAGCCATGGGTCTGAAGCATTTGTGCCAAACATGAGTCTCCCTGAAGTTATACTGGCAGCTGCAAACAGGCCAGGTCTCTCAAAGCTGCATCCTGTGCTATCTGACCTTACTGGTCCTCACAAGGGCTCTTTCTGCCTTGCTCTGTCAGTCCAACAGGGCTCTGCGAACACATGCTAGGGAATGTAGGGTCTGCGTAATCAAGCCCAGAGGTGGAATTCACTCCACCTCTGTCGTAGCCGGCTGCTGGCAGTGGACAATATGATTGCAGTGATGCAGCAGGGTACTTAATGACCAACCTCATAGACAAGATCACCACAGTTACTGGTGATCTGCTTTTTCTAATATTTTTTATTTGATTTTTTTTTTCTCAACAGAATTTGTGTAACCAACTATGCACCTGTTTCATACAAAGGGAAGACATGAAATTTATCTGGGAAAACAATGGTAAGAAATTACATGCACTGAGTGTCTTCCTAGTTTTAACATAGAATCATAGAATGGCTAGAGTTGGAAGGGACCTCAAAGATCATCAAGTTCCAACCCCCCTGCCATAGGCAGGGACACCTCCCACTAGAGCAGGTTGCTCAAAGCCCTGTACAGCCTGGCCATAAACACCTCCAGGGATGGGGCATCCACAACTTCCCTGGGCAACCTGTTCCAGTGCCTCACCACCCTCACAGGAAAGAATTTCTTCCTAATATCTAATCTAAATCTCCCTTCTTCTAGTTTAAAACCATTACCCCTTGTCCTATCACTACACTTCC
>VZRU01000532.1:418872-433914 GCA_013398155.1 Pedionomus torquatus
AAGTCCTTTTTTTTTTTTTTTTTTTTTCTTTTAAGAAACTCTTTGAGAATTTGAAAGCAGCTCATCAGTTAATACAGATTTAGAGCTATTGGTCTTTCAAAGTCTTTTACTCTACTTCTTATAGGACATGAAAGTTTAGGAATGCATACAATGAATTTTAGTACATTTATTATACGTTTGTCACAGTGTGGTATCTATTAATGAAATAGCAGCCAGTTAATATGTTTCAGCATATGTATTTTACTTCAGGTGAATATCTGTAAGCTAGCTCTTGCAAACCCCCTGAGCAAGTAAGGTAGCTGAGATATTCTTAGGGTCTTCTAGGAAGATAAGCACGATTAAGCCCATTGCTGCAACCGTGGTTTTGCAGATAGTCCTATGGCTGCAGGAGCACTTTCCAGATGCTGTGTGTAGCGCTGCAGGCAGTGGGCATGCTAGTCAAGGCACTGCCATCACAACCAGCGTGCCTCCCTGCTGACAACATCCGTGCTCCTGTCCCGCTCATTCCAGGAACCTTAACAAGAGTGTCATACTCCCCTATACAAAGGATGCCTCAGAAGACTTGCAAGCATCCAAGCACTCATTCTACTGGGGTCATCTGCTGAGATCAGTCCAAATCTCAGTAAAGGAATATATATAAAAGTTTACCATGTGAATACAAAAAAAAATATTCTGGCGTTAGAAAACGCAGGAACTTTTGTAAATATTCAGGAGCACCATCTGCTGGCAGTATTTGGTAGCTATTTGCATTTATAGTGTCCTTATAAAACCTAATAACAGTTTAAAATCAATTGTAAAGCTCACTAATGTTTTTTGTAATACTACCTCTTTACTTTTAATTTTAGGACCTGCCTGAATATTTGGTTAATTTTATATTTGCTTCCAAGAACCTGTGTATCAAATCCTTCAAAACCCAATTTTTTACTGATACTAGCTGATGATCTTGGTATTGGAGATGTGGGTTGCTATGGCAATGATACAATAAGGTAAGAATGTATTCTACAAAATAAATTATCCCTCTTAGTGAATTTCAGTGAAAAAAACACTGATGACGGTATTCATTATTATGGATTAGTTTATCTAGATACACTTCTTTTCAAATCAGGTACAAAATAAGCATTCTACAGTAATTCCTACTGCAGTAATAATTATACAGGCATGCTTAAGCAACTTTCTTGGACTTCTAATCTTTAAAATATACAATTAGAACTTTGTACATGTGTCCATGTGCTGCATTTGCCAGGCACGTGTATAATTTATAAATTTCCACAACTCCGCGGTTGAAAAATCAAGGGCTGGGATTAGAATTTAATAACAGGTGACAACTCTAGAAGGCTTGTTGTGAAATGAGAGCTCAGTCTATTTGATATATTTATTCCTAGAGCAGTCATCAGTTCCTATATAGATTGCTATTATATTATATTGTTAGAATGATTGTATCCTGTGTTTACTCTAACTACTTTCTTTGAAATTGTGTTGTCCTGTATCTTTTTCACTATGCTGCATAAGCTTTTTATATGGGACAGACCTGAAATACCTTTTTTTAATTTTTTAAAAATTTTTTACTTATTAATAAAAACACATTTATTAATGGAAAATTAAGTTCTAAGGAGACAGGGTATGTCAAAATATTTATAACACAGAGCTCTCCCAGTTGAGTTGTAGATAGAGAATTTTGTAAATTTGATGGTGATGTCCTCGACAAAACTAGGGGAGAAACAGGATACCACAAAATTCCGTGTCATACATTTTTTTTACCAGAGATGGGATTTTTCTCTTTAGAACCCCTAACATTGATGGCCTGGCAAAGGAAGGAGTGAGACTTACTCAGCACATTGCTGCAGCTGCTGTCTGTACCCCGAGCAGAGCTGCTTTCCTGACTGGCAGATACCCCATCAGATCAGGTTGGGCTTCTCTCTAATGGTTCACTGCAGTTTGTCTAGCCATTGTTGCTATTAAAAATCTCCTTAAATAAACCATTTTAAAGAATAGTTAATCTAAGGATTTGGGGTCTCAGTGAGATCGGCAAAAATAAAGATAACTAGATGCAGTGACTGATTTCTATGGGAAAATCCCCACATAATGCACATTTATTGTGGCTAAATGACAACACACAAATGAATGAAAATCCAAACAGCATGAAGCGTCCAGAGTTAGAAACATGAAGAATAAAATTGTGTAAACACTGTATGTTCAGCGGTATAACAATTATATTAAATCTCATATTTTTAATATCCTGGCAAACTTTTCATGGTGAAATGTGTCAGTGTGAAATAGTTCTCAACAACTGTGTTTTAAAACAGATTTACTTCAGCCATGTAAATTCATGCAACTGCATATGGCAGTAATAATCAGTTTAGCCCCTCTGAAATGATTCTCACTTACTAAAGGAGAAATATAACAATGAACTGTACATTTCAGAAGTGTGTACCCCTGACTCTGTAGGCATTTTGTTCTATATAAAACTTTTCTTTTTTTTCTCTGTTTTCTTTTTTTTTTTAAATTGTATTTCAATAGAACTTCGGTTGTAAGAGGCTGACTAATATCTAAACATAGGCATTAGTGCCATTTGTAGACACCCCACCACAGCTGAGGTATCTGCATTGGACTAGCAGATAATGACATGAGACTTGGAGGAGACATTGTTCTGGGGGTCAGTCAAAATATCCCAGGGCATACTATATGGCTTATAAAAGTCCCTGGGCTCAGGCAACTGGGTCCCATTCAATAGAAAGAACAATCTGAGAACGAAATAAAACAAGCCAGATTTCAGATTTTCAGATTGCTATTCCTCTCTAGGCATGGCATCAAGCACTCAACGGCGGATTCTCTTTTGGAATGGGTGTTCTGGTGGGCTCCCACCAAATGAAACTACTTTTGCTGAAATACTGCACCAGCAAGGTTATTCTACAGCACTTATAGGTATGAGACACAGCAACTTGCTGGATTTTCATTGCTTGTTATTCAAATAAGGCTGCTTCTGTAAATACTTTTCTTTGCCAAAACATCCTAGGATCAGTTAAACTAGTTTCTTGTATGCGTAACTTTCAAAATCAGCAGGTTTTTTAGAACCCACAAGCTCCAGTGTCAGCTCAGCATACCTGATAAATCCAAAAAGAGAATGAAATACATAGATGTATGCAGCAAACAGAAGTACATGCAAAGGAAAGAATCTCATTTGCCCCATACAGATTGCTTTAGGAAGAATTAACAGAGATATTCACTGACCTATTAAAGCAGAAAAATGCTGTCTGCCAGCTGGTACCCTGACACTACAGTAGTCTTAATTATATCTGGTGGCTAGGTTTTATGTTATTTACGCATCCTTCTTATGATCACAGTTAAGACTCTAAAAGTACCTTATCTTCTGCAAAAAGAAACTGCCAAAAAAAAAGCCAAAAATAGTCCCCTTTACTTCAGTGAGTTTTGGTTCAGAATACATGTACAAAAAAAGAAAATCATATTAACTCTGCTAATTTTCCCTGAACAGTGATTAAATGCTGTGTCTTTCAAGCACCTCTCATTTTTAAACTCTTTTTGATGTAGTCAAAGATGTCATGTGTTTAATTGTAATTACTGTGATTTTCACACCTCTGCTTGGCTCCAGGCACACTGAGGTGTCATTTAGTTCCTAAACTGAAGTGAGTCTTAGCAACATACTGGCTTCACACAGGCCTGTGTGAAGAGGTGAACTTTCCCTAGCTCACTGCAGTCTGCTAGAGCTTACACCGTGAACTGCGTTCATACCCACAAGCACAGAGATGGTTAGCAGTCCTCAGAAGTTACTTGTCTAGGTAACAGCCCCGAAGGCCATGGTTCTTGCCCTTCAATGTCAGGATAATTATGCTGCCCTGTAATATGACTTCATTAAGGTTCATTATCGGTGTGTGACATATTCTGATATGTCCAATTGTACTGGATAATTGGAGTGGCCTATTTGGGGTACTTATTTTAGGATTAATATAGATACACAGAGCCAGTATGTACAGCTTCTTGCTGAAATTTGTTCCTGACCTGTGAAGGTCAGATAGAATTTGTCTGTAAATTAGTTCATATTTTTGCACTTAACTGGGTTTTTTTGGCATAAGGGTTTCTCCCCATTGGGCTACCCATTAATAAATGGCTGCTACATCATGTGAAAAATAAAAAGCACCAACTACTGCTACCCCGTATGTTCTCATTCAGGGAGATGTCCGAGCTGGACCATTGCCCTGCGTGGAATTTTGACAGATGGGTAAAGAAACCCAGCTGTTCCAAGCAGATAAAGTGCCAATGCACAACTGATCCCTGAGTCTGTCCCTATTCCACAGCAGTTCCTCCCTTGGATGCACCTTAACTGAGTGCAACCAACCTATTAGAAATACAGGCCGACATACCCAAGAATAACAATGTTGAATTTAATATCTTTGTTTTATATTTTCAGGGAAGTGGCATATGGGTGTGAACTGCAAATCTCGCCATGATCACTGTCATCATCCTCTAAATCATGGCTTTGATTATTTTTATGGCATGCCTTTCACCCTTTTGAACGAGTGTCAAGGCACAGATGACCCTGAACTGGCCAAGTCTTTGCAAGATACCTATTGGCTTTACACACAGATGATCATCCTTGCAGTACTTACTCTTTTGATTGGAAAACTTGTTGATTTGTTCTCAGTAAAATGGAAAATAATCATATGTCTGGCCATCTGTGGAATCCTGTATTTCATCTCCTGGTTCTCCAGCTATGGTTTAACTAAGTACTGGAACTGTATCCTGATGAGAAACCATGATATCACTGAGCAACCGATGAATCTAGAAAAAACTACTTTTAATATGCTGCAGGAGGCAGTTTCATTCATTGAAAGGTAACCAACAAAAATTGTATTGCCTTTTAAGGACTTTTAAAAATAATTTTATCTCTATGTCATACACCGCAAGGTTAGGCAGCTGGCATGCTGAACTACCTGTTCTGATGCTGGCCAGTAATTTGTTGTTTACTGGAATTCCCCTACCTTTCAGAATTCAACTGCTGCCCTTCATCTTACAGATAGCTTGTCAGCTCCTCAGGAGAAGGAAAATGATTTTTTTTTGTATGTGTTTATGTTTTGTTCACCTAACACAAAGGAGTTCTGGCCAAGGGCTGGGCCTTCTGCCACTCGGAACAGAAAAATTATCTTAGCCTGAGGGATCAACTGTCACAGAAAGTGTCATATGAAGTTAATATTTTACAAACAGGAGGGTGATAATGAGTTCCATTTTGTTTTGTTTTCCAGAGGTTACCTTCAGTTACAGTGCTTTCAGTAACCTCAACTGCAATTGAACAAATCACTAAGTATTTAAAAGTATTGTTTTAGCAAATCTGGGCATACCCTTGAATAAGATTATACTATTTCTGTCAGAATTTAGGGTTTGTTTCTTTATTTGTTTGTTCGGTTGGTTTGTTTGTTGGTTGGTTTTTTTTAAAGGGAAAAATGGAGATAAAATAAATTACTTGTATAAAACTTTGACTAGATAATCTCAGGTTCCTGAGATATGATCTCTGGACTGATGTTAAAGGAATATGGTTTTCCTGTGGGTGCAGTGTCCTATGGCTCCTCCAGGAGGATGTCTCAGATGCTTGGTAACATTCATGTTTAAGTTTAAGCAAGTGAGTCCTATTCTCCTTGCCTCTGAGAGCATGTCAGTCTTTTGGCTATGAACTATCCTTGTTATTTATTTAACATTTTAATGAAAGGGCTCATAACAATTTTGGTCTTAATACAGAACCAACATCTTGGAAGGGTGCTTTAATACACTCTGTCTCCCAAAACCTCAAAAATGCAAAGATGTCAAACACAAAAATTTTTGGTTTAGACCACAATAATAATGTTTCTTGAGATAGTCACTACAATATCACTGTTACATTTTGGGTTGAATGGCAGTTTGCAGAGAAATATTTTTTTTTTCTTTTTCAGAAACAAGCATAGACCATTCCTTCTCTTTGTTTCACTCTTACATGTTCACACGCCCCTCATTACCACAGAGAAGTTTCAGGGAAAAAGCATGTATGGCCTATATGGAGATAATGTAGAGGAGATGGACTGGATGGTTGGTAAGTAGTCTTGCAGAAAATCCTTCATTTATTTGAAGGCGGAAAAGAAATGGTCACAGAACTCCCTTCTTGTATATAAAAAAAAAAGAAAAGATGAACTTGCCTTTGATACAGAGTTAGGTCCAGAGACTGCCATTTTAATACCCCACCTCTTGTATTTCTTTCTGAAGATGAAAGCTCAAACTTTTCTTGTGAGAATTTCTTCTTTCTCTTTTTTGTTTTTTGGATTGACACACTTCTGTACTGCAGTGGTAAATGCAGGCAAATAGTAAACTATGTGCTTGATCATGCCGTTAATCAACATGTATGACATTTCTCCAGCTCTGTGCAGTCCCAGAAGATATAAGTGCTGCTGGTGTTGAACACTGTATTATACAATGGTTGCTTTGTGTACTTGTTCATTTTTATAAAAGAATAATCTTTAGAGCAGAAACCAGAATGCAAATAGCCAAAAGGCCAAATTAAAACCTATGGAGTTTCACTTAATAAATTGTGTGAAGTCAGTACGTCATTTAAACTAAGGTTTAAATCTAGGCTCTGAGTGCCAGTTAGGTTTTTAACCTGTAAATTAGGATTTAAATTAGGATTTTAAACCTTAGTCATTCCTTTCTGCTTCAATGGTAGGGAGGGAGATAGCTACACTTTTTATTTAGTCAGAAAATGAAGACCCTGTTGACAAAGTATTCATCTCCGGTCCAGGCCAAGATTCAGCTTCTGAACCTTTACTTCCTCCAGTAACCATGTTTACAAAATTGTATTTTGAGAGGAGCCTGATTGCTTCTGAAGGCAGACTGAGAACTCCTGCAAGATCCAGATGAACCAGAGGACCATGTTATACTCTTCCAAATTTTTGGCATCAGTCACTTTCAGGCACAGCCTATGCAAGCCAGGCTGCAAAGCAGAAGTCTGATGGTGTAAGGAACACTTCTGTAGACCAATCAGGATGGCAGCTAGAGAGGACAGAAGTCTCCAAGGTTGGCCAGTTAAGTAAGAGATCTGAGGTCTAATTCAGAACCAATATGCCTAGACTCAGTCTAAGCTCTTCTTGGGGAGAGGTGTCTATTTTTAGGTAAGATCAATCATAAGTAGTTTGATTAAGGAGAAACAAAAAGTCTATTAAGGAGAAGAGATTGAGCAAAAGAGCCCATCACTGGTTTATGCTTTTTCCTTGCATACTTCATCTTTTGCTGCTGCTTCTCTAGCTATGGAAGCTCTTCTTGGTGAATATATTTGATTCAAGAGGTGATGAGAACAAGCAATCAAAGATAAATCATATTCTGTATAAACATTTGATTTCAGCTATCGGTACTGAAAAAAATGCCTTATGAAGTTAGGTTTGAATTTCAGTCTATGAAGTTTTTACCACTGACATCAGAAGATTTTGGTTGATGCAGGCTGATCTCAGAGTCCCTGTTCAGTTCCTGGTGAGACACAGCAGTTTTCTATTATTAGAAATCTAAGCAGGACTATGATTTAAGCTTTTCAAGATGCCTGAGACTACACAATGGAGACAATCCTTGACTCAGAGAATTTAAAGCTTAAAGCTGACAGCATTCCAAGTAGCTTGAATAAAAGGATCGTTCATTTAAATTATTTTCCAGTTGGCTTTATTTTTTATTTTCCTGTTTTTATAGAAGCCACAAAGAAATTTTGGACACATTCAGCAGGTTTCTGATGGGCTTTTATTATTTCTCTAATGTATGATTATTCTTTGCATTGCTTGTGGTAGCTCATAACAGAACTCATTCAAGTAAATGGAAAGACTTGAACTTCACGGAATTTTGAGTGAAGACCTAGAAAATGTGTCTGCATGTCTGAACATAATTATGATGTTTTGCTTTGTTTATAGGCAGGCTTCTGAATGCCATTGACAAAGAAGGCTTGAAGAATGCCACATTCATTTATTTTGCATCTGATCACGGAGGATCCTTGGAGGCTCACAGAGGAAATGCTCAGCTGGGTGGATGGAATGGGATCTATAAAGGTAAAATGTTGGTAGTGTGTATGTACATAAGACTTCCTCTTAAAAAGAATATGATAGAACAAAATAAATCTGGATAGATTGCATTCACTAAAATATATGCCAGGATGATAATCTTGGATTGTAGCACTGGAGTAAATTCAGGGCATCAGCTATTCCTCTTTCACCCTCCAAACAGGATCGTTTACACCAAAGTTACTTCTGACAACTGTTAGAAGTATTCTTAAAAAGCTTCAGTGATTTCCCAGATAATCCCATTTTCGTTGTCTGTGCTACTGCAGATTTTATCCTGGTATCTACCTTGGATTTCATTGCTGCAGTTTAAGCAACACATCTTGCCCTATTCACCAATCTACAAAGAGATTCTTCTTTCCTCTAGCAACTGCCTGTTGTTGCAGGGTCATAGTGTATTTCAATATTGTTATTTTCCCCCTTTTTCATCCTTTGTTTAGACCCAGTACACTTGTACCCCTTTCTGGGTCCATGCTGTCTTGAAATATTATAAATATATTATCTAATCCATAAAGCAAAGCATTACTTGAAAATGTTGTAGTATCATGGAATATCTCAAGAGGGAAGGGACCCATAAGGATCATCAAATGTTACTCCCTGCTCCTCAAAGGACTACATAAAACTAACCCATATGCCTAAGGGTCTAGATGCTCCTTGAACTCTGACAGACTTGGTGCCATGAGCACTTACCTGCAGAGCCTGTTCTAGTGGCCAGCCATCCTCTTCATGAAAAAACGTTTCCTAATGTCCAATCAGAACTTTCCCTGATGTAGATTCCAGAACACGCTGTCTCACTTGAAACGTCCTTATGTTTTTCACAGTAGACAATTATCTATGTCAACATTGGTATCTATCATGATGAGTATTTTCTTAATACAGTTTTCCAGTTTCTCATCTGTCATATAGATGTTTCATCTAGACTCTCTTTCTATGGTTGTCTAGCAGCACAGTGCCAAAAGCTCTACAGAAAAAAAGATCTATGATATCTCTTGCATTTACTCCCTACAAACTACCACACTACAAAAAGCCACTGTGGCAGCTTGGCACTTATTGTATACTGAAGCCTGAAAACTGACACCATCACTTAATTCTCTACAGGAAAAGCTTTGAGTGTTTTGATCTTGCTTAGCATCAAAATGCACGTTGTCTACTAGTAAGTTACTTGATAAGCCACACAAGCAATGTTTGATACAGCTGGGACCCCATCCAGGAACTGTCCTAAATGCTAAATTAGACTCCAGTTCTAGATATGAATTTTCCATACAAGTAACAGAGGCAAATAGGCCAACGGGCTCATTTGAATAGCTCAGAACTTAGGGAATTCACTTATTCTGGCCTAATATACTAGTAAGAGGAAAGATGAATTAGAGATTTCAGCATGAGAACAATTCAGATGAAATCATAAGAGGAGACAAGAGCAGATATAATATCAGTTTACATATTAATAACAGAAAGGCATTCAAATTTATGTCCGCCTACAGCAGAACATCCCAGTGAAACTAAATAGCAACAACTCAAAAAAGATTAAAAAATTTAGTTTCATCCACAAATATTTGTAGAACTCACTGCTGCCATTGCTAACATGATATTAAAAACAAGACAGGTAAGCCACAGATATGAATAATGAGAACAGCCACTAATGAATAACAAAGCATGAGATACCATTATCTTACACAGCACAAAGATTATTGCACAAGCAGCTGGACTTGCCCTGTTGATAATCCATCACGCCACGCTGTCAGCCTTTAAAACCAAACTCTGGGGACCTTGCCTCTCAGCTGTAACTATGAGTACACTTCCTTCATAGCAAAGTCCAGCATAACTTAGCAAAACCAAAGGCTAGTATAAACTAATTGGCTGCTGATTTATTAGTTGATCTAATCAGCTAGCTTCAAGTTTTTTCCACCAATTTGCCTAAAACAACTTCCAGCAATGCTGCTTTTGATAGGAGGAATAATCGAGCAGAGGTCATAGAGGTACCTGAGCTGCAATATTTTGCAATTTTTGTTTTCCAACTGGACGCTCATCTTGGAGTTCTGGCTTTACACCACGTTGTTTCATTAATATCCCCATCCTTGACCTCTGAAATTTACATCTGTAACTAGTTAATAGTTCTCACTTTGAAATACTATTCAAAACAAGGCATATTTTGATGAGCAAGGAAGCAGAAGAGAATTTAGAACACTAGAGTAATGCAAGAGAAACCAAGTTAAGAAAGACTCTGGATTACCTCAAGACACCTTCAGTAGAAACGTAGGTGGAAAGTCTTCATCACTGCAGCATATTCAGAGCACTCCCCTGTTTGTTGCATGAGTTCTGCACTCTTCCATTTGGGACCACCTCAAAGCATCCCTGTGATTGTAAACTCCTGGAGGATGATCAAACATTACCCTAATTGTCCTCACTGCTCTCCAGGACTGCAAATCATTTCACAATATTCCTGCTGCCTCTGACTGTGAACTGTCTCACAACAAGGGTTCCCCTGTTAATTGCCCTTCCTCAGGCACCAAGTGGGACTGCAACCTCTATTCTATTCACACCAAGTCAGATTTTACTTTTTATTAATAACAGGCTTTTTTCTTGGGCATGTTATTAGGGAGCATGGAGATTATTCTCAGACGTGACATTCAATTAAAAATTATGGGTCAGAATGCCAGAGAGTGGAATTGTTCCTCTTCTGCCATAAATACAGCTTAGTAGTGGATTGTGATATGTGCCACCTAAGAAAGCAATGTAAAATAAGGAGATTAATAATACTTATTTTTGAAGAATGAATTTGCACTGTCATCATTCTACTGTTCTCCTAGACTTAGTGTGTTTTAATTAAAGTTATTTGAATATTCTAAAAGTTTTAAACCCTCTTATTATATATGTATAATAAACATCTAATATCTTTCATTCTTTTATCTTTTTTGCTCCTTTCGCCTGCCCCCCACTTCCCTCAACAGGTGGAAAAGGAATGGGAGGCTGGGAAGGAGGGATCCGTGTCCCAGGAATAGTTAGATGGCCAGGAGTGTTGCCTGCAGGTACAGTTAACCATGAACTGACAAGCCTTATGGACGTTTTCCCAACAGTGGTTCACCTGGCTGGAGGAGAAGTGCCTCAGGACAGGTACAAGAAGAACGGTGGCTTCATAAACCGTATTTGCTCCTCTTTCTTATTTTAGATAGAAGCTGATTATGTATGCAATGCATCCTAACAGCCACAGGTTGGAGCCATAGCAGCAAATAGCGCATGGCTTGCATTTGGCTATCGGCACTGGAGAACTATCTTCCTCAATAGTAAACAATTTATAGTATCTATGTTAGACTCCTCTAAAGAGCATGAGAAAGCACGGGTGGCTAAGCCATTTGAGCAAAAAGCATAAAGTACTGGTGGTGTGTAACTAAATGAACTATTCGTCGATTAAGTAAGTGGGGGGTTGGGCAGCTTTTTTTGTTTGTTTGGGGTTGTTGGGGTTTGGGTTCTGTGGGTCTTTTTATTTCATTTTTGTGAAGCCTCAAAGCTCAAATTGCTATCAGTGACTTCTGTTTCGGGGAGGAAAATTGCAAAGTGTGAACTATGCCTTCACTGTGGTTATCACTCCCAGGAAAATTACAGTAATGGTAACTTATCTCCCCAGGCAGGATGTGCAAACTAACTGTAATTGCAAAAACTGCTGGTAGCTGCTAATCACCGTTCTCCACCCATCCACACAATTAAAAATCTCAGGGTTCATTAGATAACAACAGCTTGGTTTAGAAACAGCACTTGAAATCCTAATGCTGCATACATGGAGAGTGAGTACTGGTCATGCTCCATCTGCACGCTAAAATTCTTGAGCAGTCTGGTGACTCCTGTCCTCTCCATCAGGGTAATTGACGGACGCACCTTGCTGCCATTGCTGCAGGGGACACTTCAGCAGTCCGGGCACGAGTTCATGTTTCACTACTGTGGTGTGTATCTGCATGCAGTCCGGTGGCATCATAAGGACAGTGAGTATAAACATCTTCCCTCCTGCAGATCAGAGATGAGGTATGGACCTCTAGCTTCCAACAGAGTATTGTAAAAACATACCTATGAGTATCTGGAGTGAGTTTATTGCCTCAAACTCTCAGTTCTTCTCCAAGGTATGGAAAGGCTTTGTTGATAGCTGTCCTGCCCTTGCCTGAGGTGAAGAGATTTGTTTCCTGGGTAGCATCGCTTCAAGAATAATCCTTTTTCTATCACTTTTGCTGCAAAAGCATTCAGGATCAGCTTTAGTGTAAGATCAAAGAAAAAGGAACTGTACACATAAGGTCTTTATCTTAAGTGCTAGTTTGTTTGTTTTCAATAGTCCTCTCTTATTTGCTTCATTTTTTTTCAGCTCTGGCATTAGATAAACTGACTGCAGCTGAAATGCTTTCCTGAGCTTTCAATAAGCACCCAATCTTTGCTGATGTCACCCTCCATTACACTGTTAAAGAGAACAGGGTCAGTGACTGGTAGCTGTGTCCCTATTCCTGCTCAGAATGGAGGATGGCATTTGTGCAATCACGTGCCTAGATCTGAGCTTGTTTTATAGTCATTGGAGAGACCCAGATGTGTAC
Organism: Pedionomus torquatus; assembly: GCA_013398155.1. Classification (NCBI taxonomy): domain Eukaryota; kingdom Metazoa; phylum Chordata; class Aves; order Charadriiformes; family Pedionomidae; genus Pedionomus; species Pedionomus torquatus. The sequence continues at coordinate 431,507 of VZRU01000532.1, forward strand.
AGGGTGTGATTCACCTCCTTCTGATTAGCTGGGCTGAATCAGTCATGCCTGTTTCTCTCCATTAAGTAGAAGGGGAACTGAGACTGATGGTATCTGATATGATGTAAAAACCACCTTTATGTTAACTTAAATTTAGTTGAGATAAATTGCACCTTCTGTGGCTGCATGATGTGACAGTAAGTGAGGACATGACAGCCAGCTGATGAATTAATGGGGATACTATACTTAGGTTTTTTTCATTCCACACAGCTGGAGAAATGCAGAAGCCGATGGAGTAGGCTAGGCCTACTCATCATCCCATCCTTTAAAAACTTAAATGAGCCCCTTCAATTTTTGTTTTATTTGTGAAGTGAGAGAATAATTACAGAGTTCTTGAGAGTTTGCCATCAGATAACAGCTACAAAAGCTAGGGCATTCCACCTTCAGCAGCTGTTCACATTCAGCTGATACATTGGCAAGGAGCTTGCTGCTTGAAGAGCACTTTGCGGGCTGACCATGGGGTACGATAACCTTAGGAAGCCTAACAAGAAATCCTTCTTAGATCACAGTGGTAAACTGAGTGATCTTTCTCATGTCCATTTACTTTTCCTTTATCACAGAATCATAGAATGGTTAGAGTTGAGACCTTAAATATCATCAGGTTCCAACCACCCTGACATGGGCAGGGACACCTCCCACCACACCAGGTTGCTCCAAGACCCATCCAGCCTGGCCTTGAACACTTCCAGGGATGGGGCTTTATGACAGACTTTGTGATACAATGACAGTATCAAGTAGCATCAAGGTACTTGATAGCATCAAGCCAAGAATCCACTCAGTGAACATCTGAAGACTACAAAACTTACTTGTACTTGCAAATACTTCAAAATTGATTTCTCATTTATGCTCATACAATGGATACTCACACAAGACTATGAGAATGATGGCTGAGAACTCCGCTGTCTGTCTTGTTGGCAGGAGCAAATACATACCAGAGTTGCAACACCAAACTTTTAGTCATGCTGCCAATTTAACCTTGATGTCATCACACCGGATTCAACAGAAGCATGGCTTCCAGGCAGGAAGTCAGGGCGCTCAACTGACAGGAAACGTGGAAGAAAGGGACTAAAAACTAAATGTGATGATATGTTGCCAAGTGCTGTGGTGGAATTTTATTTTTAGGTTCTTGATCCCAAAGATAGATCTAAGTACTTTGTTCAAGGAAAAAATGTGTAAACTATACAAGCTTGTTCAGTACTTGAGTAGCTACGCCTTTCAGGGTGACATCCAGAGGAACCCCCACAGTACTGAAGGAACTGTATGCTACAAATTGCTAAGTACAGGGGCTTTTTACAACCACAGTTCTTCCATTAGGCGCAGCTCCCTCAAGCCTTTCAGGGAAGGCTGGGGGATTATATTTTTTGTTGCTGCTTTTTGGTTTTTTTTCTTCTTGGAAACGCTCATTCTTGACTTTCTCTGGAGGGAAAAAGCTGATAATGTTTTTGTTTAAGAACTAGGAAAGTGATTAAAAAAAATAAATTGAAAGAAAGAAAAGGCAAAGAGTGCTGCAGCTGCCCATCTTCTGCCTTGGGGCTGGGTGGCAGGGCCTTCACAGCCCCCCCAGGGTGGCAGCAGTTGGGCAGAAGGGCTGCACAGCTGGAGCTTGGCAGGGGGGGCTGGTCTGGGGTAGGGGTTTGGATGACTCGACACCACCAGAGCAATGAAAGAGGTGACCCCAGGGAGGGAACCGCACCATGGCTGAGCAACACGGTTGCTCAAGGCCAACATTTTGCCAGTCGCAGTTAATTATTTATTTAAGGGGACCAGGACTCAATTTGAGCACGCTTAAAATCAATCATCTCTAAGCGATGCGTGTAAATCGCCTCTCGGCATCTTTGCTCTTCCTGTGGAAACCGGGCCTCTGCATTAATTGTAAACCGGGATTGGCTGAATTAAAATATTTAAAATACTGAAAAACAACAACAAAAACACTAGCAGAGGGGCTGGTGTGCGCCTGCCGAGCGCTGCAGCGGAGGCGGCAGCAGGGAGGGCGGCGGCCCTGGGCTCCGGGGCAGCTCTGCCCCTCAGCCAAGGCGCCGCCAGGTGGACGGGGCGGCACCGCCGGGTGGCGGAAAAGCGAGGGTCTCCGCTTATGAACCTCTCTCACTCTCTCTCCCCCCACGTAGCCAATACTCAGCAGACTGGGGAGCTCGAGCCTGACAATGACAGTCATAGAATCACAGAACGGTTAGAGTTGGAAAGGACCTTGAAGATCATGGAGTTCCAACCCCCCTGCCATGGGCAGGGACACCTCCCACTAGAGCAGGTTGCTCAAAGCCCCATCCAGCCTGGCCTTAAATACTTCCAGGAATGGGGCATCCACAACCTCCCTGTTCTCACCTGCCTCACCACCCTCACAGGAAAGAATT
>VZRU01000534.1:1715-12627 GCA_013398155.1 Pedionomus torquatus
TGTCCGTGTAACCACAAGAAGACTTGACACTAGACAACAACTTGCCACTCCAGCATGGGAAATACCTCAGTGGATGGAGTAGGAAAGTTAAAGCTTGTGTTCACAGGACATAGTAGCACAACGTCGAGCTATGAGCAGTATGTTTAAACAGCCCCAGTCCTTCCTGGTTCTCTCCTAATCTTGTTCATCTTGCTGCCCTCCGGTGACAGACCGCGTAGGGAAATCCGCCGAGAGAGATTACAGCAGCAGTATTGAGGGGGCAGACGAATGGGAATGAATTGTAGGGGCTGCTTTTATCTAGAGCTGCTGTGGAAATATGAAAGGGTGTAACCGGGAGAGTACTTAGGACTTCTAGCAATAGCTTCAGGAATCTTTTTTTTTTCTTTTTTTTCCTTTTTTTTCTTTTTTTCCTTTTTTTTTCCTTTTTTTCCTTTTTTTCTTTTTTTCTTTTTTCTTTTTTTTTCTTTTTTTCTTTTTTTTTTCTTTTTTTCTTTTTTTTTTCCTTTTTTTTCCTTTTTTTTCTTTTTTCCTTTCCCCTTTGGCTAAGGGAAATGCTTGATTGATTGAGGAAAAGGCCATCTGGTGGTTTGATGTGTCAGAGCGACTGCCTGGTTTTTGTCCAGGTACAAATCAGCCTGTCTGTTTAACTGCATTAAAACTTCCCTGTCTGGGTGACTTTTCCCCGTTTAAAAAAAAAAAAATAAAACCCCCTAATTCGTGGGTAATGTTGGGGTGCCGAGCTTAAAATGATAGTTGTGGAAATGTGGAAAGGGAGGATGCCTTGATGGTCTGACTTTTGCTTTAATTAGGTGGGTTTGCAAGGATGAGAATTTCAGGTGCAATTGATGCCTAAAGATGTTTTGACTTGGTTTTAAATGAAAAGCACGCTTTAATGCAGCCATTTCCTGTAGAATCTGCATAGCAGGTGGAGGAATTTCATACAGTGTGGTTGTTCCCAGTGTCTGATATTTAGATAACCAACACTCTTCCCAAGCAGCTGGAATTAATTGCCCTGAATACTTCTCTTTTGAGAACCAGAAGACAGATTTTCAAGCTGAGCTGGTTCAATCTCGCCCCTTTTCTACCACACAGAGAGGAGAAGAAAAAAAAACAAACAAGCCCTGATCACGCATTCCTGTTAAATGCTTGTGGGCCTGTGTGTCCAGTCCTGGTTCCCTCTCCAGCTGCCTGGAAAATACTGGAAATGTCTTGAGTGGGAGGAATAACCTTGTTCTAGTGCCAGCCTTTATCCGGCAGCGAGGGGAAGGCCAGTGCATCAGGCGCTGAGACGGACCGGCTCGTCAGCGTGAGGAGCGGTGGCATGTCCCTGACTCATGGCAATTGATATGTGTCAAATCCTCTGAAATTAAGAGTTCTGCCCTTTTGACATTTGTCTTCTTTCTAATGTGATGTTTTACACATCGGTCTGAATTGGACACCCGAGCTGCTGACCTGAGCAGTATCTGTGACAGTTCTGCCGTGGTTTTTCTTGTAGACCTTAGCCTTTCCTGGGCTACAGCTGATCCTTTTATTACTGGGAGATCATTACTGGTGTCATTTAATCTATTTGTTAAGCTATTTATATGCTGTTTGTTCTGGAGGGTGTCTGTCCTCTCACCTTTGGGAGTTAATGAATGTCGTTTATGGCACCACTCTGCCCTGCTGCAGGAGGCACAGAGAGAAGCTGCTGTCTTGGAGACTGTTTTATGTTCCTGACCTTCGGGGATGCTTTTGACCGTCACTGTAGGGCTGATTGCGGGGAGATGCGCCTGGTTCCCACGTTATAATCTCAGTGTTGGCTGCTTGGCATCGGTGTGGGCTTGTGCTTCAAACTCAGGAACAAAGCTGAATGGTTTTCCCCACCCTAAGTAGCAGGTAAAACCTAATGAATGATGCGAAAAGGATGAAGTGTCCAAGCCTCTTCTGCCTGTGGAAGAAAGTTCCAAGACTGAGAATGTGTTTAGGCTTTAATGAAAAGTGACTCCTCTGTTTGTTCTTTATTTAAAACAGCAACGCGTTTGGCCCAATGGCAACTTCTGGCGTTTTCCTTGTCACGTACAGACTTTCTTGAAGACGACCCAAGGGCGTGTTTGGGGCCAAGAGGATCTTCCTCAAGTAGGATAAGAGGGTAAATATCTAATACTTTGTTCTTTTTCTCCTACTCAGGCATCTGCGGCTCCTGTGCTATGAACATCGCTGGTGGGAACACGCTGGCCTGCATCAAAAAAATTGACCCTGATCTCAACAAGATCACTAAAATCTACCCTCTCCCCCACATGTACGTGGTGAAGGACCTTGTTCCGGTGAGTATCTGTCTCTGTCACCTCGTGACCAAGGGTGACAGCGTTCAGGGCAGCGTGGGCTTCAGGTTGGAGGGAAGAAATAACGTCCTGAGGTGTCAGGATCAGGTCTTGCAATTCACGTGTTCCTCCTGCTGGTGTTTTCTGGCTTGGGTGGGTCTGAGCTTTGCAGCAGTGACTAAATCTGGCTTCATTTGGAGGAATGCGACCGGTTGAGGTACGAAATGCAGCCTTCTGTTGGAGTGGTAGCAGATGTTCAATCTCTCATGCATCAGTTCACCTTGCTGAATGTGACCTCTTTGCCTTTTGACTCCTAGGACATGAGTATTATCTACGCACAGTACAAATCCATCGAGCCTTACCTGAAGAAGAAGGACGAGTCGAAACAGGGCAAGGAGCAGTACCTGCAGTCCATAGAAGACCGTCAGAAACTGGTTGCTGCTTCTTTTCTACCACTGGAATCCCCTCCCAGATAAGACCAGGGTTAAACGTTAACACGCAGTAGATTCTAGTTCCTGTAAGGACAAAACCGTTGGGTGGAAAACCTGATGTGGGTTGGAATCTGCTCCCTGAAATGCAGTGTGAGGGTTGGGGAACACCCATAGTGATTTGTTGTCATTTGAACAATTATTCTCCCACACGGTGACCCCTCTGCACCCAGGAAGGGGGGACTTGGGGAAAGCAAGGAAACACAAGGGTTGAAATACAAGTAGGTTTAATAGGATAAGACTAAATAGTTAACAATATTACTAAAGAACCAGTATTAATCCTGATAACTGATAGTAGGTATACAGAATATTAAATATCAGCAGGGAGCCGTGCGCTCGCCACAGGGGCAGCCAGTGTGGGACCCTGCAAGCGCTGCAGCTTCGGGAGGAAGGGAAGGGCTCTGGCATCAGGGCAAGGAGTTCTCAGGATCCCAGCCATCAGGGGAGAGAAACTATACGAAAAACTTTATAATTTATATTGAATGTGCTGCTCATGGTATAAAACGATCCTCTTGGCAGCCTGAGTCAAGTGCCCAGCACTCACTCCTCCTCATCCCCGCACCTGGTGAGCTCAAAACCACCCAGACCTCAAGTCCCACACAACCTAGCTGATTGTAAAGTACAGATTTTCACAAATTCAGACACTAGAGTCTTCTAAAAGTGTGGTTTTCCCCAGTATTAGGAGAAAAGTTAGTCCTGTGTCGCTCAGCCCGGGACAGGCAGTGTCACAGCACGCCTGCACTGCTGGGGCTAACCTTTGCTAATGAGACACGGGTGCGATGGGGACGTGGATCTCGTCGTCTGTGCTGCGAAACCATGTGTGTTTGTAAAATAAACGTCACAAAGGTTACAGCCTTGTGACATTCCGGTGGAGGTAAGGCGCTGAAGTTTATGCTGGTGTGCAGGTTGTCGGGCTGAGCAATGTGCTCGCCAGGTTTTATAACCCTAAAAGGAGAAGCTAAACTCTTTTTTGGATGTGGAGACACGAGTGTGAGGTGTTAGTGCAAGTCTGTGGATTTCTCTCTTGAGCACTGTGTTATTTTGAGGAGGGGGATGGTTCTGGGGACATAGTGTGTTGGTCCAAAGTTTCTGCGTAAAGGGGAAGAGTGAGAAACCATTTAAGCAGCTGTGAGATAATAACTCCTTAAGGTTTATAGTGTGGGTAAGTCCTTCTGTGTTTCCTTGGCTGCTACAGTATCATTAAAGGGGCAGTTTCTTTTGCCTTTGGTCTGTCTGGATGGATGGTTCTATTGCTCATGATAGATCATCGGCTCTGGAGTCCTTAACAGAGAAGGGACATGGACCTGGTGGAAGGGGCCCAGCGGAGGGCCACCAAGATGCTGCGAGGGCTGGAGCCCCTCTGCTGTGAGGACAGGCTGAGGGAGCTGGGGCTGGAGAAAAGAAGGCTCTGGGGAGCCTTCTCTTTGGACCTTTTTGGGGCTTTTTGGGACTGGAAGGGGCTCTAAGGTCTCTCATTGTCTTCCAGGGGTGGTCTCCAGGGGAGCCCTTGGAGCAGCCTTCCAGGATCTGAAGGGAGCTCCAGGAGAGCTGGAGAGGGACTCTTGGTCAGGGAGGGGAGGGACAGGACAAGGGGGAAGGGTTTTAAATTGGAAGAGGGGAGATTGAGATGGGATCTGGGGAAGAAGTTCTTTGCTGTGAGGGTGGTGAGGCACTGGAAGAGGTTGCCCCGAGAAGCTGTGGCTGCCCCATCTCTGGAGGGGTTCAAGGCCAGGCTGGATGGGGCTTGGAGCAACCTGGTGTGGTGGGAGGTGTCCCTGCCCAGGGCAGGGGGGTTGGAACTGGATGATCTTGAACGTCCCTTCCAGCTCTAACCATCCTGTGGTTCTGTGATAAACCCCCAGCGCTCCTATAGCAGCATCCTTGAAATCACTTCTTTGTTGAAGCAGAAGTAAGCAAACTTAAAAGTGACTGCAAGAGATGCCTAAATCTTTCTCACAAGTAATAAACTTGCTTTTTTGTCTCTGTGGTCAGGTTTTTCTAGCTTTGAGAATAGCCTGTGTGCAGGAGAAACTTGGATACAGCATAAGCTGGAAATGTCCCACCTTTTTTCTTCAAATCATTACTCACTTGAGGTGTTACAATTAGAAATCACAAATTTAGAGCAAGAAGGTAGCTCTGGCTGACCCAGCTTTGGCAAATCCTCCCAAAAGACTAAGGAATAGATTTGCTAAAAGCTCCTGAGAATTCTGTTATCAGGTATCTTTCTAAACTGAATTTCATGAGTCCTTTGTCCCAAAACATCTTTCAGATACGTAAATTAAGCCAGGTTGGCTTCGAGTCTCTCAGCCTGGGATGTTGATTGAGCTACAAGGTGATTCGGGAGGCCCTCTGCTCCTCTGTCTTCTGCCTAGTGTCGCCTCCATGCAGGTCTACATTTCTTCAGCGCCTGAAATAAAACCGCCCTGGTCTCTCTGAAAATGACGAGAAGGCTAAAAACTTGCACAGTTCCTCAGGGATCCCCTTAAAGTTAAACTCTGAGGGTTTCTCCTCCGACTGTTGGGCTCTTGGACTTTGTTCTTCCTTCTCTTCTCAAACATGGCCTTGACTTGTTAATTGGTTACGTATCTCATCCTCTCCTCAGCTACTTACTGGGACAGGCTGGGAGGAAGGCAGGGAGGCAGCAACATCAAGCAATTCCCATGTTTTTCTTCAGTTTAATGTCTCTTCTCCGTTTTGTCACCAAAAAGCCTCATTTTTTGTAGTGGTCGAGTTGGGAGGATTGCATCTGTCTTGTCTCAGGTGTGTATGGATTGTTTTCTTCTGGCAGCAGGTCTTCTGTGTGAGGTTTTCGGAGCTGTTCTGTTGTGACAAGTCGCTAGAGGGGGAAGGGGATGATGGAGACTCTTGTGTAAATCCCCCTCTTCAAACAAAAAAAAACAAAAAGAAAAGGCTTTGTCGTGGGTTTCTGGTGTGGTTTGACTGTGGTTTCCCACCCCCCCTCCTTGTGCAGGACGGACTGTACGAGTGCATCCTCTGCGCCTGCTGCAGCACCAGCTGCCCCAGTTACTGGTGGAACGGGGACAAGTACCTGGGTCCCGCCGTCCTGATGCAGGTAAGGACCGATCCCCTTTGCCGCTTGGGAATGACGAGGGGACTCCCTGCCTAAAACCGGTTTGCAAGTGGGATGATGTTAAGTAGTCCGGATCCTGGCCCAAAATTCCCGAGTTAGGTGTTGGTTTTTAACGTCTTGACGCCGATGGCAACACCCCGAGGAAGGGTTTGGTGTGTGACACGCGGCTGTTTTCCAGGCCTATCGCTGGATGATCGACTCCAGGGACGACTACACAGAGGAACGCCTGGCGCAGCTTCAAGACCCGTTCTCTCTCTACCGTTGTCACACTATCATGAACTGCACGAGGACTTGCCCGAAGGTACGTGCATGTCCTGCCTTTGTCCCTCCAGGGGTGTGTTTCCCAGCACTCAGTTTGAAACTGAAGGGAAAATACCCTTTTTTTTTTGTTTTCCTCAAACTTGCCTTGGCTCGTTCAACCTTTTGAAACACGGCGAGTTGCCAGTGGTTGTGCGTGTGATAGTGACTGTACGAGAGGAGGTGACAAAGTTAGTGTTAGGCATCCCAGGAAGGTGATGAACTCTTCCTCCTGAGAAGGGCTGGGACTTTGAGAACCTGGTGCCAGGGTTTAGGAAGGTGACAGTAGGGCGCTGGTGACGCGAGGGACACAGCGTGGGGAAGTGTGTCCTGTGTGACAGTCCTATCAGTGGTGTCAGCCTTGTCAAAAATAGCCTTAAACCTTAAACTCCAATGGTAGCAGCGCTCCTTCATGTATTGTGCCACTTGAGTAATGGAGAAAACTACAGCTTCTAAAAGATTGGGGAGACCTTAAGAGCCCCTTCCAGTCCCTAAAGGAGCTCCAGAAAAGCTGGGAGGGGGCATTCTTGAATCAGGGAGGGGAGCCATAGGATGAGGAGGAGGGGTTTGACCCTGAAAGAGGGGAGATTGAGCCGAGATCTGGGGAAGAACTTTCCTGTGAGGGTGGTGAGAGCCTGGCCCAGGTTGCCCCGAGAAGCTGTGGCTGCCCCATCCCTGGAGGGGTTCAAGGCCAGGCTGGATGGGGCTTGGAGCAACCTGGGGTGGTGGGAGGTGTCCCTGCCCAGGGCAGGGGGGGTTGGCACTGGGTGCTCTTTAAGGTCCCTTCCAACCCAGACCATTCTGTGATTCTAGGTTTTTTAAGACTAGGTTTTTTTGAGGATGTGTTTTATGCTGACATCCTCTCAGGATTATTTCCCAGAACCCTCTCTTCTCTCTCGTGATTCTTTTGGGAACCCAGCAAGCTTTGCCAAATCAGAGTGTGCCTCTTCATCTCACCTTGTGCCTGTGGTTGGGTGGATTATCAGGTTTTGCTTTCCTGCCAGCTGTGCTGTTTTTCTGCCCAACCTTTGCTGGAGAAATTCTTCTCGAGCTGTGAAGGTGAACGTTCGAGTGGATTGTGGATGTGGGGGAAAATGAGCTCCTGGAGATCTGGGGCTGACAGGTGTTGGTCAGGAGCGCCCCATGCTAAATTTTTTGAGGTTTTATTTTACTGAAGTGATTCACTGGCTACAGATAATTCCCTCTTTGTATAGAGAGCTGACTCGTGTCAGCCGTAGTTCAGCAGGAGGTGAAGAGGTTCAGGTTGACGAGCTGGCTGTACGTAGGAATGCAGGGAAGTAGCACACTGAGGCTCGGTCTCTCGAGTTTGAGACACCTTCTTGGTTAATAATACGTTGCCACTCACACACTCTACTCCCTGGCCGTTGTCTCTGTCGGCCCTGAAAGCACATGGTCAGCTGGGTGCTGGGGGAAATTCCTCTTCTCCATCCTGTCGTGGTGCTGCAGCTGTAAGCCATGATACCACGGGGCAGTCCTCATCCTCCCCCCTCCTTTGGAGATCAGACACGCTTGGTTCGGGAGCTGAGCTGTGGGTATGAAGGGCCTTTTCCAACATGACATGTCTATATTGTCAAAAACCCTTCCTTTTAGAAAGCTTTGCTGGCTTTCTTTGTGAAGGGCATTTCCATCTTGTGACTTGGTGTCCTCCAATACGAGGTTTTTATTTCAAGCAAGGAGGAAAAAAAAAAAAAAAAACCAAAAACCAACCACATTTCTTGTCACTATCGAGCTTCTGTGGAGCAGCTCCCTGCCTCCAGAAAAAGTGTTGAAGTGGTGAGAGCCTGGCCCAGGTTGCCCCGAGAAGCTGTGGCTGCCCCATCCCTGGAGGGGTTCAAGGCCAGGCTGGATGGGGCTTGGAGCAACCTGGGGTGGTGGGAGGTGTCCCTGCCCAGGGCAGGGGGTTGGAACTCGATGGTCTTCAAGGTCCCTTCCAACTCTGACCATTCTAACCCAGGGTTATTATCCCATATATTATACCAAAACTCTCTGTTATATCCCATATATTATACCAAAGCTCTTCAGATCTGTCCATCCGTATCCTGTAACCTCCCAGTATTTGAAATATCAGGCTTTTAGAAAGGAAAAAAAAGAAGGGGGGGGGGGGGGGGTTCTCTGCCAGCTATTTTTATGAGTATTTGGGAGTTTACAATCACTTCAATGCAGGGAGGATGCTCTGACGTGCTGATTTCCAGAAAAGCTGACTAAAATGTCTTCTTTTTAGGGTTTGAACCCCGGCAAAGCAATCGCTGAGATCAAAAAGATGATGGCGACTTACAAGGAGAAGGCAGCAGCTGCGTGATGCTGTTCCCTCACTGGAAGTGTGCTTTTCCTGAAAATAATTGACACCTGATTTAGGAAGGAAAGGTTCCAGCGGGGCGTTTGGTGTTTCTCACATTGGTTTGCATGTACAATAAATACTGTAAAGAACAAATAAGAGTCGTTACTTATGAATAATACCACATTGATGCCCCTGCCCCTGTCACAGGATCCCAAATCTTTGTGGGTTGGAGTGTGCAAGGAGCTGGGGGTGACTCTGCCCTGGGATTGAGGATTTGAAAGGGAGCGGAGATGAAGGGAGACAGAACTCCTTGGAGTGACCTTGCTCCTGCGTCTCCGAAGTGAATTCGTGTGTGGGAAGAGACCCGGGAGTAACGAGCCCCGTGGCCACTGGCGAGAAAACAAACAGAAGTGGCTGGGAAAGGAGAAGGGTGGAGGAATCTCACCCGGCTCCGAAATCCCTGGGGTTTTGTCCCACAGGGGGTCTCATCGTGCACGACCCACGGGGGGGTCACATCATGTGTGTCCCCCGGGGGTCGCATCATCTTGGTGTGGCAAAATCCCGGTGGCGGTGCCACTGCTGGGCTTTGGTTGTTTTTTTTTCATTCCAAGTCCTAAATTAGAGGAGATTTCTCAGAACCAGGGTCGAACCCGTCTCCTCCTTCTACCACCACAAGTGGGTTTTTTTTTTTTACCAACTTGTGCTGTTGGTGGCAGGCTGGTGCTTGAAGCTGCAGTTCGCAGCCTGATGGGGGTGGAGAGATGGGAAGCACTTTCTGGTTTGCTGTTTAATACATTTATTTAATTTATTTTTTAAATTTTTGGTCAAGGTGTTGTAAAAACGTCTAGAAATACCCTGAAGCTGCTTCAGAGACCTGGTGTGATGAACCGGGATGCAGCGAAGGAAAATTGAGGTGGTTTACAAGGCTGGGAAACCCTTATCCCCAAAATCCTTTGGGGTTTGTGTTTGTTTTTTTTTTTTTTCCCCACTCGTTTCTCTCTCCTGCAGTGAGGGAACCCGGCGTCTGTCTCGGGAAGCCGAGCCGATGGTGCCTTTTTAATTTCCATTTCCAGAAATAACTTCTTTCTTTTCCTGGAGCCATCGCCTTGATTCCTGGTGTGAGAATCCACGACTCACTAGTAAAACGTAAAAAGGACAAAGTCTTCGAAGCAAAGGTTAAAAACAAAGTACAAAAGGATTCATTAGAAATTTTCGAAACAGCGCTGTATCGGGTGCATCTCCAGGCCGGATGCACAAATTCTGACATTATTTTGGGGATTTTTATACATTTTACCCGGCCGCTTCTGTNCTGTCCCTGTTTCCCCTCTCATTGGTCGAGAGGTCAGAGCTCACATCCTTCCCAACCACTTCACTTGTTTCAATTTGCACCTCTTTATCCCTCATGCCCAAAAAACATCTGTTAATCACAGTATTCAATAGTACAAAAGCTTTGGAGATTTTATCAGAAGGCCCGTCCTGAGAATCAGCCATCTCAAGGTGCCTCTCGGGATGTGCATCCTGACCAAAGGATACAAAGCAGCTGAAGCAGAACTTTAAGTCCATTTCTCACACCGGGAGCTGGTGGTGGGACAGGCTGCTGTTGGTCAGAGGTTTTTCTGCTCAAACCCCAGGGTGCTGGGCTGGTCCTGCCCCTCTCTCCTGCGTCTGGAGCGAGATGTGGTTAAGGCTGGTGAGAAAACGCCCTGGGCTGGTGTTAGAGAGGAGGGACGGGGAGTCTGATACTGAGATGTTTGTACATATTGCACCCCTGTGCTCCATTATCTGAGCTCCTCCTTGAAATCTCAGGGGCTTGGACCTCTGCTCCCCACCTGAAATCCAGGGGTTCGGATCTCAGCTCCCCCCGGAATCCATGGGCTCAGATCTCAGGTCCCCCCTGAAATCCAGGACCTCAGATCTCAGGTCCCATCTGGAAATCCAGGGGCTCAGATCTCAGGTCCCCCCCTGAAATCCAGGGGTTCAGATCTGAGCTCCCCCCTGAAATCCACAGGCTTGGATCTCAGCTCCCCCCTGGAATCCAGGGGTTCAGATCTGAGCATCGTCATGAAATCTCAGGGGCTCAGTTCTCAGCTCCCCCCTGAATCCCAGGGGCTCAGATCTCACCTCCCCCCCTGAATTCCTGAGGTTTGAATCTGAGCTCCCCCTTGAAATCCAGAGGTTTGATTCTCAGCTCCCCCCGCTGACATCTCAGGGGCTCGGTTCTCAGCTGCCCGCTTCAAGGGGTTCCCATCACCAGCTTGGCTCAGAAGAGCTTTGCCACCCCCCTCCTCTCCCACTATTCCCTCCTCTCTAATTAAAATGGGGTGGGTTTTTTTTTGGTCACAAACAAACTGATTTTTGCCACCTTTTATCTAGAGGCTGGGAGCTGCTGGGAGATCCTCAGCGGAACCCACTGGGGATTTATCTTCTGATTAACAAA